>CM056051.1:42020943-42465425 GCA_029574335.1 Rana kukunoris
AGTTGTAGCAGTGTGAACCGGAGCTTATAAAGTCCTTGTGATGGGATTAAAGGGCCCCTGCATTAGTGGTATGGACCCCGGGACTGTTGGAAAGGGCCCCAGTGGATGAAGTGCTCTTCATGGTTTTTTTTCACCAGGGCCTTGAAGGTTCTAGTTACGTCTCTGCCATAGAGAGTTTTTTCAAGCATTTCGAAAAATGTCAAATCTGGTGTCCATGTAAACCAGCCCTGTTGTCTACCATTTTTGTTTTAGCAGTCAGTATCATTCTAAAGCTTTATATTGTCTTATATTATGGAAGATCTCTGGCTCTGCTTTTAATATGTCGTCCTCTGCATTTACATCTGTTTTCTTGGTACAGCCATTCCTTATCGATGGATATAAATTCGACCTGCGGATATATGTGCTTGTGACATCTTGTGAACCTCTGCGCATTTTCATCTACAAAGAAGGGTTGGCACGTTTTGCAACAATGTCTTACACAGAGCCTAGTCACAGCAACCTGGTAAGAAGCCTTGTGACGTTAATAAGAATTGAGCATTAAAGCGACCCTTAAAGTTCACATTTACAAAAAATAAAAAATAACTGGAATTTTTTTTTGCATGTCAAAAAATATGCATTTATTTATTTTTTTACAAAAAAAAAAAAAAGTTTAGACTTTAAATGAGGCATGTACAATATGACTAATTGTAAAAACGTAATACAGTGAACAGTAATTGATATGACATAATAGCATATATACATACGATGATTTGTAAATCATACAGATAATGTATGGCAGGCCATAAACATAGAAAGGAGTCATAGCATCATAGCACATTGCGGTGTGTGTCATAGGAAAATGTCCTTCAAATTCTAAGATCTCTTAAAAGAGAATAATGGAGTAAAATCTGAATGAATAAAATACATTGGCACATCTATATGGAACAAGTTGCATCCAGATATGCCCGACGCATTTCGTGGTTTATACTACTCTTCAGGGGCAAGGGATATAAATAAGCAAATATGGTCTGATGATACTCATATATTGGGAAAAGTAGTTTACGGGGGGAAAGGAAAAACATTTATCCCTTTATATACTCACAAGCCAACTGAGTCTGGAATCTGTGATGCTAAAACCTGGGGGGGGGGGCTGCCTGGGGTGTCTATCCCGGAAACTGTTGCAGGAGCCCGCAAAGGAACCATATGTGTATGGACTCCAATTCTATAAAGTTCAAAAAAGATAAAGTCAGCAGGTACAGATCCTGTTGCCGATGACCTTTAAAGGAGTTGTAAAGGTAAATGTTTTTTCACCTTAGGTGAAAAAACATCCGACAGTACCTGACCCCTCAAAATTCCCGCGCTCTTCTCCGTCATCCTCTTTGGTTCCCAGCCTGGCTGTTGATAGGCTACACTGGATGATTTGAAAACAGCAGCGCAGCCATTGGCATTTGATGCGCCTCGCCGGGGGCAGGGCCGAGTGATACATTTGTGGCTATGGCTGCCACTTTATCACGGGAGCACGCCCGCAAGAGCTTTCCACCATGCAAGCTTGCTCGCATGAAGGTGGAAAGCTCTTGCCGGGGGGGGAGGGGAGCCGAGACAGCTGCCGAGGGACCCCAGAAGACATGGATCGGGGCCACTGTGTGCAAAACGAGAGGAGGTAAGTATAACAAGTTTGTTATTTTTTATTTAACTTTAGTGTTCCTTTAATAACAAGACACTTAGCTGTCCAGAGATCCAGCGCCATCTTTACCCGGGCTAATTATTCATTTTATTTTATTTGCATCAACAGACTTATGTATCTAAATACATGTCAAGCATGTGGCCTTCTAATAATCGTACTTGGCAAACATGTTAGACTTTCACTTTTTTTTTGCCCAGTCATCCTTATCTTCAGAATTATGCTTTCAGCCTACTAATAAAAAAATAATAATATTACTTAATTATTAATATCATTTCTTTCTCGTACATCACGGGACACAGAGCGGCATATTCATTACTATGTGGGTTATATGGAGTACCTTCAGGTGTGGACACTGGCAATCTTCAAACAGGAAGTCCCCTCCCTATATAACCCCCTCCCCTAGAGGGAGTCCCTCAGTTTTTTCGCCAGTGTCTTAGGTGTTGGTCACGGAATAGCTTTGCTCCACATCCTTGGGATTAAGGGCGGGCTACCGGATCTGTCCAAGGAGCCTCAGTGCCAAAGTGGACAGTACCCGGGCCCCAAACCGTGGGGTTTTGCCTATAATGCTCCTCTTTGGAGGGCTGGACCCTGGGCCCAGGACTTGGAGTTTGCAAAAACCATAAAGTTCCTGTTTTGCCAGGGTGCTATATAGGTCCAGGACAGTGGGTACCTTCATAGGACCCCAGGGCCTGAAGGTCTACTACGCTACCCACGGAGATGGGAGAAGATTGGATCAGTTTGCTGGTCAAACATCCTGCAGCATGGAGCAGGTAAGGGGGAGCCTGCGGGACTTGGTTCGACAGCAGGCTCCCCGGGGTAACCTAAAAGGGGGGATAGCCTAAGTATGCTCTGCATGGGCAACCGTGATCACTATGTCTAAAAGAGACAGGATGACACCCTTTCTCCCCCCATCACTAGGCCCCCCTGTCTAAATATGTGTTGCTAGCTAACCTGCTGTTTCTTCCTAGGGCTAGTAAGGATCCCTAGGGGCCTTGAGAGAGTCCTACCTGGCCGGGGGTTTGAATCTGCCGCCTGTTTCTGCGTGCCTGGATCTCCAGCAGCGCGGCTCCTCCATGTTCCTCCTGTATCCGGCATACGCGCGCGCGCGCGCGCGCACGTCTTATTGACGTTTTTCGCGCCGTCCAGACAGGAGGGCGGGGGGGGGGCGGGCCTGCGGCGTCATACAGGGGCGCGCCTTTGTGCTGTTATAGACAGCAGGCCTTGTCAGGGCTCAGTCTGAGGCTGATTTTTTCAAGGAGAGGACGCAGAGCGGCAGAACAGTGACTCCCGGTGGCGGAAGAGGGGTAGTACATGTGGACTTTGTTCCAATGCCTTTATTGTTAAGCCAAGAAATCCCCCTTATTTTGCAGCAGGTTGGAGGCTGGCAAACTTAAATTAGGGTCATTGTATGTTGTCAAATATATAATGTATAATATATAATTATTTAAAAAAAAAAAAAAAAAAAAAAAGAAAAGACCAACATACGGGCCCATCAGTTTTTGGGGACACTAGTGATCTATTCTCCCCTAAACTCTGAAAATTGTACTCCTGGCCACTACAGTCTGTTGTGTGGGCGGAGTCCCTCGATTTTGTATTATGGCTTCCAAGGGTTCGGGGTCAAAGGGGACAAAAAAGACCAAAAAAACAAAAAGGGTCCCTTTCTGATTCTGATATGCCGATACTTTCCCCGCAGCTTATTAATTTAAGAAGCGCCTTGGATGAGCCATTAGGGGGATCTGGTGCGGAGGCTGGCCCAGATCAGCCCAGCCCTGTGTTTATCACAGAGGAGATGCTAGCCGTATCCCTAGGGGGGCTAGAAGAGAGAATAGCGGCATTGATCGCCAGAGCTATTCCTGGTAAGAAACGGGTTAGATCCCCATCACCAGGGGGTGTATCCTCAGATGCTGAGATTCTCTCTCCGGAGGAATTAGAATCACAGGAGGATCAACTGGACCTGAACCAAGAGGGTTCAGGGATGGAGGGGTCTACCTCTGAGGAACCATTTTCAGACTCCCAGACAGAGAGACTGTGGGTACAGTCTTTGACGGACATGGTCCGCTCGGCATTTAGTTTGCCATTGCCAGAACTTCAGGTTCCTCCGGTATCCTCTCTGGGCTCTTTGAAAGCCCCGTTAAGCAACGCAGTTTTTCCGGTCCATCCTCTCTTGGAGGAATTGATCTTTCGGGATTGGGTACGGCCGGACAGGGTTTTTCTGCCACCGAAAAGATTTGCGGTCATTTATCCCATGGAGGAAAAATTCTCCAAGAAGTGGAGGCTCCCAGTAGTGGATGCAGCCATCTCATGTGTGAATAAATCACTAACTTGCCCGGTGGAAAACATACATATGTTTAAAGATCCGGTTGATAAAAGATTAGAGACACTTTTAAAAGCATCCTTTGCTACGGCAGGAGCAGTGGTGCAGCCAGCGGTAGCTGCAATTGGAGTTTGTCAGGCATTAAAAGACCAGACAAAAGAGATGTTAAAGGACATGCCTACCCAACAAGCAGAAGAGTTTGCTGACATTCCCAGAGCTCTGTGTTTCGCGGTAGATGCTATAAAAGATTCCATCCAGCAGGCTTCTCGTTTATCACTATGTTTGGTACACATGAGAAGGCTCTTATGGTTGAAGAACTGGGCGGCAGAACCCCCATGCAAAAAGCTTCTGGCAGGATTTCCCTTCCATGGAGGACGACTCTTCGGAGAGGATCTGGATAAATATATTCAGACTATTTCAAATGGCAAGAGTACCCTTTTACCGGTCAAAAAGACATTCCGGGCTCCTACATTTAAAAGGCAGCTTTTTCCTGTCTCGGGGCCCTCTAATTCCAGGCAGTATCGACGGCCGCCTGCACGATCCAACGTTAACAGTAGATCGCAGGGACAGACCCCTGGGGGTAAGAAGCCGTGGTATCGCAAGCCGTCAAAGACAGCCCCTAAGTCTGCCTTATGAAGGGGCGCCCCCACTCTCACGGGTGGGGGGAAGGCTTCGTCTCTTCTCAGAAGTTTGGGAAGCCCAGATCCCCGACAATTGGGCCCGGGCATCTGTAACCACAGGTTACAGATTGGAGTTTCTAAGATATCCTCCGCCTCATTTTCAAGAATCAAGGCTACCAAGGGATCCAGCAAGGAAGGCCTCAATGCTGGCAGCTTTGGATCACCTGCTTTGCCAGGACGTAATTATAGAAGTGCCAGCCCAAGAGCAAGGCCTAGGTTTCTATTCCAATCTCTTTGTCATACCAAAGCCCAACGGCGATGTCAGGCCAATCTTGGACCTAAAGAGGTTAAACGCTTATCTAAGGGTGCGGTCCTTCCGGATGGAATCCATCCGGTCAGCAGCCGCCGCGCTTCAGAAAGACGATTTTCTGGCCTCCATAGACATAAAAGATGCTTACCTTCATGTACCAATCTTTCAGTCGCATCAAAGGTTTTTACGCTTCGCGGTGGGGCAGCGACACTTCCAATTCAGGGCGCTCCCTTTCGGGCTGGCCACGGCCCCCCGGGTATTCACGAAGATCCTAGCCCCAGTTCTGGCCAATTTAAGGATCCAAGGAGTCACAGTCCTAGCATACTTGGACGACCTTTTAATCATAGATCACTCACGGACGGGTCTGCAAAAGGCAGTAAACCTCACGGTTCGGTACCTCGAAGAATTCGGCTGGGTCCTAAACCAGGGAAAGTCAGCATTCCAGCCTACAAAGCAGTTGGAATACCTCGGCATGAGGTTAGACACAGAACATCAAAAGGTGTTCCTGCCCCTTGTAAAGATCAAGGCGATCAAGGGGTTGGTTCAGTTGGTTATAAACAAGAAAAGACCAACTATTCGCCTGTGTATGCGATTACTAGGCAAGCTAGTGGCCACATTCGAGGCAGTACCATACGCTCAGATCCACACTCGCGTCCTACAGGCAGCCATTCTAGCAGCCTGGGGCAAGAGGGCACATGCCTTAGAGTCCCCTTTGACGCTATCATCAAGGGTCCGACAGAGCCTGGCCTGGTGGTTGAACCCTCAGAATCTTCTAAAGGGAAGATCCTTCAGCCCTGTTGTCTGGAAGGTAGTTACCACAGACGCCAGCCTGGCAGGCTGGGGGGCGGTCTTCGAAGGGTTCTCCCGCCAGGGAACTTGGGTGAAAGCAGAGAGGCAGCTCCCCATCAATATCTTGGAAATCAGAGCTGCTCGCCTAGCCCTGTTGGCGTGGACCTCCAGATTAAAGGGGTTCCCGGTGAGAATCCAGTCAGACAATGCCACGGCGGTGGCATACATAAACCACCAAGGGGGAACCAGGAGCCAGGCCGCTCAAAGGGAAGTGAACTTGATTTTTCAATGGGCAGAGGTTCATGTACCCTGCATTTCAGCGATATTCATTCCCGGAGTGGACAACCTGCAGGCAGACTTCTTAAGTCGCCAGAGTCTGTTGCCAGGGGAGTGGTCTCTGCATCCCCAGGTCTTTCAGACAATCTGCCAGAGGTGGGGAACGCCAGACGTAGATATAATGGCATCCAGGTTCAACAAGAAACTAGACAGGTTCGTGTCGCGAGCGAGGGATCCTATGGCCTGCGGAACCGATGCGTTGGGTTGCCCTTGGCATCAATTCAAACTTCTATATGCATTTCCTCCACTACAGTTACTCCCCCGCCTGTTGCGCAAGATCAGAGTGGAGCACAAGCCAGTCATTCTAATAGCTCCAGCTTGGCCCCGGAGGGCTTGGTACTCACTAGTCCTGAATATGGCAGTGGGAGACCCTTGGACTCTTCCTCTACAACCAGACCTACTCTCACAAGGCCCGATCCTCCACCCTACATTACAGCGTCTAAATTTGACGGCCTGGAGGCTGAATCCCTGATTCTCAGGGGTAGGGGTCTGTCTAAGCAGGTAATCCCTACCCTGATTAAGGCTAGAAAGCCGGTCTCCAGGGTAATTTATTACAGGGTGTGGAGGAACTATATAGGCTGGTGTGAATCCAAAAGATGGAATTGCCGCAAATATACTATTGATAGGGTGTTAAGTTTTCTCCAGCTAGGAGTGGATAAAGGCCTGGCACTAAGCACAATCAAAGGACAGATCTCAGCTCTGTCAGTGTGGTTTCAGAGGCCGCTGGCCACCCACTCGCTGGTAAAGACCTTCTTACAGGGGGTCTTGCGTATTAATCCTCCTGTCAAGTCACCAGTTTGTCCTTGGGACCTAAATCTTGTCCTGTCCACTCTACAGAAACAGCCTTTTGAGCCTTTGGCTGAGATTCCTTTACTCTTACTGACAAGAAAATTGGTTTTCTTGGTCGCCATAGTTTCGGCCAGGAGAGTGTCAGAATTAGCAGCCTTATCGTGTAAGGAACCATATCTTGTTCTGCATAAGGACAGGGCAGTTCTCCGGCCCCATCCTTCCTTTCTACCAAAGGTTATATCCAAATTTCACTTAAACCAGGATTTGGTACTTCCATCCTTCTTTCCAAAACCTACATCTAGAAAGGAGGGGTTGCTGCATACCTTGGATATTGTCCGGGCCATGAAGGCCTATCTTAAAGCTACGGAAAAGATCCGGAAAACAGAGGTGTTATTCGTTCTACCAGATGGCCCCAAGAAGGGGCAGGCAGCTGCAAAATCCACCATCTCGAGATGGATTAGACAATTAATCATTCAAGCCTACGGATTGAAGAGGTTGCCCCCTCCGTTGTCGGTAAAGGCCCATTCTACCAGGGCCATGGGCGCCTCTTGGGCAGCACACCATCAGATCTCTATGGCTCAGATATGCAAGGCGGCAACGTGGTCATCAGTCCACACGTTTACAAGGTTTTATCAACTAGACGTGAGAAGAAATGCGGATACTGCCTTTGGTCAGGCAGTACTACAGGCTGCAGTTTGAAATCCTCGGGATCAGAAACACCCTTGGTTATATAAAAAAAAAAAGAAAAAAAAAAAAAAAAAAAAAAGGTTCTTCTTTCTTGACTAATTTGGAAATATTATTATGATTTGAGTTTAGCTCTAAAATTGAATCCTTCTTTGGAAGATGTCTCCCTCCCCTCATTAAAGCATTGCTTTCGGACATCCCACATAGTAATGAATATGCCGCTCTGTGTCCCGTGATGTACGAGAAAGAAAAAGGGATTTTTAAATACAGCTTACCTGTAAAATCCTTTTCTTGGAGTACATCACGGGACACAGAGCTCCCACCCCTCTTTTGGGTGACCATTTTGGGAGGCATACTGCTTGCTACAAAACTGAGGGACTCCCTCTAGGGGAGGGGGTTATATAGGGAGGGGACTTCCTGTTTGAAGATTGCCAGTGTCCACACCTGAAGGTACTCCATATAACCCACATAGTAATGAATATGCCGCTCTGTGTCCCGTGATGTACTCCAAGAAAAGGATTTTACAGGTAAGCTGTATTTAAAAATCCCTTTTTTCACAGGATGATGTCTGTATGCATTTGACCAATTATGCAATCAACAAACACAATGACAATTTTATACGGGATGAAATGACTGGCAGCAAAAGGTGGGTATCGTAACAAAAAGATATATAATAGATACATACAAAATAGTAATTATTACATAAAAAAAGATTTAATCAACCAGAAAATTTTTGGTTAACTATCTGTCCCGTAGAAGAGCAAGTCTTCATAAGACTCATCCTATGGACAATGCGTGAGCAACTCTGCATGCAGTTCTCTAGGGCATAGTCTGTAAAAGTATACCCATGGCTTTTTTTCAACAGGAATGCAGGGGATATGCGAAAGCAGGGGATATGCAGGTGAACGCAGGGGGCCGCAGTTCCGTAACCTCCTGGACTGACTGTATGTAATGGCAAGGGGTGCTGGAGTGTACTGCATGGTATTGATGCTCACAGCTGGGGGATCTAGTCTAGCTGGAGGGGATCTTTTTTTGCAGGGGGGGTCTATTGTTGCTAAGGAGGTCTATTGTTGCTGGTGGGGGACCTATTGTTGTTGGGGGTGGGTCTTATGTTGCTGGGGGGTCAGTTGCTGAAAGAGAGGAGGGGTCTATTGTTTATGGCTGCCGGACAGTCTATTAATGCTGGCTGTGCGGAGATCTGTTGATGCTGCTGGGAGTCTATTGTTGCTGAGGGGGAGAATTTTGTTGTGGATTGGTCGATTGTTAGGGGGTCTATTGTTGCTGGCTGCAGGGAATCTATTTTCCTGCTTTTCTTGACATAATTACCAAATTCCATGCAAAGTACCTAGCACAGGGGTGTTGGTTGGGTGACATAGTATGTGTGCCTACAGGCAATGCCCGGACAAGGTCATCCAGTGCCCAGGGCAAAGAATACAAACTGTGCCCCCTACTCGCTCATTATGTACAAGCTTGAGGCAGAGTCAACTAGAACCTTTAGGGCCCTCAGTGCAAGAAACCTGATCCCCGGCCGGGGGCCCCTTCCCTCTGATCTTGGGGCCCTTCACTCCTATTGTGGGGCCCTTTATTACGGTCCCGTGGCGGGACCATTTTACATGTTCTGGAGTGGGCCCCCTTCCTGCCGTCTTGGGGCCCCCACTCTGTGGCAGAACGCCAGGGCCTGGTCGCAAGTGCAACCTTTGCAACCCTGGTAGTTCCTCCACTGGGGTCAGTAGTTTATTTTGTTGCTATTTTATCTTGAGGGCAGCAGGACTTAGATAGGGAGGCGGCGGTGAAGGCATATAGAGGAACTGATGCCCTCCATTTTCCTCCTGCAGCCGCTGAATGCCTGCAGGAGGGAGAGAAGAATTTCAGTGGCTGTAGGAGGAAAATAAAGGGCATCAGTTTCTCTATAGGCCGCCCCCACAGCCCCTTCTATCCAGGGGTACTTGGGAACCCACGGGCCCCTCGGAGCATGGGGACAGATTGCAATTGCGACCTCTGTGACTTCTGTAGGTACGCCCCTGGCTTAGGGGATCCTATACCCAGCAGTCACTTACTTGTCAAATATACTGCCACAATAACTACTCCTGTCAGCCTTGCAACAGAAGGAAGGTGCCCCCGGTAGACCATTGCACCCAGGGCAAGCACTCCTCCCGCCCACCCCTTGCCTACAGGCTCTAGTAATGGAAATATGCTTGTGCCTATGGAGCCATCAACCTCAGTACACCTTAACTCCACGAAGAATCATATAGGGCTCACAGGCATTAGAAATGCATGTCAAACTCTACTTTTGAAGCCCATATTTCCAGGCCTTAATGTTTATTCTTTTTTCTTGATCGTACATCACGGGACACAGAGCGCATAGTCATTACATATGGGTTATATGGAGTACCTTCAGGTGTGGACACTGGTGTAATCAACTTCACAGGAAGTTCCTCCCTATATAACCCCCTCCCACTGAGAGTGCTTTAGTTTTTCCGCCAGTGTCTTAGGTGTTGGTCACGTCTAGCTGTCCCTCGGAGGTCTCGGGACCCAGGATAGCTAGCCGGATCCGTCCGAAGTGCTTCAGAGCCAAGATGTACGGTACCCGGGCCCTGCTGGAGTGGGGTTTTGCCTATAATGCCTCTCCTTGGAGGGCTGGATTCTGGGCTCCAGTGCCTTAGTCTCTTCCAAGAACTAAAAGCTACTGATGCCAGGATGCTATATAGGTCCAGGGGTGTGGGTTCCTTAACACAGGACCCCGGTCCCTGAAGGTCCAAGACATTACCCACGGAGATGGGGGAAGGCTGGGCCTCTTGCATTTTGCAATACCCTGCGGCGTGGAGCAGGTAAGAGGGAACCTGCGGGACTTGGTTCGACAGTAGGTATCCCCCTGGGGGTTCTGGGTTGGCTAATGGTATGCTTGTGCATCAGCCACTATCTCCACTATGTCTGTTGAGGCAGGATGGGATTCTAATGTTTACCCAGATAACATGTAGATATATGTATACTTGTGTAAGTTATATATTTGCTACTCACCCCAGGTCTGCCTGTTAACACTGATACTGCAACCCCACATGTTTTAAAGAGGAAATTGCTGGTTAAAACTCCTGTTTCTTAGGAAGCCCATGGGGACAGCTTCCTCGCTGTGTGTGCACTACAATAAGATTAGTGCTTACCTGGTGTCTGTTGGTGCTGCATAACGCTGGTCCATGTTGTTCCTCTGCTTCCTCCATGTGGGTTCAGCGTGGTGCGCACGATCGTGCGCGCGATCGTGCGCGCGTGTGTACGCGCGTGTGTGCGCGCGCATACGTGCGCGCGTGCACGCCGCCTTTTATAGCGTCGGCGTGCGTCGGGGGGGCGGGCCAGCAGCGTCAGGGTCTGTATAAAGGAAAAAACTTTTCTCTGGCTGGTCTTTACCTCCTGGAGGCAGAGGAAGAAAGGATACAGAGTGTGCAGCTGGGTCTTTTGGCCACACAGGGACACCTAGTGGCGGTTTTGTGGATCTTCAGGTCTAGGACTTAGGTCCACTATTGACCAGAAAAAAAAAAAAAAAAAAGTTTTTTGCTTAAAGGGACTCAGCCTTAGATCCAGCAGTATCTGAGTCTACCTTGGACTCCGGCTAACGGGCATTGGTGTGTCAATACTCACAGGCTTCCTCGGTATTGCCACCTCCCAGGCGGGTAAAAAAAAAAAAAAAAAAAAAAATTTTTTTTGAAAAAAAAAAGAGAAAAAGAGAGAAATTAGTTCTTTTTCATTTTTCTCATACCTGCCCTCACATTGGTTATTCCTAGCTGCAACAGTCAGGTGTTGGCTACAGGGGTGACCCAAGGTTGTACAATGGCTCCAAAGGGATCTGGACCAGCCAAGGCTGCTAAAGGTGCCAAAAAACAAAAGGGGTCTCCATCGGGGTCAGAGGATTTGGGCCAGGCTTCTACGGCCCCACCCTCGCCAGTCAGGACACCGAGTGGCATAGTACAAGAGCCATTGGGGGTGCTGGGGGCAGAGGCGGCCCCCGATCCACCCATTCCCGTTTACGTGACGGAAGAAATGCTAGCAGCCACCATGAGTGGGCTAGAGAAAAGGTTAACTGCGTTACTTTCCCGTCCTTGCCCAAGTAGCAAGCGGGCTAGATCCCCCTCACCCAGTGTGGGGTTTTCAGATGCGGAGGTCTCCTCTTCAGAGGAACGGGACCCACAAGGGGATCACACAGACCCAAGTCCCGACGGTTCAGACAGGGAAAATTCCACTATAGATGAATACTTTTCGGCCTCGCAAGCGGAGAGCCTGTGGATCCAGTCTTTGACAGATATGGTTCGCACTGCCTTTAAACTTCCAGTGCCAGAACTAGTAGCCCCGGAGGTATCCTCATTGGGTTCTTTAAAGGCCCCATTAACTGGTGCATCTTTTCCAATGCACCCCCTTCTGCGGAACGTGATTTACCAAGATTGGGCTCGACCTGATAGAATCTTTGTCCCTCCTAAAAGATTCTCTATTCTCTACCCTATGGAAGAGGAATATGTAAAGAAATGGGCTCTTCCTACAGTGGACGCAGCCATTTCCTGCGTGAATAAATCCCTGACTTGTCCGGTTGAAAATGTCCATATGTTCAAGGATCCGGTCGACAAGAAATTCGAGACCCTACTGAAAGCAACTTTCACCTCAGTAGGTGCCATGGTTCAGCCAGCAGTAGCAGCCATTGGTGTTTGTCAGGCCTTGAAGGATCAGGCAAAACATATATTGAAGGACATGCCGGCTCAGCATACTCATGAATTAGCAGAATTCCCTAGGGCTCTCTGCTTTGCAGTAGATGCTATTAAGGACTCCATCCAACAGGCATCCCGTTCATCTCTACTGGTGGTTCACATGCGTCGTCTTTTGTGGCTAAAGAACTGGTCAGCAGAGGCACCCTGCAAAAAGCTTCTAGCAGGGTTTCCCTTTCATGGGGGAAGACTATTCGGGGAAGACCTAGATAAATATATCCACACCATATCAAGTGGAAAAAGTACTTCCTTGCCGGTCAAGAAAAGACCGCGTGGGCCCACGTTTAAACGACAGGCCATGGTAGGCTCGGCCCCTTCGACTTCCCGTCAGTATCGACGGCCTCCCGGGCGG
The DNA here is from genome assembly GCA_029574335.1 of Rana kukunoris. Classification (NCBI taxonomy): domain Eukaryota; kingdom Metazoa; phylum Chordata; class Amphibia; order Anura; family Ranidae; genus Rana; species Rana kukunoris. Next base: position 42,033,543 of record CM056051.1, read on the forward strand.
TCAACAGCTAATAGCCGCCCACAGGGACAAGCTGCGGCAAACAAGAGGCCCTGGTCTCGCAAGCCGGCTAAATCAGTCATCAAATCAGATTCATGAAGGGGCGCCCCCACTCTCTTGGGTGGGGGGAAGACTTCAGTTTTTCTCCGAAGTCTGGAAGGCCAGAATTCCCGACTCTTGGGTTCGGTCCGTAGTAGCCTCAGGCTACAAACTAGAGTTTCGAGAAATCCCCCCTCCTCATTTTCAGGGGTCAAGTCTTCCAAGCGACCCATTAAAGAGGGCCTCTCTCGTAAAGGCGTTGGATCGCCTCTTGCTCCAAGGAGTAATTGTAGAAGTACCAACCCAAGAAAGGGGTCTGGGATTCTACTCCAATCTTTTTGTTATACCAAAACCCAATGGCGACGTCAGGCCTATATTAGACCTCAAACGCCTAAATCGCTTTCTAAGGATTCAGACCTTCCGTATGGACTCCACACGTTCAGTGACAACCAGCCTGCATCAGGGCGACTTCCTAGCATCTATAGACATAAAGGATGCATATCTGCATGTGCCGATTTACCCAGCACATCACAAGTTTCTTCGTTTTACGATAAACCAAAGTCATTACCAGTTCGTAGCCCTCCCTTTCGGGTTGGCAACAGCTCCACGGGTATTCACAAAGGTGTTAGCCCCGGTACTAGCCGTCCTAAGGACAGAAGGCATCTTGGTCCTAGCATACCTGGACGATCTCCTGGTTATCGACAGTTCAGCCTCCAACCTCAATCATGCAGTAGTCCGCACAGTGCGGCATCTAGAAGAGTTCGGATGGATTGTGAACCAAGAAAGATCAAGGTTACAACCCACAAGACAGTTGGAATATCTAGGCTTTCGGTTAGATACAGAATGCCAGAGGGTATTTTTACCTCAAAAGAAGATCAGGTCGTTAATTCAAACGATTCAAATAGTCTTAGGCAAAAAGAAGCCGACTATTCGCCTATGCATGCGACTGCTGGGAAAGATGGTGGCCGCCTTCGAAGCAGAGCCCTATGCCCAGATCCATACCAGAATTCTGCAAGCAGCTATTCTCTCTGCTTGGAACAAGTCCATACAGGCATTAGACCGTCCATTAGTTCTTTCCCCAGGAGTCAGGCACAGCCTGTACTGGTGGCTGATCCCTCAAAAATTATCAAAAGGGAAAACCTTTTGCCCCATCTCGTGGAAAATAGTAACCACAGATGCCAGCCTAACAGGTTGGGGGGCAATCTTAGGAAAACGGACCCAGCAGGGACAGTGGTCAGAGGCAGAAAGTCTGCTTCCCATCAATGTCCTAGAGATCAGAGCTGCTCGGTTGGCCCTGGTCGCCTGGACGCTTCCCCTGCAGGGTCTGCCAGTAAGGATACAGTCCGACAATGCCACGGCGGTGGCATACATAAACCACCAGGGGGGCACAAGGAGCCTAGCGGCTCAAAGGGAGGTAAACCTGATTTTCTCATGGGCCGAAGCCCATGTACCCTGCATCTCAGCAGTGTTCATCCCAGGGATAGACAATTCTCAAGCAGATTTTTTGAGTCGTCAACAGTTACTCCCGGGAGAGTGGTCTCTTCACCCCCAGGTATTCCAAGAGATTTGCCAAAGATTCGGAATTCCCGATGTGGACATCATGGCAACAAGATTCAACAAGAAATTGGACAAATTCGTATCCCGAGCCAGGGACCCCTCGGCCTACGGGACCGATGCGTTGGTTTGCCCCTGGCACCAGTTTTCTCTCCTGTATGCGTTCCCTCCACTACAGATGATTCCCCGCCTTCTACGAAGGATCAGGGTGGAGCGCAGGCCGGTGATCCTGGTGGCCCCAGCCTGGCCCAGAAGGGCTTGGTACGCACTCATCGTGAGGATGTCAGTAAGGGCACCGTGGCCACTCCCCCTGCGCCCAGATCTGCTGTCTCAGGGCCCGATCTACCACCCTGCTTCACAGCAGCTAAATTTGATGGCTTGGCGGCTGAATCCCTAATTCTTAAGGGCAGAGGCCTCTCAGCCCAGGTCATATCTACGCTAATTCAAGCTAGGAAACCAGTTTCTAGAAATATCTATTACAGAGTCTGGAAGAACTATGTGGAGTGGTGCGAGTCTCAAGGAGGGCATCCTCGCAAGTTTTTTATTGACAGGATCTTGCGATTCCTACAGGTTGGCGTTGACAAGGGGTTAGCTCTTAGTACTCTAAAGGGGCAGGTGTCTGCCTTAGCGATATGGTTTCAAAGGCCTTTGGCCACACATTCGCTTGTGAAAACTTTTTTGCAGGGGGTCTTGCATGTAAATCCCCCTATTAGAGCTCCCCTCTGCCCCTGGAATTTAAATCTGGCCTTGTCAGCTTTACAAAGGCAGCCGTTTGAACCTCTGACAGAAATCCCTCTTGTGCTGCTAACCCGAAAATTGGTTTTCTTGGTGGCTATGGCTTCGGCCAGAAGGGTCTCCGAGCTGGCAGCCTTGTCTTGCAGGGAACCGTACCTGATTCTGCATAAGGACAGAGTGGTTCTGCGGCCTCAGCCTTCTTTCCTTCCTAAGGTCATATCCAGTTTTCACTTGAATCAGGACCTAGTCCTACCATCCTTCTTTCCTACTCCCCAGTCCAGAGAGGAAAGATTGCTTCATACTTTGGATGTGGTCCGAGCCATGAGGGTTTATCTCAAGGCTACAGAAAAGATTCGGAAAACAGATGTGCTTTTCGTTCTTCCGGATGGCCCCAAGAAGGGTCAGCCGGCTGCCAAGTCTTCCTTGGCTAGGTGGATTAAGCAGCTGATTTTTCAGGCCTATGGTCTGAAGCGCGTTCCACCGCCCTTATCAGTTAAAGCCCATTCTACGAGGGCCATGAGTGCCTCTTGGGCGGCACACCATCAGATCTCTATGGCACAGGTTTGCAAAGCGGCAACCTGGTCTTCCGTACATACGTTTACTAAATTTTATAAGTTGGACGTCACAAAGGCTGCGGACGCAGCATTTGGGCAGGCGGTCCTACGGGCAGCAGTATAGAATCCTCTGGCCCGGTTCACGCCCCCTTTTTTTCTGTTGGTGGAGCTATTTTACCTCCTGATATATTTTCTGTTTGGCTATTTTTGGCCTTACGGTCTCCCTCCCTTCATGGAGCATTGCTTTGGGACATCCCATATGTAATGACTATGCGCTCTGTGTCCCGTGATGTACGATCAAGAAAAAGGGATTTTTAATAACAGCTTACCTGTAAAATCCTTTTCTTGGAGTACATCACGGGACACAGAGCTCCCACCCCTCTTTGTGGGAACATTGTGTAACCTCAGAGAAATTGCTTGCTACAAAACTAAAGCACTCTCAGTGGGAGGGGGTTATATAGGGAGGAACTTCCTGTGAAGTTGATTACACCAGTGTCCACACCTGAAGGTACTCCATATAACCCATATGTAATGACTATGCGCTCTGTGTCCCGTGATGTACTCCAAGAAAAGGATTTTACAGGTAAGCTGTTATTAAAAATCCCTTTTTTTCTTTTTCCCCTCAAAATAGGAAACTCTCAACACTATGGAGATGGCTGGAGAACAACAAATATGACACAAATAAACTTTGGGAGGATATTGAAGATGTCATTATCAAGACTCTAATTTCTGCACATCCTATTTTGAAGCACAACTATCGCACTTGCTTCCCAAACCATATTGCTGGCAGTGCATGTTTTGAGATTCTTGGGTTTGACATTCTCCTGGATAAAAAGATAAAGCCCTGGGTGCTAGAGGTAAAAGAGTGCATGTCATACTATTAGTAGTAGCAATAGTTGTCAATTAGAAAATGTATATGTACTACACATACCGGTGTATATGTAACCTAATCATTCCACTATACCTGTGAACAATGAATAATTTCACAGTTTCTCCCACTTCATCTCTGTCAATCAGGTATTGGGTTTAATATGGCTTCCCTACTTCCCAGGGAGCCAGCATTGCACTAATAGAGTACTCTGGTCAAAATGGCCACTGGAACCCAGGTGCAAATACACTGTTTCAACATCCTTTGGATGCCTATTGTAATTTCTTCACCTGTAGAAGTCCTCTTAAGCTGCCATTGATGGATTGAAATTCAGCCGGTTCTGCAGGGATCGGGCAAGTTTTTACCTATGAATGGACATTCTCACTCGACAGAAGTCGATCTAATGATCGACTTCTGTTGAACGGGACTGTTGGAAAACTTTTCTTGGTCAGCAGCTGCAACCCCTAATTTGTGTATACTGACAGCAGAGGAGTCCTGCTGTCAGAATACAAGGGTACAGTGGGGAGGATTCCTCAATCCAACTTGCATGTGCGGTTGGGGTAATCTGTTCTATTTTTTTTTTTTTGATCAACCCTTTGGCTCCCATTAGTGCAGTGTTACACCTAACAAATAACCAGTTACCTAACCTTTGTAATAAACTTATGATGTACCTGCAGGAATCTTTTTTTGCCCATTTTTTCTCTTTCCTCCTGATACATCTTGTCAACAAAATGTACAGTTAAACCTTGGTTTGAGAGTGACTTGGTTTGAGAGTGTTTTGAAAGACAAGCAATATTTTTAAATAGATTTTGACTTGATATACAAGCGATGTCTTGATATAAGAGTAGCCTCATGTCACAAATGAGTATAAAATAGAAGTGAGGTGCCTCTAAGTGTAGCCATATGGTTACATTTTTTTTTAACAAACAAGGTTGGTCTTTATTGAGTCAACGAAGGTGCAAGACACATGACAAACATCAAAACAAGAAAGCAGGGTACATCTTCCATACAGAACATGAGGTAGGGGGCAAGCCCCATAGTATAAGTAGCAGGGTACATAAAACCAGGAAGGCAGCAATATCAAGACGGAATGAATTAAATGAGTGAGCCGCGATCGGGGAAGGGAGGGGGAGAGGAGGCGGGAAGGGAAGGGAGGGGAGGGGGAGGGCGGGAGAAGGGAGACCCACATCTAGCAGTACACAATCGAGCAGCCGCATCTAAACACAATCTACATGGGATTAATCCAAGGGCCCCAGACTCGCTCGTATTTCAACGGGCAACCCCTATTAATGTATGTGATTTTGTAGAGAGGCAAGGCAGCATTAATTAGGTCCATCCACGCTCCCACCGAGGGGGGCGCCCTAGAGTTCCATTTAAACAAAATTACCTTTTTTGCATAAAAGAGCAACGTTGCTAATAGGGTTTTAGTAAATCGAGGCCTCTGGTCATCATCCTGTATCCCCAAGAGGCCTAGGGCCGGCTCCGCCGGAACATCTAGCTGCAATCGAACATTAATAAAGTCAAAGACGTCGAACCAAAAGTCCGAGAGCCTGGGGCAGGCCCAGAACATATGGATGTAGGTGGCTTCGGGAGATTGGCATCAAGGGCAGTTAGGAGAACGTTGGGGAAATATTCCATGCAGCCTCTGAGGCGTATAAAATACCCTATGGAGGAACTTTGCCTGTATCAGCCTGTCTCTGAAGGATATCACTAATCTTTAGCTATCTTCAAAGCAGCCATCCCAGGATTCCCTATCCAGGGACAGGATATCCCCCTCCCACTTTCTCCATAATGACTCCATCTTTGGGGAGTCCTTCCGCAGCAGAGTTGCATACAGCTCCAAAAGGGGTTTAGCCAGGGAGTCCTGGGCCAAGAGATCCTCCACCACATCCAACTCCAAGACAATAGTGGCCCCAAATTGGGCCCTGAAGGCATGCCGCAGTTGGAAATAGCGGAAAAGCATCCAGGCGGGCAGGCCATACCTGCCCGTCATCTCCCTAAAGGGGAGCAGAGCTCCCCCGGAGACAATATCCCTCAGTAGCTTGACTCCATATCTGGCCCATAGGTGCGGATCGGGAATAGATCGAAATTGCCCCAGGGAAGGGTTACCCCACAACGGAGTGTAGGGAGACCACCGGCCCGGAGACATAAACCGGCGCCTGGCCGTCCCCCACACCTGCAATGTGGTCCTGGAGGGGGCTGGTAGCGAAGGGTACACCGAGACCCCTCTGTACGCCAGATTACTTAGTTCAGTAAGAGATCCTACGATAGCCGCCTCAAGGCAAACAGCCGCATTGGCCCTAGACTGCTGGAACCACCAGCGCACAGTCACCAGTTTAGCCGCCCAATAGTACACAAGGAAATTTGGGAGAGCCAATCCCCCAGAGCTGAGAGGCAGCTGGAGAGTCGATTTGGCCAATCGAGGGGTTGACCCTTTCCACAGAAAAGAGCCAATGCAGCTATCCAATTCTCTAAAAAATGAGGGGGAGATCCAAACCGGGCCATTCCTAAATATGTACGTGAATTTTGGCAAATATATCATTTTCAACACGTTAATGCGTCCCAGCAGATTCAGCGGAAGAGTGGATCAACGGGCACAATGATCTTTAAGGCTCTCGAAAACCGGTTTCAAGTTAAGGTGATGGAAGGAGTGAAGATCTCTGGAGATCCTGACCCCCAAGTAGGTGATCTCCTCGACCCACTGTAGCGGGTCCGGGGAGCTAACTCCCCAGCTCCAGCCTCCAAGGGAAACAGGGAGGACTTAGCCCAGTTTATGCATATCCCAGAGAACTTACCAAAAACATCAAATATTTCAAGGGCAGCCGACAGTGAGTCCCCAGCATCATGAAGGTACAGTAGAGTGTCATCCGCGTATAACAAAATTTTCTCTTCCAGAGGGCCGACACGAAGCCTAACAACACGGCTCGAGTCCCTGACCAGGACAGCAAGGGGCTCCAAGGCCAGGGCAAACAGACTAGGCGCTAGGGGGCAACCCTGCCTGGTCCCCCTCTGGAGGAGAAAATAATCAGAGAGAAAGTTGTTCACCCTGATCCTGGCTTTAGGGGCCCTATACAGCATACCCAGCCATCTGAGAAACCTAGGTCCCACCCCAAACCATCGCAACACTTCCCAGAGATATTCCCAGACGACGGACGTTGATGTCTGTGCCTTTGCCCGGCATAAACCCAGTCTGGTCCACCTGGACTAAGTGCTCAATCACTGCACCAAGTCTGAGCGCCAATATTTTTGCGATGACTTTGGCATCAGCATTAATTAAAGAGATAGGCCTGTAGGAGGCACAGTCCTCGGGGTCCTTACCAGGCTTGGGCACCAACACCACTATGGCTTCGGACATAGAATCAGGGAGGGAGTCTAGATTATAGAATTGCTGCAGCATCAAGGTCAGCCTAGGAGCCAGGTGCTCCTGGTACGTTGAGTGTAGCTCAATGGGTATCCCATCCGGTCCCAGGGTTTTCCCGGACTGCATGGAAACCATGGCCTTCTGTACCTCTACCAAAGTAATATCCGCATCCAGAGCAGCGCATTGTTCCCCATCCAAGGACGGGAGGGAGATCCCATCCAGGTACTCAATCAGCTCGCCCGCACCATAGTGCACCCTAGAGGAGTAGAGAGCCTGGTAATATTCCAGAAATCTAGCCCCAATGTCAGGGGCCAACGTCAGCAGCCCACCCGTGCTATCTCTAAGCCTGCCAACGTGAGTCATGGGCAGCTGCCCTCTAGCGAGCCACGCAAGTAACCTACTATTTTTATCGCCATACTCAAAAACCCTCTGGGCGGTCTCCAGCATAGATTTCTGAGTGAGGTCCACCCTGAGTAGGGACAAGTCCCTCAGAGTATCCTGCCAGGGCACGTAGTGTGCCGAATCAGGGCACCGCACGTACTGCGCCTCCCGCAATCTCGCCCGTTCCTAAAGGTCTCTCAGGGACTGCATGGATTCCCGTTTGCGCATTGCTATCCGAGCCATGTATTCTCCCCTAAGCCACGCCTTAAAAGCGTCCCACCCAGTCAGGGGGGACGTAGTGTGTTTGTTCTGCACCCAGTAATTACACAAAGCCTCCGGCATCTCCTCCTGTATCTCAGGGTCCATGATCCAGTAGCTGGACAGCCTCCACAGCCGAACCCCCACCACCTGGGACAACTGAATAGTAACAGAAATCGGAGCATGATCCGAGATCCTCCTAGAGAGGATCTCAGCACCAACCACCCTGCGGAGCAAACCGAGGGAGACAAATGCCAGGTCGATGCGGGACAAAGTCCGATACGTGCTAGATAGACAGGTGTACTCTGAATGAATGAATGAAAAACTTATATAGCGCGACACATGCGAACTGAATTGCCTCTGGGGGATGGAAATGACGCCAAGCATCCGTCATTGCAAAGGCATCAGCCCAGTTAGCCAGGCCGTGCTGCTGGGGCCGGAGGCACGGAGTCTGTCCAGGTCCCTGGACGGGACCAGATTAAAATCACCCATAAACAGTACGTTATCCACATTATAAGTCGTGACCTTCATAATGGAGTACAGGACCTCTACAACAGCTGGAGGAGGTAAATACACCCCCACCACCACTAACGGGACCTCCCAGATCAGGGCGTGCAAAATCACGTACCTGCCCCCGGGGTCCAGCTTCATTTCTAAAAGGTTAAAGGGCAAGGACCTGTGCACTAGAACACTAACCCCTCTGGCATTGTTAGAGTAGGGAGCAGGGCCGTCTTTAATATGGTTTGGGCCCTGGGCAAACATTTTTTTTGGGCCCCCCTTCAGCTTATTTTGGGCCTGGCTGATTCACATGTATGTGTTTTGGCGGCCCTCATTTGTCCAGGCACAGCATTGATTTGAATGGGCTGCCATGCCTTTGTTTCCTGCAGAAAAAAGGTGCATTCAGCATTTTAAAAATCAGTTGCCTTGAAATCCATTCTGCTTTTGCACCATGCTACTTACCTGCAGTTCTTGCACCATGCTACTTACCTGCAGTTCTTGCACACAAACGCACTGTGTTTTTAAAAGCGTGACCTAAACGTCTAAAAATGCAGCAAGTTTGACAGTGCAGGAACTGCAGATAAGTCACAGCAGACAGCAGAATGGACAGACAGTGCTGTATTTCATTGCTTGATGGGCATAGGTGTGCCGTGTGCTCAGCCTATTACATGAGGCATCAAATGAATGGGCTGTTGTGCCTGCACAAATGTGGGCCACTAAAACACATACATGTGAACCAGTCAGGCCCAAAATAAGCCCATCAAGCAGTTAAATACAGACAGTTATGCCATGTGCTCTGAGGCCTTACTCAGCCTGGACTGCAGGTCTGGTCTGTGACTTAAAGAGTTCCTGTATTTTACACATGGCATGGCCTGGGGTCCCATGGTGCTAAAGCAGAATGGACAGACGGTGCTGTGACCCCATGCCATGCCATGTGTAAAATACAGGAACTTTTTAAAACACTGACCAGACCTGCAGTGAATCATCAAATATTATAAAGACTTTGGGCACACTCTACAGAAAACTTCTATTTACAATATAGCAAACAGTGACATACATTGAGGAGCAGGACATGAAGAAGTCAGCCTCGGGAAGAGCAAACTGGGGATGTTATAAAATCACATTCTAATTCACTTTTATATACAAGCAGCACCCAGTGGCAGGAAGGGAGAAGTGCACATCTAAAGGGAAGCCAGGGGTTCTGTACATTTTAAAAACACTGGGAAGGAAAGCAGTACTGTCACCTGGCTGCGTGCCGCTGATGATTTTCAGCCTGATTTGTGGGCAGCACAGGGGCTTAATGGGCGGCAGGGCCGCCATCAGGAATTATGGGGCCCCTTACACAGCTTCAGGCATGGGCCCCCTGGACCAGAGAACGGGGGGGTGCTGCCCCCTTAAATTGAGACGCGTGGGGGGCGGGGCTGCTGCAAATTTAGAAGCGGGAGGCCCTTTACAAAAAAAAAGATTTAATAAAGAAAAATATATATAAAAAAGGGGTGTAGCCATCCGGGGCCCTGTGGACCTCTGGGCCCTTTAATAAAAAGAAATAAAAAATTAAATATATTTAAAAAAATATATATATTTTTTTAAAAAGGGGGTTGCCATCTGGGGACCTCTGGGCCCTTTAATAATTTTTTTTTATATAAAAATAAATTACAAAAAAAGGGGGGTTGCCATCTTATAAAAAACAGTGGGGTTGCCATCCAGGGCCCTGGGGACCTCTGGGCCCTTTAATAAAAAAAAATATAAACAAAAATAAAAAAATAAACATTTATAAAAAAAATAAAAAAGGGTGTTTGCCACATGGGGCCCTGGGGACCTCTTAGCCCTTTAATTTTATATATATATATATATATATATATACATATACATACATAAAGAAAGAAAAATAAAAAAAAGAAATAAAATATAAAAAAATTATAAAAAAAAGGGGGGTTGCCATCCAGGTTTTAATAATAACATTTTTTTTTTTTTTTATAAAAAAGGGGGGTTGTCATCCGGGGCCCTGGGGAACTACGGGCCCCTGGGGACCTCCAGACCTCTAAAAAAAAAATGGCCCTTTAATAAAAATAAAAATATACTGTATAAAATAAATATATATTTTTATTTACAAATAAATAAAAAAGGGGGTTGCCATCTGGGGACCTCTGGGCCCTTTAATAATTTTTTTTATATAAAAATAAATTACAAAAAAAGGGGGGTTGCCATCTTATAAAAAAACAGTGGGTTTGCCATCCAGGGCCCTGGGGACCTCTGGGCCATTTAATAAAAAAAAAATATAAACAAAAAATAAAAAATAAACATTTATAAAAAAAATAAAAAAGGGTGTTTGCCACATGGGGCCCTGGGGACCTCCAGACCTCTAAAAAAAAATTGGCCCTTTAATAAAAATAAAAATAAAAATATACTGTATAAAATAAATATATATTTTTATTTACAAATAAATAAAAAAGGGGGTTGTCATCTGGGGCCCTGGGGGCCTCCGGGTCACTGGGAACCCCTAAAAAAAGGCCCTTTAATAAAAAAAAATATATATTTAAAAAAATTGGCCCTTTAATAAAAAAAAATATATATAAAATAAATATATATTTTTATTTAAAAATAAATAAAACAAGGGGGGGTTGCCATCTTTGGCCCTGGGGGTTGCTTTGGGCCCCCAACAGTGACAGGGCCCTGGGCAGCTGCCCCTGTTTGCCCTATGGTAGAGACGGCCCTGGTAGGGAGCATGGTAGTGCGCACCAACCCACGCCCTCTTTAGACTAAGGATCCGTGAGCCCACCAGGTGCGTCTTTTGCGGAATACACACCTGTGGGCGCAGCCTCTTCAAATAGTTCAGCACCAGGGAGCGCTTGACCGCTGAGTTCAAACCCCTAACATTCCACGATACCACTAAGCATTCAGCCATAAGGGTTTCTCATAAATAACAGGCAGAAGCGACCCCCAGAGCAGCAGCAGGGCCCGGCGGACCAGGGGGGAAAAACTCTTATCCCGTGACCTGCCAGAGCCAAGCCACAGCCCCGCCAGGACAGCATGTTGTACCAAGCAAACATTCTGGAGGAAGAAAATAAAACAAAATCATGACCCAGTGTGACCAACCAAACATGAAACAAAAGAGCCAGCAGAACAGAGAACAGTTTACACATTTTCTCCAGTAAGTAATGACAGTGTCAGAATTACTTTGATGGGTTCCAACATTCTGAGATACTTTCTTTTTCTCCTGGTGTAGGTGAATCATTCACCAAGTTTCACTACTGATTCACGTCTGGATAGAGAAGTAAAGGACGCCCTTCTGTTTGATACCCTTACTCTGATTAATCTCCGGGCTTGTGACAAAAAGAAGGTTATTGAGGAAGATAAGCGCAAGGTGAAGGAACGTTTACTACAACGTAATCTCCCCAAGGAGGCCAGGTGAGAAGGACTCTTTTTCTAAAGAGCATCCAAAAACCTCCTACAAATTTATGAGCAACCATTACTACCTCCTACTGCCATGGACTAATAACCACCCAATAGTTTGGGAGTGTGTTGTGTACTCCTGGTTTTAAAGGGGTTGTAAAGGTTTGTTTTTTATTTTCTAAATATTTTTCTTTAACCACTTGTCTACCAGCCGCCATCAAATGACGACGGCAAGGTAGCTCAGATGTTCTGACAGGACGTCATATGACGTCCTGTCTTTTAAAGCCGCTAGGGGGTGGGGATCACGATGCGCATGCCCGGCGGCAACGATCGCCGCCTGGCACCCGTAATTGCCCAGTAACTGAGCAGGGACGTGGAGCTTTTAATAAAAATATTAAAAGTCAGCAGCTACTGCAGCTGCTGGCTTTTAATAAATGGACACTTACCTGTGCTGGAGTCCCTCAATGTCGGCACCGCAGCCAGGGCCGTCTTAATAGCATCATGGGCCCCTGGGCAAAGTAATGCAGTGGGGCCCTTACCAGCCAGCCCCAATTTACGCAACTACTTCCAAAAGCATAAATAGTTGATAGAATTCAAGATATATTTATTAGTACGTTCAATAAAATAGATTTTAGACATTTAACATGCCATAAGTGAAAGACTAATCAACACAAAGGGCACGGTACAGGGGGGGAGACAGAAGGGCACAATACTGGGATCAGGTGGGCACGGTATGGGGGGGAAGGCAGAAGGGCACAATACTGGGATCAGGAGGGCACGGTACGGGGGGAAGGCAGAAGGGCACAATACTGGGATCAGGAGGGCACTGTACGGGGGGGAAGGCAGAAGGGCACAATACTGGGATTAGGAGGGCACGGTACGGGGGGGGGGGAAGAAGGGCACAATACTGGGATCAGGAGGGTGCGGTACAGGGGGGAAGGCAGAAGGGCACAATACTGGGATCAGGAGGGCACGGTACGGGGGGAAGGCAGAAGGGCACAGTACTGGGATCAGGAGGGCACTGTACGGGGGGGAAAGGCAGAAGGGCACAATACTGGGATTAGAAGGGCACGGTACGGGGGAGGCAGAAGGGCACAATACTGGGATCAGGAGAGCACGGTACGGGGGGAGGCAGAAGGGCACAATACTGGGATCAGGAGGGCATGGTACGAGGGAGGCAGAAGAGCACAATACTAAGATCAGGAGGGCACGGTATGGGGGGAAGGCAGAAGGGCACAATACTGGGATTAGGAGGGCACGGTACGGGGGGAGGCAGAAGGGCACAATACTGGGATCAGGAGGGCACGGTATGGGGGGGAAGGCAGAAGGGCACAATACTGGGATCAGGAGGGCACGGTACAGGTTCCAGGAGCTACACAGAACACGGCGATCCCGGGACAGCTTAAAAAAGCGTGACTGTCCCATTAAATCCGGGACAGTTTGCAAATATGATGTAATGCAAGATTTTAATGGAGCCCCCATGCACCTTGGGCCCCTGGGCCGAGCCCAGGGGTACACATGCATTAAGACAGCCCTGACCACAGCTGATGTTTCCATCAGCTGTCGGGTGCTGCCGCCACCATTGCGGGTAACTGAACCCGGCAGTGTAGCCTTTTGGCTTCACGCCGGAAACCCTGCTGCACATGCGCAAGGCCCCTCTCCTCTCTCCTATTGGCCCGGTGGCCGGGGAAGGAGGAGGGTGCCCCATGGTAATACCTGTCAAAGACCCCCAAAAGGTGTCAATTGTGGCACCAGAGGGGGGGGGGATCAGATGAGAGGAAGTTCCACTTTAGGGTGGAACTTCGCTTTGATTCTTACACTCACATTGTTCAACCTTTATTCTGTTGCTTGGTCTAGGATTAATTATTAGTTTTCTTATAAAGTATTTCATTATTTTGGTTAGCACTTGACTATTATTATCCAACTATAATTAATAGTTTCACTGAATATACAGACATGACAACTGCATGCACTATATTCTGTATCCACCCCACTCTGTGATAGGTGCCACCACATATGCGATATGCTCTGTATTTAATGTATATGAGCTTTTAAAGGCCTTTTATCAGATTTTACAAAATAATAATAATAAAAAAAAAAAAAAGAAAAATGGGCAACTTGCACTCTTTAAGTCTACTCTACGGTATAGTGTTTGTTAGTTAGCAATGTACAAATCCTGAATGACATTTTCCATAGACATCTGTGTTTGCATTTCATATGTCTGCATATTGCGGTGTGTCTGCCGTCCTAATCTCACGCGTTTTGTACACACAGACGTGAGCAGCTCGAAACGTCTCAGGCTGCTTGGCTGGAGCAAGTTGAGAAATATGAAGACAACCACCTGGGAGGCTATCAACGTATTTACCCACAAGGAAAAGGAGACAAATACGAGAAGTTCTTTAAACACAGCAGCTCTTTGTTTCAGGAAACGGCGGCTTCCAGGGCCAGAGAAGAGTGTGCAAGGTAAAGCCTCACCCTCTTGACTCAGCATGTATTCAGATATGCCGACTTTGATACCTGATACACAACAACAGTACAACTGAGTAACTACAACAAGGAAGTAAGATCAATTAAGGGATGGATAGAAGGGATTAACTGCTAAATCACAGGGAATGATTTACATTGGAGGATAATATTTACAATCTCAGCATGGGTCTACAGGGGAATTCTAATAGATGATATTCAGTACTTAAAGTGGTACTAAAGGCACATTTAAAAAAAAAAATAAGTTCAGATCCTCGCTCCTTTGGATGCCTCCTTTACCAAGCTGGGTGCTAAGGCGGCAACCATGTGTGCGCGTTTTTGCATTGGTCCTCAGCCAAGTTGTGCGCATTCATAGATGCACACAGCACCAGTAGGCCACTCCTCTGCTCCCTCCTCACAGGAGCCTAAAAAAAGAGCAACAATTTTGAAAAAAATATAATTTTTTTACTTTCTGCTATAAAACAAATCCAATAATTTTTTTTTATCGTGACTGCAACATTATGGCGGTCACAGCGGACTCTTTTGACACTATTTTTGCACTGATTACTGCAGAAATTACACTGGCAGCGAAGGGGTTAACCTGTAGGGGGCGCTAAAGGGATTAAGTGTTTCCTAGGGAGTGATTACTACTGTGTGGGGGCGTGGCTTGGCATGTGATGTCACTGATCGTCGTTCTGTATGACAGGGAACAGACGATCAGTGGCAGACACACTAGGAAGAACAGGGAAAGGTTTGTTTACACTTGCCTCTCCCCATTCTTTAGCTCTGTGTGCCGATCGTGGGTCACCGGCGGCGATCGGGTCCGCGGGTCCCGCGGGCATGATCACGGAGCACAGGACCAGGTCGCAGGCCCGCTCGCGACCCACGGCTGGGCTCTTAAAGGCGACGTACAGGTACGTGCTTGTGCCCAGCCATGTCCTTCTGCCGACGTATAACGGCGTGAAGGGGTCCTTAACCACCTACTGTGCACCTACACCCCCTTCCTGCCCAGACAACATTTTAGCTTCCGGCACTGCGTCGCTTTAACTGACAATTGCGCGGTCGTGCGATGTGGCTCCCAAACAAAATTGACGTCCTTTTTTCCCCCACAAATAGAGTTTTCTTTTGGTGGTATTTGATTGCCCGTGCGGTTTTTATTTTTTGTGCTATAAACAAAAAAAGAGCGACAATTTTGAAAAAATACACAATATTTTTTGCTTTTTGCTATAATAAATATCCAATTTAAAAAATCTCAGTTTAGGCCAATACGTATTCTTCTACATATTTTTGGTAAAAAGATGTAAAAAAAAAAAATCGCAATAACCGTATAGTGACTGGTTTGCGCAAAAGTTATACTGCCTACAAAATAGGGGACATAATTATGATTTTTTTTTTTTTTACTAGGAATGGCGGCGATCTACGATTTTTTTTCGGGACTGGGACATTATAGCGGACACATCGGACACTTTTGACACATTTTTGGGACCATTTACATTTATACAGTGAAGAATGCTATAAATATGCATTGATTACTGTATACATGTAACTGGCAGGGAAGGGGTTAACCACTAGGGGGCGGGGAAGGGGTTAAATGTTTCTCCTAGATTGTGTTCTAACTGTAGGGGGAGGGGGGTAACTGGGGGAGGTGACCGATTGTGTCCCTATGTACAAGGGACACAGATCGGTCTCCTCTCTCCCTGACAGGGACATGGAGCTCTGTGTTTACACACAGAGCTCCACGACCCAGCTCTATTGTCCGCAATCGCGTGTGCCCGGCGGTCATCGCGGCCGCCGGGCACACACACGGTGTTCTCAGTGACGCGACGGGTGCGCGCCCCTAGCAGCTTTAAATGACAGGACGTCATATGATGTCCTGTCAGGACTATAGAGTACAGTATAGGTATCAAGCAGTTAAAGGGGTTGTAAACCTTCCTGTTTTTTCACCTTAATGCATCTTAACAGCCTTACACATGCCGCGTAGACACGATCGGACATTCCGACAAAAAAAACATGGATTTATTTTCCGACAGATGTTGGCTCAAACTTGTCTTACATACACAATGTTGTTGGAAATTCCGATCGCCAAGAACGCGGTGACGTACAACGGCACTAGAAAAGGGAAGTTCAATACCAAGTGCGACACCCTTTGGGCCCCTTCTGCTAATCTCGTGTTAGTAGAAGTT
This sequence comes from Rana kukunoris, assembly GCA_029574335.1. NCBI lineage: Eukaryota > Metazoa > Chordata > Amphibia > Anura > Ranidae > Rana > Rana kukunoris. Next base: position 42,049,827 of record CM056051.1, read on the forward strand.
TGGTGAGAGACGATTTGCCCTTATATGTCATCTGCTGCTGTTCCTGATCTATTGGAGTCTCGGAAAAAGAGAATATCAGCAGCAAAACAACTTCATTATTCTAGCATTATAAAGAAGAAGAGAATGTGCTGCATTAAAATATAAAAAAATATATAATATAATAATAATATTTAAAAAATTGCAGTGTGGCGAATGTGCTATCTCCATTACGAACGCTAGTTTTACCAGACCGAGTGCTTCCGTCTTGTACTTGATTCTGAGCATGCCTGGGATTTTGTGCGTCGGAATTGTCTACACACTCCGAATTTACGAGAACAGAAATGTCCGATGGAGCCTACACACGGTCGGAATTTCCGACAACAAGCTCCCAATCGAACATTTGTTGTTAGAAATTCCGATCGTGTGTACGCGGTAGAGCTGCACGATTAATCGTCAAGAATCGTTATCTCGATCTTTTCTGTTGCAATTCTTGATACAGGGTTTCAGATCTTTAACATGAAAATAATTTTCTCTCTGCACTTTGGTATGCAAAGAATTTCCTGTCTGCTCTCAGCCAAAAGTCAGTCTGGGCAATCTGCCAGGTCTGGGAAGCCTGCCAAGTTTTGAAAACATTGTATCTCTTCAAAGGAATAAACTTCTTCTGTATGTAAATTAGGAATTTTTAACCACTTAAAGCGGATGGTTCACCATAAATAAATATTAAAAGCCAGCAGCAACAAATACTGCAGCTGCTGACTTTTAATATTAGGACACTTACCTGTCCTGGAGTCCAGCGCCGTCCGCAGCAGAGGATGAGCGATCGCTCGTCACCCTGCTGCTCCCCCCTCCATCCACGGCGAGGGAACCAGGAAGTGAAGCGCTCCGGCTTCACTGCCCGGTTCCCTACGGCGCATGCGCGAGTCGCGCTGCGCCCGCGATTGGCTCCCGCTGTGTGCTGGGAGCTGAGAGTTCCCAGCACACAACGGGAAAAGCCCGTCTTTTGCCCGAGACTGCGGGCCGGAAGTGGGTGCGGATACCTGTCTTTAGACAGGTATCTGCACCCCCCTCCCCCCTGAAAGGTGTCAAATGTGACGCCGGAGGGGGGGAGGGTTCCGATCAGCGGATCTTCACTTTAGGGTGGAGAGTGGAGATCCGCTTTAAACACCAAGGGCCAGATTCAGGTAGATGGGCGAATCTTTATGTTGGAGTAACGTTTCTCATTTACGTTACTCAGCCGAAACTTTAGGAGCAAGTACTGTTATTCACAAAGCACTTGCTCCTAAAGTTGCGGCGGCGTAGCGAAAATGAGCCGGCGGAATTCAAATTGGGCGGGTAGGGGGCGTGTATTATTATAACTAGGCACGATCCCGCTGCGAACGTACTGCGCATACGTCGACTGTCAGTGCGCATGCTCCAAATTCTTTCAGGGAACGTCAATGACGTCAATCCCCATTCACGGACGTTTTACGCAAACGACTCAAAATTATTATTTTTTTCGACGCGATGACGACGGCCATACTTAACATAGGATACTCCACTAGGGGGCTGCTTTATCTTTACGCCGCGTATCTCTTACGGAAACGTCGGAAAGTCACTGCGTTGGGCCCGAATACGATCGTGAATTGCCGATTCTCGCTGATTAACATATTCTCGGCGTTAATCAGCGGGAATGCCCCGAGCGCCATTTTTAAAATTGCAGTTCCGATACGACGGCGTTATACAATTACGCCGCTCGTATAGGAACTCTAACCCGGCGTTTCTTGTTTTCTGACTACAGAAAACAGAAACGCCGGCTCAAAGTGAGAGTTAGGCTGGAGTATCACTGATACTCCAGAGTTACTCTACCTGAACCTGGCCCCAAACCTTTTTCTGACAGCTCTTTTAAAGTTAAAATCATTTTTTGTTGCTAGAAAATTACTTAGAACCCCCAAAGATTATATAACTTTTTAGTAAAGACCCTAGAGAATAAAATGGCGGTTGTTGCAATATTTTATGTTGCTCTGTATTTGCGCAGCAGTCTTTTTAAATGCATTTTTTTTGGAAAAAATTACTTTATTGAATTAAAAAAAGAAAATTGCCAGTAAAGTTAGCCCATTTTTTTTTTGTATAAATGTAAAAGATTTTACGCCGTGAGAATCGTGATCTTCATTCTAAGCAAAAAAAATCGTGATTCTCATTTTGGCCAGAATCGCGCAGCTCTAGTACGCGGCGACAGTCTTTTTTTCCAGCCCTGTCGTTTCTCATATTATCTGTACTCAGGGCTTTTTTTCTGGGAGAACTTGGGGGAACTCAGTTCCACCACCTTTGGCTCAGTCCCTTTGGTGCCCGCTCACCACAATCACTTGTGAACACAGAAGTCTGGTTTCTGTGTTTACAAGTGACTGCTTTGTAACCCCCTGAACTCTGCACACTGTATGTAATGCAATTCTGGTATTTAATGCCCCTTTAAGACCCTTCTACTGTTTGTGAAATCTGAACGGGTCGTGGTTGAGTTCCTGCACCTATTTTTTGAGAAAAAAAGCTCTGTCTGTACTATTGCTTCATTAAAAGCCTTAAACGTTTCCATTACAGGCAGCAGTTGGAAGAACTTCGACTTAAACAAGAGCAGAAAGAATTGCCCGGTGGAAGGAAGAAGAAAGACGGCAAGGACACCTCACAAGGGGAGTCAGCAGGAGAAAAGCCTGTGAAATACAAGGTGACGAGGCGGCCATCCCTCCGCACTTTGTCCAGTGGATGTAGAACAGCAGAGAGAAAGGTGCAGTGAACATCTGATACTGACATATTGTATTCTATAATGGCTGGTTAGAAAGCGAATGTATTTCACCAGGCTAATGTAATCTGCAGGGCGTTAGAGGATCCCGGTGTGTCCTGTAATGAAATACGATGGTAATTCCACTTCCAGATTATTGGTAAACAGATAGGCTCCACTGAAAGCCTACCTATGGAATGGCACCAAGTAATCCAACATAAGTCTGGAATCAGCATTGGGTTTGTTCAGTGCATAAACATGGGTCAGCAAATATGTACACGGATTATTATGCCACAATCGTTCTAAAGGACAGTTGTTCAGTAGTCAGATCTCATAAACAACATCAATAAATTTTAAAATGTACCTTTTTGTTTTTGACTCATTTTAATCATAGCCGTACCCTTCCCAGTTTTAAATAGTGGTGACAATCATTTAAAGGAGTTGTAAATGAAAACATTTTTTTGCCTAAAATGAATGTCTGCAAGATAGACAGACAGAATAGTGTAATGATTCTGTTAAAAAACGAGTAAATGCCTATTAAATTCCTTCATCTATATCACCTCCGGCGTTCTAGTTTCTGTTCTCTCATTCACTTCCTGGTTTGCGGTGCTCGTTCATGTAAAAACTACATTTTCCAGTATAAATTGCGGCACGGCCAGTAATTCACACTTCCTTGAAATTTAAAACACGGAGAGAGCGTCCTGCCGCACAGATGTAGTTCCCAGGAGAGGGCGAGCACGTCACTGACCACTGCAGTAAAGCCTCCCTTCACGGTGGTCAGGTAAAATCAGACACGCAGGAAGTGAACAGAACAGAGAAGAAATAGAGCAACTTCTGAGCAAAAACAAACAATGAGGAAATGAAAAGAGGAATGTCTGCAGGTAAAGGATGCTTATTATGAAAAAAAAAATAAAAAATTCCTTTACAACCCCTTTAAGCACTTCTATAGATAATTTGGTTGTTTATAGGCAATAACTGATTAAATGTGATGTGTTAGCTGGCTTGTTTACAAAGCTTTTCCATCAGGTTCAAAAATGTGGTTAAAAGAGAAGTATGGAGTTTGCTGACCGCACACTGTAGCTTTACTGCTACAGTATAGGCCGGCTGTGCAGAATCGCGTAAAACCTTGGATCGCAAACATGATTCGTTCCAGAAGCATGCTTGTAATTAGGGCCGAAACAACTAATCGATTATGAAATTAATCGATTACAATTTTCATAATCGTTTAATCGGCCAGTAACATAATGGGGTTAAAAAAACTAAAATTAGTCCTTTATAGTACAAAAAAGCAAATCGCTACTGTAAATATTACTTTCACTGTCCCACGGTAAAAAAATTAACCCCTTACAGTAGCGATTATTTTCTCTTTTTGTACTTATTTTTGTTTTTTTAACCCCATTATGTTACTAAACATCTCAGGCCGGGGTCACAGCTCTGTTTTTTGGTGCTTTTTGCAGAAACACTCTACAGTTCATTTACATGTTTTCCTATGGGACACGTTTTTAACTCAAAACGGTGCTATTTTTTATTTATTTGGTTCAATATACTTCAATGGAAAAGCTGCAGAAAAGCATGAAATGTGTTTTTGCGGCAATTCGTGTTTTGTAATCTGCCCAACAACAAATTGGCTCAATTATTATTTTTTTTTTAAATGCAATTTATTTTTATTTTTTAAGGCTATTATCCGATTAATCGATTAATCGAAACAATAATTGGCCAACTAATCAATTGTGAAAATAATCGTTAGTTGCAGCCCTACTTGTAATCCAATAGTGATGAGCGGAATACGGCATATTCGATTTCGCGATATTTCGCGAATATATAGAAGAATATTCGCGAATATTCGTTAATATCGAATATTCGTGATATTTTATCAAAAAAAAAAATTGCGAAGTTTCGCTAATGTGAAATTTCGCTAGTGCGAATGCAAAATTGATTGCGAAATTCTCGTCAACACGCGAAAACGGAGATCATTTCCTGGATTACTAAACTAATATGCACTAAACACTAAGGCCTCGTACACACGAGGGGATATGTCCGCTGAAAACGGTCCGATGGACCGTTTCAGCAGACATCTCCGCTCGTGTGTATGGGCTAGCGGACAGATTTCTCCACCCGACAGATTTCAAAGCATGCTTTGAAATCTATCCGGTGGGAATCTGTCCGCCCGACATGTCTGCTGGTTAGTACACTTACCAGCAGACATGTCATCCCCCACCGCCGCCGCGCCGCCTCCGAATGGATTCGGCGCATGCGCGGAAGTGTTTTACTTCCTGGTGCGGTGACGCGGCGGCGTCAACGTCACCGCCGCGTCACCGCCACGTCACCGCGCCGTCCGGCGGCGGGGAATTTGATCCGATGGTGTGTACACGCCATCGGATCAAACTCCCGATCGGACATATCCGATGGAAATGGTCGGCGGACCGTTTTCATCGGATATGTCCGATGGTGTGTACGCGGCCTAGCTCTACTTACACAAACTTATATGACTAAAACTAAAGCTAATTTTTTTTTTTTTTTATATACACAAAACACAGAAGGGCAGAGAACGTATTCGCGAATATTCGTTAATATCGAATATTCGTGATATTTTATAAAAAAAAAAAAAATAGCGAAATTTCGCTAATGCGAAAGCGAAATTGATTGCGAAATTTCGCTATTTTTTTTTTTTGATAAAATATCACGAATATTCGATATTAACGAATATTCACAATATTTTATCAAAAAAAAATAGCAAAATTTCGCTAATGCGAAAGCGATATTGATTGCGAAATTCTCGTCAACGCGCGAAAACGGAGATCATTTCCTGGATTACTAAACTAATAGGCACTAAACACTAACTCTACTTACACAAACTTATATGACTAAAACTAAAGCTAATTTTTATTTATTTTTTTTTATACACAAAACACAGAAGGGCAGAGAAAGTATTCGCGAATATTCGTAATACGAATATTCGCATTGCGAATATTCGGCAACATAAAAGGATCGCCTCAGCTACTCGGCCCAGGGTCTCTAATCACACCAGCAATGCTTTTAGACGTCGATGGAGATCAGATCACTAGGATGTGATCTGTTTTAAAAATAAGTTTTAAAAAATACGAATATTCGCAATAGCGAATATTCACCGCGATATTCGAGTTATTCGCGAATACTCGAATATGCAATATTCGTAACGAATATTCGCAATGCGAATATTCGTGAGCAACACTATAATCCAAAGAACTTGTATATAAAAGCAAATTTTCCCATAAGAAATAATAGAAACTCAGATGATTCGTTCCACAACCATTTTTTCATAGGTCCTTCAGTTTATAGTCCATATAAAAAGATTAAAGCAATGTGATAGGTTGTTTAACCATAAAATGTCCATCCACTAATGGAAGCCTCCACAAGGGGATTAGAAGCAAAATCCAGTAGGAGCTCCAGAGTATAAAAGAGAAGAGAGGAGACTCTGAGGCCGCGTACACACGAGGGGATATGTCCGCTGAAAACGGTCCGATGGACCGTTTCAGCAGACATCTCCGCTCGTGTGTATGGGCTAGCGGACAGATTTCTCCACCCGACAGATTTCAAAGCATGCTTTGAAATCTATCCGGTGGGAATCTGTCCGCCCGACATGTCTGCTGGTTAGTACACTTACCAGCAGACATGTCGGCCCCCACCGCCGCCGCGCCGCTGCCGAATGGATTCAGCGCATGCGCAGAAGTGTTTTACTTCCTGATGCGGTGACGTGGCAGTGACGCGGCGGCGTCAACGTCACCGCCGCGTCACCACTACGTCACCGCGCCGTCCGGTGGCGGGGAATTTGATCCGATGGTGTGTACACGCCATCGGATCAAACTCCCGATCGGACATATCCGATGGAAATGGTCCGCGGACCGTTTTCATCGGATATATCCGATCGTGTGTACGCCGCCTAAGTTTAGCAATATGTTCCGGATCCAGGGGACCTACGACTGGCCGGTGCCGGGTCTCCAAAGTCACCAGAGAAATTACCGTTTAACATGGGAATCTATGAAAGGGGTGCTCGGATTTGAAAAAACGCCCCCCCCCCCCCGCCCGTAGGTCCCCGGACAACAAACTTTGCACACTTGAGTGGGGCTACATGTGTGCCAAGTTTGGGGTCCAGGGGTCCTACAGCCAGCTGGTACTGGGTCCCCAAATTCCAGGAGATCAGGCGCAAAAAGGTGACTCGAGTATAAGCCGAGGGGGGCATTTTCAGCACAAAAAATGTGCTGAAAAACTTGGCTTATACTCGAGTATACACAGTACATTTAATGAAGGTACAACATTTAGCAACTCACATGGTTGATGATTAAAAAAGGCACATCTAAGTATGCAGGCTTTCGGGGTAAAGAGATTCACATAGACCGTCATCCGCACAACCGTCTCTCACCGCTATCAGTCTAGATTCATGACGGGAAGACTACCCTGCAGTAGAGTGATCTGAAAGCGAGGCTTTAACAGCTCATTTAAAGCGGAGCTCCAGCCGCAATTATTTTTTTTTTTAAAGTCAGCAGCTACTAACAGTGTAGCTGCTGACTTTAAATAAGGACACTTACCTGTCCTAGGCGCCCGCGCTGATGGGCCCCCCGATGCCGGTCCCACGATCGCTCCGGGTCCCGCGCCGCCATTCACAATATGGGAAACAGGCAGTGAAGCCGTACGGCTTCACTGCCCATTTCCTACTGCGCCTGCGTGAGTCTCACGCTGGCTTGTGAATGGGCGCGCTGCTCTCTGAGAACACACACAGTTCCCAGAAAGCAGCGCGCCCCATTCACAAGGAGAAGGACAAGAAGAAAAGGCATGGCGGAGTGGAAGAGGCAGATTACGGACTTCCGCATAGCAACAGGTATTTCGGGTGAGTATTTTTTTTTTTTTTCAGGTTTTTTTTATTAAATTTTTTTAAACAACATGGGAAAATGTTGTTTTCCTGGGTGGAGCTCCGCTTTAAGGTATGGCATTAATGGGGGTGCAGAGGACGGTCTATGTGGACAGCTTTACCCCAGATGCCTGCATACTTAGATGTGTCTGTTTTGATCATCAACCATGTGAGTTTCTAAATGTTGTACCTTCATTAAATGTGACCATATTGCTACACTTAGAGGCGCCTCTCTTCTATTTTATACTCTGTAGCTCCTGCTGGATTTTGCTTCTAATCCCCTTGTGGAGGCTTCCATTTGTGGATGGACATTTTATGATTACACAACCTATCACATTGCTATGCCTCTCTTCTCTTTTATACTCAGTTGTGACATGACACTAGTCTTATATCAAGACATCGCTTGTATATCAAGTCAAAATGTATTTAAAAATTTTGCTTGTCTTGCAAAACGCTCTCAAACCAAGGTTTTACTGTGTATATATACAGTATGTGAGTCTGCTTTTCCGGGCAGGGGGCACACACACTCATGGCCGACGCGCTGGCTGTGTTGTGATTAGTCACAACACAAGCCGATCAGCATGTGCGAGCCAATGGATGACCGTGGGCACCTGCTGATCGGCGAGGAGGAAGACAGGACAGAGCTCTGCCTATGTAAACAAGACAGAGCTCTGCCCTGTTAGTGAGGATGTGAGGTATTGGTACCGATACTAGGCATTTTCGCGAGTACTGGTACCATGTCTGCAGTCTCTGACTGTCTCATGTACCATGCCTGCAGTCTCTGACTGTCTCCTGTACCATGTCTGCAGTCTGCTAGTGGAGCTCTCCTCTATAGAGCGGAAAGACATCTCTTGTACCATGTCTGTAGTCTCTGACTGTCTCCTGTACCATACCTGCAGTTGCTGCTGTCACTTCTGTCTGTTGCCTACTCCTTCCCTCCACTTGCTGACACCTCTGTCCCCATGTCTCCCAATAACCCTCCCATCCCCATCCTCCCCCCCCCCCCCCAGCAATCATAGCCCACTCAATTCTCTAACTTGAAAAAAAGTATCGGTAATCGTACTCGCTGTTTAAAAAAATGGTATCGTGCATCCTAAGGATCACTGTATTAGTGTCACTGGTTACCACAAAGTGTCAGACTGTTCGCCATACTATCGCAGTCCCACTACAAGTCGCTGATCGCCACCATTGCTAGTATACTTTTTTTATTTTTTATTCCAGTATATATACCATAGTGTGTAGATGCTACAATGTTTGCTTAAACCAATCAATATGTGGCAGAATACATATTTTGCCCTAAATTTTGAAGAAATGCGATTTAAAATAAATAAATATTGGATATACTTTATAACAGAAAGATATATATATATATATATATATATATATATATATATATATATATATATATATATATATATATAAAAAAAGCTTGGTAATCGTTTTTAAAAAGCCAATCACCAGCTTATGTGCAAGGGACATCGGTCTCAAAGAGGAAGGGGCACATCTGCCTCATCTTTGCCCACAATTACCTCCTGCCAGTGCCCACAGTGCCCACGAGTGCCACCTATCACTACACACGAGTGCCACCTATCAATGCCCACCAGTGGTGCCCATCACTGCCACCCATCAGTGCCCATCACTGCCACCCATCAGTGCCACCTATTAGTCCCATTTCTCAGTGCCCACCAGTGCCACCTATCAATGCCCTTCGGTGCCCATCAGTGCAGCCTCATCACTGTACATCAATGAAGAAGAAACATTACCTCTCTGCAAAATTTTATAACAAAATATAAAAAAAGATATTTTTTATTCTGTCTTTTTTTAAAAAAAATTTAACAAAAAATAAAAACCACAGAGGTGTTTAAAAACCACCAAAAGAAAGCTCTATTTGTGGGGAAAAATTATAAAATCTTTATTTGGGTACAGTGTTATATGACTGCGCAATTGTAATTGAAAGTGCATCAGTGCTGAAATATGGTCTGGGCAGGAGGGGGATTTAAGTGCCCAGTAAGCAAGTGGTTAACTAATGCAGCCAACACATCTAAGGACTGATAAGCTGCAATATATTACATTTTTGTTTTTAGTTTTAGATACATATTCGGGACCAGCACTATTGTAACTTTATGTGATACATGGATATATTATGATCAGAATTGTCATCATGTTCATGATACTGTACATGTTCTGTAAGTGAATATTGACTTTCTTTGCCTAGACCCAGGAGATGAAAATGGACTCCATGAAACCAGTGGATATTAATGAACGAGAGGAGATGGAGAGGCTGCAGGGTCTTCAGCAGAGAGAGAAGCTTATCAGAAGCCTTGGTATAGCGGATGCCTTGTATAGCCTGTTTGGCACTATGGAACCCAAAACCCATGACCTCAGGCCACATGACTACAGTCTCCTAGATGCTCAAACAAGAAATCAAGTATGAAATAAGTACCTATGACGTAAGAATGCAATGGGTTCCTCACAAAATGACTGATGTTCTCTACATGTCAATTCTGGTTTCTGTTGGATGAAGATCATACAAATGTGATTTAAAGCGGAGCTCCACCCTAAAGTGGAACTCCCGCTGATCGGAACCCTCCCCTGCTCCGGTGTCACATTTGACACCTTTCAGGGGAGGGGGGTGCAGATACCTGTCTAAAGACAGGTATTTGCACCCACTTCTGGCCACACAGTCTGCGGGTAGACTGCGGGCAGGACATCACCTCCCACCCCCCCCCCCCGTTGTGTTCTGGGAACACAGCGGGAGCCAGCCAGCAGGCGCAGCGCGACTCGCGTATGCGCCGTAGGAAACCAGGCAGTGAAGCTGGAGCGCTTCACTTCCTGGTTCCCTCTCAGAGGATAGCGGGGGTGCAGCAGAGTGACGAGCGATCGCTCGTCCTCTGCCGCAGACGGCGCTTGACTCCAGGACAGCTAAGTGTGCCGATTTTTACCACTTCCCGTCCAAGGACGTCATATGGACTTTCAGTGGGGATATCTGAATGATGCCTGCAGCTACAGGCATCATTCAGATATCCATCTCTTCAGCCGGCGATTTTGTGCACCATAAGAATGCTTGATCGTTCTTATAGGCGGCGGGAGGAGACGCCCCCCCCCCCTCCCGCCGCCATCCGGTGCTTCTCCGGGCTCTCCTTTGCCATCGGAGACCCAGAGAAACGATCCGCCGGCGTCAGATGGAAACCATAGAGTAGACCAGTCATCTCTATGATCGTCGGAGGCCTGGGCGCGATGTTATGACGTCACGCCCGGGTCCTGGAATGTAAACAGAGTTCTGTGAATTTTTTTTCACAATCTAATGCTTTCCAACCTGGAGGAGAGATGTGGGGTCTTATTGACCCTGCATCTCTCCATAAAGAGGACCTGTCACACACCATTCCTATTACAAGGGATGTTTACATTCCTTGTAATAGGAATAAAAGTGATCAAAAAAAAAATAAAAAATGACAAAAAAAGTGTAAAAATAAAAGAAATTTAGTAAAAAAAAAAAAAATTAAACGCCCCTATCCCCGGTAGCTCGCTCTCAGAAGCGAACACACACGTGAGTCCCGCCCCCATATGTAAACGCCGTTCAAACCACACATATGAGGTATCGCTGCATGCGTTAGAGCGCCAGCAACAATTCTAGCACTAGACCTCCTCTGTAACTCTACATTTGTAACTTGTAAAAAAAAAAAATAAGCGAAGCCTATGGAGATTTTTAAGTACTGACGTTTGGCGCCATTCCATGAGTGTGCGCAATTTTAAAGCGTGACATGTTAGGTATCTATTTACTCGGCGCAACTTCATCTTTCACGTTATATAAAAAAATTGGGCTAACTTTACTGTTTTTTTTTTTTTTGTAATTCACGAAACAGTTTTTTCCCCAAAAAAAGGCGTTTGAAAAATGATTGCGCAAATACTGTGCGAGATAAAAAGTTTCAATGGCCGGCATTTTATTCCCTAGGGTTTCTGCTAAAAATACATATATAGGGCCAGATTCAGGTAGTTCAGAGCATCTTTGCTCCAGAGTAACGCTTCTCATTTGCGTTACGCTGCAGAAATTTTAGGAGCAAGTGCTGTTATTCAAGAAGCACTTGCTCCTAAAGTTGCGGCAGCGCATCGCAAATGAGCCGGCGGAATTCAAATTGGGCGGGTACGGGGCGTGTAGTATTTAAACGAAGCGCGATCCCGCCGCGAACGTACTGCGCATGCGTCGAGTGTTAAAACATCCCCGTGCGCATGCTCCAAATTCTGTGAATGAACGTCAATGACGTCACATTCCCATTCATGAACTTTTTACGCAAGCGACGTGATTTTTTTTTTTCCCGACGCGATGACGACGCCTATACCTAACATAGGATACTCCAACCCCATGTAGGTATATCTTCGCGCCACGTATCCCGTCCGGAAACGTTGTACCGTCATTGCGTCGCGCCGGAATTCGCTCGTGAATTGCCGATTTCCGCTCATTAACATATTTTTTGAGCGGAAATCGGCGGGAACGCCCCCGGCGCCATTTTTAAGTTGAAGTAACGATGCGATGGCGAAACTCAGTTATGCTGCTCGCATCGGAGCTTCAACCCGGCGTTTCTTGTTTTCTGGTTACAGAAAACAAAAACGCCGGCTCAAAGTCACAGTTAGGCTGGCGGATCACTGGATCCGCCAGCCTAACTGTTCCTGAATCTGGCCCATAGTGTTTGGTGGTTCCGAGTAATTTTCTAACAAAAAAATTATGATTTATGCATGTAGGAAGTGGTTAAAAGTCAGCAGCTGTTCACATCTATACACTGGGCTATGGCTCTCAACTGGCGTTCCGCTACTGTGCCATGGTCCCAAATTATGGATCGTATGTTGTCCATCTAACTAGCAGAACGCATTCACCACACCTTATATGATACTATGGACATATACGATCAGAGATGGAAACCGTGGGACCTATCTCTGTTAATTCATTGAATAAAGATGTGAGTCTATTATCTTCCCCCCCCCTTTTTTTTTTTTTTTCCCATTGGCCATTAAACTAATTCGTTAGACCATTTTGTCACTATATATTGCTACTGAATGACCTTTTATACCTACCAGGACCTATTTTTTCTCCTCTTGATTTACTGCTATGTTTATGTTTCACAGATGCTTTCTGCTGATAGATATATAAATATGTACATATATTTTTTTTTGTACCTCTTGCCATTGTACTTCATAACTGTATTGAGACTTATTTTTCAATAAACCGTTTGTAAACAAAAAAAGTCAGCAGCCGCAGTATTTGTACCTGCTGACTTTTAATATTTTCGGCGGCTGTCTTGGCTCCTCCCCACAAGAACTAACCCCCTTCATGCGAGCTCTCTCGGATGGTGGTTAGTTCTTGCGGGCGCGCTCCCATGATACAACCGGCGGCTATAAATCACTGTATCACTTGCCCACGCAGAGCACTGCGTCATAATCCCACCCTGTTGTGTGAAGGTAGTGAATGAATTTCACACTAGCATTTCTCTCTGCCAATCAGGAGGCAGGTCAGTGTGGCCTGTCTCCTGATTTGCCAAAGCGTCAGACGATTCTATTGGATGACTAGCTTTGGACGGACAGGAAGAAGACACATGGCTGCGGGACTAGCAGACACCATCCCGGGAGAGGAGGAGAGGACACAGCAGCATGCCAGCCCTAGATCATAAAGGTGCCACGACAAGTAACATCTGGCGGAATAGGAAGATAAAAAAATGAAATCCTCCATTAAAATTAGTATGTTTTCTCCTCAAATTTCAATGTCTTGAGTCGCAAAGAATCGCAAGATGATGGAAATGGTGACTGTTCAGGTCAATGCAGCTCAGCACACCGTGATTTTGGAAAAGGGTCCTGTGCTACTCTGGTGCAATTCCAGCACAATTCTGGCCCCATGGAATATGCAAACTACACATCCAAGTAGCATCCAAGTTTTATCACATAAACGCATTGCAAGTCAGATCAAAATCTGATTGCAGAAGTGTGAACCAAGCCTAAATGTTGATTACGATTATCTGCTATGGACAAACCTTTTCTCCCTATTGCTGTAGAATAATTTCAATGAGCTCCCTTTTTTTATTAGGCTTTATTAATATTATTATAATTACTACAATTAAATCAACTTGCCATGCGTTTTGTTCAGTGGTTTCAACGTCTGAATAACTATTTCTAAGGCCGCGTACACACGATCGGTAGAAACCGATGAAAACGCACTGAGGTTCGGTTTCCATCGGTCCAAACCGATCGTGTGTAGGCCCCATTGGTCCGTTATTCTTTGGTCTTCGGCTTGCTTTAAAATTGAACCGATGGACGGCTAACCGATAGGTCACCGATCGTTAGTATGCAAAAGCATCGGTTAAAAAGCCGCGCATGCTCAAAATCAAGTCGACGCATGCTTGGAAGCATTGAACTTCGTTTTTTTCAGCACAGCATGTCGTTGTGTTTTACGTCACATCGTTCTGATACGATCGTTTTTTTAACCGATGGTGTGTAGGCACATCAGACCATCAGTCAGCTTCATCGGTTAACCTATGAAAACGGTCCTTCGGACAGTTCTCATCGGATGGACTGATCGTGTGTACGCGGCATTAGACATTGGGTATGGAATAGTTGCTATTAGTTTTAATACAATCTGTAAACTTGTATTTCTTGCAGACTCAAGGCCTGATAATGTGTCAGGATACAGAAGGAAACATGTCCTATGTCCCCGTTTCCTGCCTGGGAGGTGCAATCACAGAGACTCGGGCGAATGCCACATCCAACCATATTAATTTCGGGCCTCCAGTACATCTTTCAAGTTTTCTTGGTATAGGGGCACCACCTCCAACACATTATGCACCAAGGAGATATGCACAGCCAAAAACTTTAACCTGGAATGGGTTTCAATCAATACGAGCAACAGCGACTGTTAATGAACTTGAATCTTTTGCCAAGCCATTGAAAAGTGGAGGCCATTATAGACTTACAAGTGCCAAAGCCAAGATAGAGCAAAGTAAGTATTTAAATAATGACCAAATACATGTCATTTTTCTTAATAATTACATATATTAATTTAAAGCACTAAAAGTGGTTCCAAAAAGGCAGGCGTTTTTTACCATAATGCATTTTCTGCATTAAAGTAAAAAACCTTCTGCAAGAAGCTTCCCCCGGCTACCACTGTATACTTACCTGATGTGGGTTGGCCTCGGAGCAGTGTGTACCCTTTGAGCTTCCCCTGGCTACGACCGTATACTCACCTGATGTGAGTTCGCCTCGGAGCGTTGTGTAACTTTTGAGCTTCCCCCGGCTACCACCGTATACTTACCTGATGTGAGTTGGCCTGGGAGCAGTGTGTACCCTTTGAGCTTCCCCCGGCTACCACCGTATACTTACCTGATGTGGGTTGGCCTTGGAGCAGTGTGTACCCTTTGAGCTTCCCCCGGCTACCACCGTATACTTACCTGATGTGGGTTGGCCTCGGAGCAGTGTGTACCCTTTGAGCTTCCCCCGGCTACTACCGTATACTTACCTGATGTGGGTTGGTCTCGGAGCAGTGTGTACCCTTTGAGCTTCCCCCGGCTACCACCGTATACTCACCTGATGCGGGTTGGCCTGGGAGCAGTGTGTACCCTTTGAGCTTCCCCGGCTACCACCGTATACTTACCTGATGTGAGTTGGCCTGGGAGCAGTGTGTACCCTTTGAGCTTCCCCCGGCTACCACCGTATACTCACCTGATGTGAGTTGGCCTGGGAGCGGTGTGTACCTTTTGAGCTTCCCCTGGCTACCACCGTATACATACCTGATGTGAGTTGGCCTGGGAGCAGTGTGTACCCTTTGAGCTTTCCCCGGCTACCACCGTATACTTACCTGATGTGAGTTGGCCTGGGAGCGGTGTATACCTTTTGAGCTTCCCCTGGCTACCACCGTATACTTACCTGATGTGAGTTGGCCTGGGAGCAGTGTGTACCCTTTGAGCTTCCCCTGGCTACCACCGTATACTTACCTGATGTGGGTTGGTCTCGGAGCAGTGTGTACCCTTTGAGCTTCCCCCGGCTACCACCGTATACTTACCTGATGCGGGTTGGCCTGGGAGCGTTATGTACCTTTTGAGCTTCCCCCGGCTACCACCGTATACTTACCTGATGTGAGTTGGCCTGGGAGCGGTGTGTACCTTTTGTGCTCTTTCTATGGCTGACAATTATTATTATTATTACTACTTCTACTATTATTACTACTTCTACTACTACAGGTATTTGTATAGTGCCGTCAATTTACGCAGTGCTTTTACATATACATTGTACATTCGCATTGGTCCCTACCCTCAGGGGGCTTACAATCTAAGGTCCCTAACATCATCATATACTAGGGTCCATTTTAGACAGAAGCCAATTAACCTACCAGCATGTCTTTGGAGTTATTTACCTGGATTCTGTGAATTTTCAACCAGAGAATGTTGGGGCCTCCAACTAAATACATTTCATCCAGGTCATCAGGAGCGGTCTGAAATGTGAACATTATACGGGCAGCTAAAGTTTTCTTTCCTTTGAGCTTTGAGCTCAAACTATAGGTACCCCCTTGCTTTGGTTTACTGTGTTGGGATTCATCTTTGGTGAATACTTGCATGGAGAGATTCAGATCTGCAGGAATATCATGAGGACAGTATTATTGCAACGGTGGTGCTAATCGGGTAATTATAGTCTCCAAGTCATTAAAGTTTTGAGCCTGACATTTGGTAACTCAAACCTTCAACTCTTTCCACATTTTTTCTATGTGATTAAGGTCTGGAGACTGGCTAGGCTACTCCAGGGCCATAATGTGCTTCTTCCTGAGCCACTCCATTGTTGCCATGGCCATATGTTTTGAGTCATTGTCATCTTGGAATACCCACCCACCGCCCATTTTCAATGCCCTGCCAGAGGGGTGGAGGTTGTCACCCAAGATTTTTCAGTACATGGCCCCGTCCACTTCCCTGCAGTGAAGTTGTCCTGTCCCCTTAGCAGAAAAACACCCCCAAAGCCTAATTTTTAAACCTCCATGTTTGACGGTGGGGATGGTGTACTTGGGGTCATGGGCAGCATTCCTCCTCCTCCAAACACAGCCAGTTGAGTTGATGCCAAAGAGCTCAAATTTGGTCTCATCTGACCACAACACTTTCACCCAGTTTACCTCTGAATCATTCAGATGATCATTAGCAAACGTCAGACAGACCTGTACATGTGATTTCTTGCAAAATTTCAGTCCTTCACAACTGTGGGTATGGAGTTGGGTGTATGGGAGGATGTACTGTGTTTTACTTTGTTTTATTTTTTTTTTTTTTTATGGTTGAACTGGATGGACTTGTGTCTTTTTTCAACCTGACTAACTATGTAACTATGTAACTATGTAACGTAGTGTGTTACCAATTGTTTTCTTGGTGACTATGGTCCCAGCTGCTTTGAGATCATTGACAAGATTCTCCCTTGTAGTTCTATGCTGATTACTCACCGTTCTCATGATCATTGTAACTCCATTGAGAGAGATTGACAGTGATTTTGTGTTTCTTCAATTTAAGAAAAATCGCACCAACTGTTGTCACGCTCTCACCAAGCTGCTTTGTGATGGTCTTGTAGCCCATGCCAGCCTTGCGTAGGTCTACAATCTTGTCCCTGACATCCTTGGACAGCTCTTTGGTCTTGGCCATGGTGGAGAGATTTGAATCTTATTAACCACTTGCTTACTGGGCACATACACCCCCCTCCTGCCCAGGTGAAATTTCAGCTTCCGGCACTGCATCGCTTTAACTGACAATTGCGCGGTCGTGCGACGTGGGTCCAAGCAAAATTGACTTCCTTTTTCCCACAAACAGAGCTTTCTTTTGGTGGTATTTGATCACCTCTGCAAGTTTTTTTATTTTTTGCGCTATAAACAAAAAAAGAGCGACAATTTTGAAAAAAAAAAAATCCATATTTTTTACTTGTTGCTATAATAAATTGCTCAATTAAAAAAAAAAAAAAAATTTCTCAGTTTAGGCCGATACGTATTCTCCTACATATTTTTGGTAAAAAAAAAAAAAACGCAATAAGTGACTGGTTTGTGCAAAAGTTATAGCGGTTACAAAATAGGGGACAGAATTATCATTATTAATTTTTTTTTTTTTACTAGTAATGGCGGCGATCTGCGATTTTTATTGGGACTGCGACATTATGGCTGACACATCGGACACTTTTGACACATTTTTGGCACCATTCACATTTATACAGCGATCAGTGCTATAAATATGCACTAATTACTGTATAAATGTGACTGGCATTGAAGGGGTTAACACTAGGGGGTGAGGGAGGGGTTAAATGTGTACCCTGCATTGTGTTCTAACTGTGGGGGGTGACTGGGGGAGGTGACCGATCTATGTCCCTATGTAAAAGGGACACAGATCGGTCTCCTCTCTCCCTGACAGGACATGGATCTGCGTGTTCACACACACAGATCCACGTCCTTGTCTCTGTAACCGCCGATCGCGAGTGCCTGGCGGACATCGGGGCCACCAGGCACGCGCATCGGCATGTCAGGGATGCAGCGGGCACACGCGCGCCCCCCAGTGGCCCGGAGGAGCGGAGGCCGTAAAAAGACGGCAGCTCAGAGATTTAGAACCACCCTGTGGCCGTATATAGTCGTACGGCCGTCAGAAAGTGGTTAATTGATTTCTTCTGTGGACAGATGTCTTCTACACTGGTAACAAGCTGAGGAGGCTAGGAGTACTCCTTTTAAAGTGGTTGTAAACCCTTTACAACCACTTTAACCTACAGGTAAGCCTAGATTAAGGCTTATCTGTAGGTGCTTGAAATATCTCCTAAACCTCTACGGTTTAGGAGATATTTACTATAATCACGGGCGCCGCTGTCTACGGTGCCATAGACAGCGGCGCAGGCACACTGTAGTGTGCTGTTCCTCATTAAGGGCTGTGCCGTCACTGCCGGCTCCCGCGCACATGCGCAGGAGTGACATCATCGCGGCTCCGGCAAACGTACAAAATCGGCAAGGAATCAAATACTTTTTCTCTCACTGTTTCTAGTAGTTGGTCACTTTCAACTGGTTTTGTTCTGTAGTGTTGAAGACCTTTTTATAAGCTATTCATGAAAACAAAAAAGATAATTTTTTTTGGAGAGCGTTTATATGTTCTGCTATATGTGAATAATATCCTATCCTGTGCATGATAGTATTAATTTATATAATATTCAATGAGACTCTCTCTGATTCTTTAGCTATACTGTATGCAGGGCTGTCTTAATAAGAGGGCACACCTGGGCACTGCCCAGGGGCCCCAGCTGCCGAAATTGGGGCTGCCCCTCTACACCCCACATATCCCCCCAGCACTCTGACCCCTCTACACCCCACATATCCCCCCAGCACTCTGACCCCTCTACACCCCAGATATACCCCCAGCACTCTGACCCATCTACACCCCACATATCCCCCCAGCACTCTGACCCCTCTACACCCCAGATATACCCCCAGCACTCTGACCCCTCTACACCCCAGATATCCCCCAGCACTATGACCCCTCTACACCCCACATATCCCCCCAACACTCTGACCCCTCTACACCCCACATATCCCCCCAGCACTCTGACCCCTCTACACCCCACATATCCCCCCCAGCACTCTGACCCCTCTACACCCTAGATAGCCCCCCAGCACTCTGACCCCTCTACATCCCAGATATCCCCCCAGCACTCTGACCCCTCTACATCCCAGATATCCCCCCAGCACTCTGACCCCTCTACACCCCAGATATCCCCCCAGCACTCTAACCCCTCTACACCCCAGATATCCCCCCAGCACTCTGACCCCTCTACACACCAGATATCCCCCATCACTCTGACCCCTTTACACCCTAGATATCCCCTACCTCCTACCTACTTGATTTCTGTTTACCTGCACTGTCTCCATTGTAGGGGCCCCAGAGCATTACTTTGCCCAGGGGCCCATGATGCTATTAAAACAGCTCTGACTGTATGCAGGGCCGGCCTTTGCGTTGTGCGGGTTGTGCGCCCGCACAAGGCGCCATGGGAACAGGGGCGCCGTGCATAGGGTTGCCACTTGCCACCTATTTTGCCCGGGTACACATTCCACTGTCCTGCGGCTTGTAGCAGCCGGATTTCTGTCTCGGGCGGCGTGCATGATCTGCGTTGCGCTGGTGCCCTGTGATTGGCCGAACGGGCCATGTGCGGGGCAGGCCAGGAAGCAGATATGGGGGTCTGTGAATGGCTGTGCTGGTCATGTGTGGAGGCGTGGGCGGGGCTGCACTGTGGATACGATCATCGTGCCTGCTTGCTCCCAGAGTCCTGCCTCACGATGTGAGTCCTGCTCATCTGCTCTGTCAGCTTACCTCCCGCCTCTGTGTCACCCCCCTCTCCTCTGTTATGTCACCCCCCATCTCCTCTGTCACCCCCCATCTCCTCTGTTATGTCACCCCCCCATCTCCTCTGTTATGTCACCCCCCCCATCTCCTCTGTTATGTCACCCCCCCCCCTCTCCTCTGTTATGTCACCCCCCCACCCTCCTCTGTTGTGTCACCCCCCCATCTCCTCTCCTCTGTTGTGTCACCCCCCCCCCCTGTTGTGTCACCCCCCCCCCTCCTCTGTTGTGTCACCCCCCCCATCTCCTCTGTTATGTCACCCCCCCCCATCTCCTCTGTTGTGTCACCCCCCCCATCTCCTCTGTTGTGTCACCCCCCCCCTCTCCTCTGTTGTGTCACCCCCCCCCCTCTCCTCTGTTGTGTCACCCCCCCCTCTCCTCTGTTGTGTCACCCCCCCCTCTCCTCTGTTGTGTCACCCCCCCCCCTCTCCTCTGTTGTGTCACCCCCCCCTCTCCTCTGTTGTGTCACCCCCCCCCTCTCCTCTGTTATGTCACCCCCCTCTCCTCTGTTATGTCACCCCCCTCTCCTCTGTTATGTCACCCCCCCCTCTCCTCTGTTATGTCACCCCCCCTCTCCTCTGTTATGTCACCCCCCTCTCCTCTGTTATGTCACCCCCCCCTCCCTCACCCCCCCCCCCATCTCCTCTGTTGTGTCACCCCCCCCCTCCTCTGTTATGTCACCCCCCCCTCTCCTCTGTTATGTCACCCCCCCCTCTCCTCTGTTATGTCACCCCCCCTCTCCTCTGTTATGTCACCCCCCCTCTCCTCTGTTATGTCACCCCCCCTCTCCTCTGTTATGTCACCCCCCCTCTCCTCTGTTATGTCACCCCCCCTCTCCTCTGTTATGTCACCCCCCCTCTCCTCTGTTATGTCACCCCCCCCCCTCTCCTCTGTTATGTCACCCCCCCCTCTCCTCTGTTATGTCACCCCCCCCTCTCCTCTGTTATGTCACCCCCCCCCCTCTCCTCTGTTATGTCACCCCCCCCCTCTCCTCTGTTATGTCACCCCCCTCTCCTCTGTTATGTCACCCCCCCCCTCCCTCTGTTATGTCACCCCCCCATCTCCTCTGTTATGTCACCCCCCATCTCCTCTGTTATGTCACCCCCCTCTCCTCTGTTATGTCACCCCCCCCCCTCCCTCTGTTATGTCACCCCCCCCTCTCCTCTGTTATGTCACCCCCCCCATCTCCTCTGTTATGTCACCCCCCCATCTCCTCTGTTATGTCACCCCCCCCTCTCCTCTGTTGTGTCACCCCCCCTCTCCTCTGTTATGTCACCCCCCCCTCTCCTCTGTTATGTCACCCCCCCTCTCCTCTGTTATGTCACCCCCCCTCTCCTCTGTTATGTCACCCCCCCTCTCCTCTGTTATGTCACCCCCCCCTCTCCTCTGTTATGTCACCCCCCCCCTCTCCTCTGTTATGTCACCCCCCCCCCCTCTCCTCTGTTATGTCACCCCCCTCTCCTCTGTTATGTCACCCCCCCCTCTCCTCTGTTATGTTACCCCCCTCTCCTCTGTTATGTCACCCCCCCCTCTCCTCTGTTATGTTACTCCCCTCTCCTCTGTTATGTTACCCCCCTCTCCTCTGTTGTGTCACCCTCCCCTCTCCTCTGTTGTGTCACCCTCCCCTCTCCTCTGTTGTGTCACCCTCCCCTCTCCTCTGTTGTGTCACCCTCCCCTCTCCTCTGTTGTGTCAAACCCCCTCTCCTCTGTGTAAGCTTACCCCCTCCTCTGTGTCACCCACCCTCCACTGTCTCACCTACCGTCCTCTGTCTCACCCCCCGTCCTCTGTGTAAGCTTACCCCTCTCCTCTGTGTCACCCCCCTCTCCTCTGTGTCACCTCTCCTCTGTGTAACCCCACCTCTCCTCTGTGTCACCCCCCCCCTCTCCTCTGTGTCACCCCCCTCTCCTCTGTGTCACCCCCCCCTCCTCTGTGTCACCCCCCCTCTCCTCTGTGTCACCCCCTCTTCTCTGTCTCACCTACCCTCCTCTGTGTAAGTTTACCCCCCTCCTCTGTGTCACCCCCCTCTGTCACCTTATTCCCCCTCCTCTGTGTCACCCTACCCCCCCCTCCTCTGTCTCACCCCCCTCCTCACTCTCTCTTAGCCCCTCGCTCACCTCCTTTCTCCCACCCACCACTCTTTCTCTTATCCCCCACCAACTCACCCAATCCCCTCTTTCTCCCCCCTCTCACCTCCTCCTCTCTCCCACCCACCACTCTTTAATCCCCCCTCTCTCTCTCTCTCATCCTCACCCCCACCAACTCACCCCCTCTCTCTCCCCCCTCGCCTCCTCCTCTCTCCCACTCTTTTTCTAATCTCTCTCTTTCTCTTTCTCTCTCCTTTTCTCTCCTCCCCCCCCCCACCTCTTTCCATCCTCAGGGGGTGGCTGCATGGGGCCCCAATAATTGCTAACAGCAGCCCTGTGAGTGAGTGAACCAGTTTGGATGTGTCCTGAATCCTGTGTCCTGCCGGTACACTTCTCCACACATTTAAAGGAAGGAAAACGACACTCCAGTAAAGGAGCTCCACCCACAAACTCCGTCTCCCACACTTCTGGCTCAAAGCGTCTCTCGGTAAGGCAGTCTAATGGGGGGTCTTTCACGGGGAAGGGGACACTGATGGGTGGGTTTCCTGATCTAATCAAGGGGGGAACGATATAAGGTAAAGGGAGTCCTGGTGGAGTACAAGGCCCAGCATTTTACTATGGGAGGCATTGGTGGACTACAAGGCGCAGCATTTTACTATAGGAGGCATTGGTGGACTACAAGGTGCAGCATTTTACTATAGGAGGCATTGGTGAGACTAAAATGCTGGGTCTTGTAGTCCACCAATACCTGCTCTAGTAAAATGCTGGACCTTGTAGTCCACCATTGAATCTATAGTAAAATGCACCAATGCTGTAGTGTCAGTGTGTAGCGGTCAGTGTGTATTGTGTAGCAGTCAGTGTGTAGCGGTCTGGGGTGGGGGGGGCTCCACAGGATTAGCTCGCACAGGGCGCCTGAACACCTAAGGCCGGCCCTGACTGTATGTGTGTATAATTGGATATGAATATGCCTGTAAATACGAGGGGTCGTTAAAAAGTTACTGCACTTTTTTTTATATTTAATAAAAAAAAAATTAAGTTAATTTATTTATTTGTATTTTTTGTCAGAAAGTTCACCCAACAAAAAACCAACACGCTTTAATGGAACTATTTCTGGCTCACTAAATAACTTACTTTCTATGGGGAGAGGCGTCGCTGCACAATCGCCTGGCTGCATTCTGCCCGCTGTTGAGGGGGCTTCGTTTGGTGAGCGCATATTATCATTTTCATCATGTTCGGCTCCAATTGCCCTGCGACAAGACCAGTCAAGGCAACAGCCAAAGGAGATCTTCAACCTGAACATCAATCGGTAACAAACTTTTTATGCCAAACTGTCATGTAAACTGCAGTTAAAAAATAAATAAATCTGAATGTAATAAATTTAAAGTGACACTAAACTTTTTTTTTATAACTACTTAACCACTGGACGACCGCCCACTGTATATATACGTTGACACTTGGATATCTTGGTAAAGGCAGCAGCATCTTTTTAGTGGACGGTCCTGTTTACAATAATGGTGGTCTCTGCGGCGGATTTGCCGCAGAGACCACCATTATCGGCCCCTCCTCCCGCCGCTCTCCCGTGCTCTCTGCCGCTTCCCGGAGCCGTCAGTAGCGGAGGTGATCGGTTCATGTGTCCTCTTAGGTATGGATATGAGTGAAGGGAAGATGGCCCCCACCCGTCTCCATACCATAGCGGGGAGGAAGCAACGTCAAAACGTCACTTCTTAAAGGGCCATTTTATTTGTCATTTTTTTCAAATGACAACATTTTAATTTTTTATTGCATTTAAGTCCAAATATGAGATCTGATGTCTTTTTGACCCCAGTTTTCATATTTAAGAGGACCTGTCATGCTGTTTTGTATTGCAAGGGATGTTTACAGAAGCGAACACAAACGTGAGTAGCGCCCGCATATAAAAACGATGTTCAAACCACACAAGTGAGGTATCACCGCAATTGTTAGAGCGAGAGAAATAATTCTAGCCCTAGACCTCCTATGTAACTCAAAACATGCAACCTGTAGAAATATTTAATTGTCAATTATGGAGATTTTTAAGGGTAAAAGTTTGACGCCAATCCATGAGCGGGCACAATTTTGAAGCGTGACATATTGGGTATCAATTTACTCTGCGTAACATTATCTTTTACAATATAAAATAAAATGGGCTAAATTTACTGTTTACTTCTTTTTTTTATTCAAAAAAGTATTTTTTTTTCCAAAAAAAAGTGTGCTTGTAAGACCGCTGCACAAATACGGTGTGACAAAAAGTATTGCAACAACCGCCATTTTTTTTTATATAAAGTTTGGGGGTTCTAAGTAATTTTCTAGCAAAAACAAATTGGCCCAGATTCACGTAGGGCGGCGTATATTTGTGCGGGCATCTCATATACGCTACGCCGACGTAACATAGAAAGGCAAGTGCTGTATTCACAAAGCACTTGCTCCGTAAGTTGCGGCGCCGTAGCGTAAATTGGCCGGCGTAAGCCCGCCTAATTCAAAGTAGGAAGGAGGTGGGCGTGATCTATTTAAATTAAGCGTGACCCCATGCAAATGAATGGCCGATCGAACGGCGCATGCGCACGCATGCTCAGAATCACGTCGCATATACTCCCTAAGATACGACGACTCAATGCCTATGACGTGAACGTAACCCACGCACAGCCCTATTCACGTACTATGTAAACGGCGTACGCAACGTAAAATTTGACAGCGTCGTTCCCTGGCCCATACCTTTACATTACCTGTGCCTGCTATATGAGGGGTAACTGTACGCCGGACGTAAGCCTTAGGCAAATCGCGTATATGAAGTGGCCGGGCGCATCTATGTTCGTGGATCAGCGTATCTTACTCATTTGCATATTTAAAATGGGAACGCCGAATGCGTCCAGCGTAACTATGCGCCCACGATACGCCAGCGTAGGCAAGTTACGTCGGATGGCTGAAGCCGCGTTTTTCGACGTATCTCGCTTTGTGAATCGGCGCAAGTATACAATGGCGCACATTTGTACTTACTAGGCGTATCTCGAGATACGCCAACGTAAATCCATCGTGAATCCGGGCCATTGTTTTTAACTTGTAAATACTGAGTCTGAAAAAAACAGGCTTGATCCTTAAGTGGTTAAAAACTGGAAGGTTTTACCCCCTTAATGACCAGGCCATTTTTTTTGCGATACGGCACTGCGTTACCTTAACTGACAATTGTGCTGTCGTGCAATGCTGTACCCAAATAAAATTGATGTCCTTTTTTTTTTCCCACAAGTAAAGCTTTTTGGTGGTATTTGATCACTTCTGCAGTTTTTATTTTTTGTGCTATAAACAGAAAGGCTGATCATTTTGAAAAACAAAACAAAAAACATTTTTTTTTTACTTTTCTTAAAACATATCCAATAAAAAAAATGTTAATCTAATTTCTTCATCAGCTTAGGCCAACATGTATTTTGCTACATATTTTTGGTAAAAATAATATATGAATAAGCGTATATTGATTAGCTTTTGATGACTATTGTATTCAGACAAGCAGCACTTGTGGCTATCTGAATACTGAGCAGTGACTGCATCTGATTGGGTGCAATCACCGGTCAGCAGACAATTTTCCACCCGGCTCCTTTGATTTTTCAGTTGACGTGAACACCCATGCAATCATATTCTGGTGTGGGAAAAAAAGGGTCCTTTACAATTTTGATTCGATGTGAGCATTGTTAACCACTTAAAGCGGAAGTAAACCCATTGATCTAACAGTTTCAAAAAGCAGTTACATTTCCGGCATGCCGGGATTGCCAACTGTCACATTTGTTGTGCTCTCAACCAAACTGTCAAACCATCCAATAGCGGGATTCGCGGACCTGATCGCCGATGGAGTGCGGCGATCGGTCCCCGGAGCTGAAGAATGGGGAGAGCCGTGTGTAAACACGGTTTCCCCGTCCTTCACTGTGGCGGCGTCATCGATCGCGTGATCCCTTATACAGGGAATCACAATCGATGACGTCACACCTACAGCCACACCCCCCTACAGTTGTAAACACACATTAGGGAACACATAAACCCTACAGCGCCCCCTTGTGGTTAACTCCCAAACTGCAAATGTAATTTTCACAATAAAGGATGCAATTTAAATGCATTTTTCGCTGTGAAAATTGCAATTGTCCCAAAAATGTGTCAAAATTGTCCGAAGTGTCCGCCATAATGTCGCAGTCACGAAAAAAAAAAATGCTGATCGCCGCCATTAGTAGTAAAAAAAATGAATAAAAATGCTATAAAACTATCCCCTATTTTGTAAACGCTATACATTTTGCGCAAACCAACCGATAAACGCTTATTGCGATTTTTTTTTAACCAAAAATAGGTAGAAGACTACGTATTGGCCTAAACTGAGGAAAAAATGGTTTTTATATATTTTTGGGGGATATTTATTATAGCAAAAAGTAAAAAATATTGCATTTCTTTCAAAATTGTCACTCTATTTTTGTTTATAGTGCAAAAAATAAAAACCGCAGAGGTGATCAAATACCACCAAAAGAAAGCTCTATTTGTGGGGAATAAAGGACGCCAATTTTGTTTGGGAGCCACGTCGCACGACCGCGCAATTGTCAGTTAAAGCAACGCAGTGCCGAATTGCAAAAAGGGGCAAGGTCCTTTCGCAGCATTTTGGTTAATTTCGTCTACTAAAATGACTAAAACATTTTAGTTGAATAAGTGAATACTATTTTAGTCAACTAAAACTAAAACAATTGAGATGACTAAAAAAACGATTAAAACTAAAATTGGACTAAAAATAAAATATTTAGGATTTTTTTTTTATCATTAGTAGAATTTACAGGAATTATATTTATTAGGGGTAAATAAATAACACTATATTACCAAAAGTATTGGGACACCTGCCTTTACACAAACAAGCTTTAATGGCATCCCAATCTTAAGCCCTGTACACACGATCGGTCAAACCGATGAGAACGGTCTGATGGATTTTTCCATCAGTTAACCGATGAAGCTGACTGATGGTCAGTAGTCAACTGATCGTGTCAGAACGCGGTGACGTAAAACACAACAACGTGCTGAAGAAAATATAGTTCAATGCTTCCAAGCATGTGTCGACTTGATTCTGAGCATGCATGGATTTTTAACCGATAGACGTGCCTATTAACAATCATTTTTTTTTCTATCGGTTAGGTATCCATCGGTTAAAATTAACACAATTTTGATATTTTTTAACCGATGGATAAATAACCGATGGCGCCCACACACGATCGGTTTGGTCTGATGAAGACTGTCCATCAGACCGTTCTCATCGGTTTGACCGATCGTGTGTACGCGACCTTAGTCCGTAGGGTTCAATATTGAGTTGTCCCACCCTTTGCAGCTATAACAGCTTCAGCTCTTCTGGGAAGGCCGTCCACAAGGTTTAGGAGTGTGTCTATGGAAATGTTTGACTATTCTTCCAGAAATGCATTTGTGAGGTCAGGCACTGATGTTGGACAAGAAGGCCTGGCTCAAATTCATCCTAAAGGTGTTCTATCAGGTTGAGGTCAGAGCTCTGTGCAGGCCAGTCAAGTTCCTCCGCCCCAAACTCTCTTATCCAGATCTTTATGGACCTTGCTTTGTGCTCTGGGGCCCAGTCATGTTGGAACAGGAAGCAGCCATCCCCAAACTGTCCCCAAAAAGTTGGGGGCATGAAATTGTCCAAAATGTATGCTGAAGCATGAAGAGTTCCCGTCCATGGAACTAAGGGTCCAAGCCAAACATCTGAAAAACAACCCCACACCATAATTCTCCCCTTTACTAAAAGATTTGGACCAGTGCACAAAGCAAGATCCATAAAGACAAGGATGAGCGAGTTAGGGGTGGGAGAATTTGACTGGCCTGCACAGAGTCCTGACCTCCACCTGATTGAACACCTTTGGGTTGATTTAAAGTGGAGACTGAGAGCCCTCATCAGTGCCTGACCTCACAAATGCGCTTCTGGAAGAATGGTCAAACATTCCCATAGACACTCCTAAACCTTGCGAACAGCCTTCCCTGAAGAGTTATTATAGCTGCAAAGGGAGGGCCAACTCAATATTGAACCCTACAGACTGAGACTGGGATGCCAATAAAGTTCTTGTGAATGTAAAGGCTGGTGTCCCAATACTTTTGGTAAGATTGTATATGTTCTTAGAGCGCACATAATCTGTATGTTCTGTATGCATTCAGCATATACATAGTACCTGTCAATCTACATATTTACCAACCTTGTACATTCGTTTTAGGAGATGAACATGAAGATGTGCCAAAAGTTTGAAGACCAATGCCAAGTCTGTTTCTTGCTTTCTATTGGAATAAAAATGATATGAACTTCGGACAAATACAATAATAACATAAAGGATGTAGAAAAAGGAAAAATAAATGTTGTCTACAGTGCAGAAATCTTCGATCTGGGAAGGATGTTTGATTAAGAGCACTTACATATTGTTCTCCCAGCTGAGTAGTCATCATTTCACTTGCACCAACACTCAAAGGATCACTTGAATTTAAGCCGACCATAGACATTTCGTATTTCGGCCGGTTCAGAAGAAACCGGCTGAGATTCAAACCATGCATGGACATCGATCAACTTGGGTACAACCAGCCTGCCTGATTTTACATGCATCTATCGCTAGCAGCTATTGCAGGAAAGAAATTCGCTCTGTAAATTGGGGAAACCCCTCTAGAAGTTTAATTTCTCAGCCGCCCCGCTAATTGAACACTAACCTGATATGGCCCAGGGTTCCTATGTTTTCACTTCGGGTGTATCTATAAACAATGTGCAGAGCCATTTGCCCTGCAAAACTGCATGTACATTCATGTGAATGCCGGCAAAATTAACTGTTACTAGGCTATGTAGGCCATGTAGGATGTTCTTCATCCATTGTATTTTTTTTTCTAAAGCGCTTTGCAAACTATTGGTGCTAAAAAATCCTGTATAACATTAATAATAATAGTGTGAATCAGGAAAATACTGCATTATGGTCACTAGATGGAGCCGACACCCATAGTAAATAGGTACAGTGGAACCTTTGTTTAGGAGTAACGTGGTTAACAAGCATTTTGAATAACGAGCAACTTTTTTTTAAGACCACTTACACACTGGGGCATTTTTTTTAGGTGCTTTAGCGCTAAAAAAGTGCATGTAAAACGCCTGAAAGACGCCTCATCTGCAATCCCAATGTGAAAGCTCGAGTGCTTTCACGCTGAGGCGCTGCACTAGCAGGGCGACAAAAAAAGTCCTGAAAGCAGCTTCTTTGCAGCGCTTTAGGAGCGGTGTTATCAATGGTGTATTCCCATTGAAATAAATGTGCAGCGCCTTGGCAGCGGCACTTTGTGGGTGCTTGTAACCCTTTATTCGAACCTTAACAGGGATTAAATGCGCCCCGCTAGTGCTAAAAAGAACGCTGGTAAAGCACTGCTAGACCAGCATTTTTTGGGCGCTGACAGTGTGAAAGGGCTCTAAATCCTGACTTGGTTTGCGAGTGTTGCCTTGCAACACGAGCATAATTCATACTAATTGGGTGTGCAGTACCGCATTTGGCCAAATGTGCAGGGGCGCCGGTTACACTCAGAGCCGTTCCAATCCGTTCGGAAATACTCAGTTCCTGAGTGTTTCCGAATCTTGCTGAAGGTTTCCAAGATCAGCCAAGCTGTCCCCGAGTATTTCCGAGGCTCTCTGGTACCCCCCACCTTTGGCCACATGTGGTATTGCATGCCATAGAAGTCAATGCAGAACTAATTTTCTTTGTTTCCATTGACTTCTATGGGGAAACTTGCTTTGATATGCAAGTGCTTTGGATTACAAGCATTCTCCTGGAACAGATCATGCTCATAATCCAAGGTCCCACTGTATTTTTTTCCTATGATAAATCTCCATCAAGTGTACAAGATTGTGGTATTTTCCTGATTCACGCTATTCTTATAAGTGAAGAACATCCAACTTGGAAAATATCCTAGTAACATTTTAAATTTTGCCGGCATGCGCACAGAACGAACGTACGCGCTGTTTCGCATGGCAGTTGCTCAGCAAATGTTTTAGAAATATATTTTAAAGTAATATAAAACTCCTACTCCGAAAGCAAATGTAGGGAATTGCACATGATAATTCACAGAAGTATTATTATTATTACTTTGTCTGTATTTTTAAGTGATAGACAATTTTTGAGACACTGTGAGTCCTTTATTAGGACATTTATCTACAAAGAAAATACCGTATATACTTGACTATAAGCCGAGTTTTTCAGCAAATTTTTTTGTGCTTAAAATTTGCCCCCCTCGGCTTATACTCGAGTCACCTTTTTGCGCCTGATCTCCCGGACTTTGAGGACCCGGGAACCGGCCGGTCGTAGGTCGCCTGGACCCCAAACTTGACACACATATAGCCCTACTCTTTCTCTACCGGGCACCCCTTCCATAGACTCCCATGTTAAACGGTCATTTCTCCGTTGACTTTGGAGACCAGGTACAGACTGGTCGTAGGTCCCCTGGCACACATGTAGTCCCATTTCTCCTCTACAAGTGTGCAAGGTTTATTGTCTGGGGGACCTATGGCCAGGGAGCACCGATTTTTCAAAGATGGGCACCCCTTCCATAGACTCCCATGTTAAATGTCAGTCTAGTCATGGGCACAGTGAGGCATGCACATGGGCACAGTGAGGCATGGGCACAGTGAGGCATGCACATGGGCACAGTGAGGCATGCAGATGGACACCCTAGGCTTATACTCAAGTCAACAGGTTTTCACAGTTTTTTGTGGTAAAATGAGGTGCCTCGGCTTATATTTGGGTCGGCTTATACTCAAGTATATACGGTAATGATATAAATAAAGTATTTTTAATTGATAAACAAAAGTTAATAGTAAAGCCACAATGACAGTCTGGTTTATGTTTATGTTGTATTATTCAGTTATTGATTTACATCTACAAGCCCAAACTTGTTCCTGGTTAGGATCACCGCGTGTCCTACGTGCCCGGGTTCTCTCCTGCAGCTCATTGTATTCCGGCTGTTTGGTTTGCGGAGGAAGATTACACAAATACCATTGTGGTTTCCAAGGCAGATATTTTCATACTGAATGTGTTGACAAAACCTAAAAAAAAAAATTGCATGCGGCACATGGCCTGTTTCTGTGAGTTTCCCATATAGTGTGCTGAGAACGATGCCAAAAACAGTCATTTACTTACTAATATTTCAGGGATTACCAAGTTTCAGTTTCTACATACAGTACATATAGGAAAGGTAATATGGGTTGAGGCATAGAGTGCCTTGAAAAAGTATTCACACCCCTTGAACATTTCCACATTTTGTCATGTTACAACCAAAAATATAAATGTATTTTATTGAGATTTTATGTGATAGACACAAAGGATTCAGAAAGTATTTACGTCGGTGTACCTATAGATATGCCACGTAAATACTAAGAATAGCCGGCGTATCTTTTTTCTGTATTCAGAATACAAGATACGCTGGATTTCTACTAAGATACGAGCGGCGTAAATCACTTACACCTTTGTATCTTAGTTGCATATTTACGCTGGCCGCTAGATGGCACTTACGGAGTTTTACGCGTAAAATATGCAAAATAGCTATTTACGCGGATTCCCGAACATACTTGCGGCAGGCCGTCGTAGTTTATGTCGTTTGCGTGAGCGTTATTCCGGCGTAAGGTTACCCCTGCTATAGGAGGCGCAGCCAATGTTAAGTATGGACATTGGGACAGCGTCGAATTGTACTTCGATTACATCGTTTGCGTAAATCGTTCGGGAATGGGGCTTGACGTAAGTTACGTTCACGTCGTTTACATTGACAAATAGCGACGTGATTTCGCGCATGCGCACTGGGAACGTCCACGGATGGCGCATGCGCCGTCCAAAAAAAAAGTAAATTACGTGGGGTCATGATTCATTTACATGAATCACGCCCCCACATCAATAATTTGAATTGCGCGGCCTTACGCCGGGCACTTTACGCTACGCCGCCGCATATTATGGAGCAAGTGCTTTCTGAATAAGGCACTTGCCCATAATATTTGCGGAGGCGTAGTGTAAACAGCATACGCTA
This sequence comes from Rana kukunoris, assembly GCA_029574335.1. Taxonomy (NCBI): domain Eukaryota; kingdom Metazoa; phylum Chordata; class Amphibia; order Anura; family Ranidae; genus Rana; species Rana kukunoris. The sequence goes on from CM056051.1 coordinate 42,081,942, forward strand.
CGCCAGTCGAAAGATACACAAATCTTTCTGAATCTGGCCCAAAGTGGCAAATAATTGTAAAGTGGAAGGAAAATGATAAATGGTTTTCAATTTTTTTTTACAAATAAATATGTGAAAAGTGTGGTGTACATTTGCATTCAGCCCCCTTTACTCTGATACCCCTAACTAAAATTTAGTGCAAACAATTGCCTTCAGAAGTCACCTAACTAGTAAATAGAGTCCTGTGTGTAATTTAATCTCAGTATAAATACAGCTGTTCTGTGAAGCCCTCAGAGGTTTGATAGAGAACCTTAAGCTGCATTCACACCTTGGCGACAAAACGCCCGACGCCTGATGCTCGATACGCTGGAGGGGCGAATTTCCATTGCTGTCTATGAGATGGTTCGCATCTCACGCCGAAACGCCGTACGCCTGCCGCCTGAAAAAAAGTCCCGGACCTTTTTTTTCAGGCAGCACTGGCGTTCGGCCATAGACAGCAATGGAAAGGATTTGTTAAAAAAAAAAAAAAAAAAGTTAATTGAATCGCGGCAAAATAAGCCGCGTAAGCGGCGTTACTTGTCGCCTAGGTGTGAATGCAGCCTAAGTGAATAAACGGGATCATGAAAGACAGGGACACACCAAACCGGTCAGGGATAAAGTTGTGGGAAGTTTAAAGCAGGGTCAGGTTATAAAAAAATATCTCAAGCTTTGAACATCTTCTGGAGTACTGTTCAATCCATTATCTGAAAACGGAAAGAGTATGGCAAGACTGCAAACCTACCAAGACATGGCCGTCCACCTAAACTGACAGGCCGGGCAAGGAGAGCATTAATCAGAGAAGCAGCCAAGAGCCCCATGGTAACTCTGGAGGTGCTGCAGAGATCCACAGCTCAGGTGGGAGAATCTGTCCACAGGACAACTATTAGTTGTGCACTCCACAAATCTGCCCTTTATGGAAGAGTGGCAAGAAGAAAGACATTGTTAAAAGAAAGCCATAAAAAGTCCCGTTTGCAGTTTGTGAGAAGCCATGTGGCGGACACAGTAAACATGTGGAAGGTGTTCTGGTCAGATGAGACCAAAATCAAACTTTTTGGCCTAAAAGCAAAATGCTATGTGTGGCGGAAAACTAACACTGCACATTACCCTAAACACACCATCCCCACTGTGAAACATGGTGGTGGTAGCATCATGTTGTGGGGATGCTTCTCTTCTGCAGTGACAGGGAAGCTGGTCAGAGTTGATGGGAAGATGGATGGAGCCAAATACAGGGCAATCTTAGAAGAAAACCTATTGGAGTCTGCAAAAGACTTGAGACACCTTCCAGCAGGACAATGACTCTAAAAAAACATCCAGAGCTACAATGGAATGGTTTAGATCAAAGCATATTCATGTGTTATAATGGCCCAGTCAAAGTCCAGACCTAAATCCAATTGAGAATCTGTGGCAAGACTTGAAAATTGCGGTTCACAGACACTCTCCATCCAATCTGACAGAGCTTGAGATATTTTGTAGAGATGAATGGGTAAAAATATTACTCTCTAGATGTGCAAAGCTGGTAGAGACATCCCCAAAAAGACTTGCAGCTGTATTAGAAGTGAAAGGAGGTTCTATAAAGTATTGACTCGGGGGAGCTGAATATAAATGTACTCCACACTTTTCACATATTTTATTTATAAAAAAAAATTGAAGACCATTTATACATTTTACTTTCACTTCACAATTATGTGCCACTTTGTGTTGGTCTATCACATAAAATCCCAATAAAATATATTTATGTTTTTGGTTGTAACATGACAAAATGAGAAAAATTTCAAAGGGTATGAATACTTTTTCAATGCACTGTAAAAGATTTTTAAAACGTCTTAATATGGACCTTTTATAAGTTACAAAAAACATTAATTATTTTCTTTTTATAATTTTGAAAAAAACTACAAATTGATGGATATATTGTTATTAACATATAATATTATGCTAATTTATGTTAATATATATTAGATTTTTAGTGAGTAATTTTATTAACTACTTGCCGACCGCCCGCCGTCACATTACAGCGGGACGGTGGCACTGTTTCGCGAGAGCATGTAGCTCTACATCCTCTCTTTTTCGGCCACGCGCGTGCCCGGTGGGTACGATCCCCGCCGGGCACACGCGATCGCTCGTTACAGAGCGGGGAACGAGAGCTGTGTGTGTAAACACAAAGCTCTCGGTCCTGTCAGCGGGAGAAACGCTGATTTTCTGTTCATACAATGTATGAACAGAAGATCAGTGATTTCCCCTAGTGAGGCCACCCCCCCCATACAGTTAGAACACACCCAGGAACACACTTAACCCCTTCCCTGCCCCCTAGTGTTAACCCCTTCACTGCCAATGGCATTTTTATAGTAATACAATGCATTTTTATAGCACTGATCGCTATAAAAATGCCAATGGTCCCAAAAATGTGTCAAAAGTGTCCGATGTGTCCGCCATAATATAGCAGTACCGAAAAAAAAAACGCTGATCGCCGCCATTACTAGTAAGAAAAAATATTAATAAAAATGCCATAAAACTACCCCCTTTTTTGTAAACGCTATCCAATCAATAAACGCTAATTTCGATTTTTTTACGAAAAAAATGTAGAAGAATACGTATCGGCCTAAACTGAGGAAAAAAAATGTTTTTATATATCTTTTTTGGGGATATTTATTATAGCAAAATGTAAAAAAAATTGCATTTTTTTCAAAATAGTCGCTCTATTTTTGTTTATATCACAAAAAATAAAAACCGCAGAGATGATCAAATACCACCAAAAGAAAGCTCTATTTGTGGGGAAAAAAAGGACGCCAATTTTGTTTGGGAGCCACGTCGCACGACCGTGCAATTGTCAGTTAAAGCGACGCAGTGCCGAATCACAAAAAGTGCTCTGGTCTTTGGACAGCAATATGGTCCGGGGCTAAAGTGGTTAATCTATATGGCATATTATCATATATAAAATAATTTAATATAATATTTTGAGAAGTCAGAGATTTCCTGCACACAAGGGCTTTGTAGGGCAGGAGGAGGCATTGCAATCACAGAAATGATATCACTTATTTCCTGCACATAGATAAAATAAGGGCCAGTTCACACCAGAAAGTGGTGCAGGAAACCTGCATTCCGTGTGTTTTTCCACAGCTCATACAAAACGCACTACACATGTGATCTACGGCGGGTGTCAGCGCTAACCTAACAACATCCCAAACGCAGGTTGCAAACGCAGTCCATTTGCTTGCACATGATACCGTAGTACCATGCAATCTGGTTTCTGTGTGTTTTTTTTATAAATAAAGTGGTGCATGGCACTACTTTGGGTTCAGCTCAACGCGATTTCGCACTGCACTACACGTGTGAATCACACAGGAACACACAGCGTGTGCGATTTATAGTGTGAACCACCACTGAAGGAGGAGAGACTGTAAACAGGATGGTAAGGTATATGGACCGATCAGAGAGAGCTACATTCTAACACACACGGCTCACTGCCCAATGTCCACGTTATCAGTAAGAAGTGCATTCCATTACACAAAGATTTCTCTCCAGTATCCTTGTCAATACTGAGATATGCACTTTAGCATACACAGCTCTCTCCCTAGTATCAATTGGGTTTATTTACCAAAGCTGGAGAGTGCAAAATTATTCTCCGTTCTGCATAAAAACCAATCAGCTTTTAACCTCCGCTTGTTCAATTAACCACTTGCTTACTGGGCACATATACCCCCTTCCTGCCCAGGCGAAATTTCAGCTTTCAGCACTGCGTCGCTTTAAATTAAAATTGCGCGGTCGTGCGACGTGCCTCACAAACAAAATTGACGTCCTTTTTTCCCCACAAATAGAGCTTTCTTTTGGTGGTATTTGATCACCTCTGCGGTTTTTATTTTTTGCGCTATAAACAAAAAAGTGTGACAATTTAAAAAAAAAAACATAATATTTTTTACTTTTTGCTATAATAAAAATCCAATTTAAAAAAAAAAAAATATATATGTTTTTTCTCAGTTTAGGCCGATATGTATTCTACATATTTTTGGTAAAAAAAAATAAAAAATCGCAATAAGCGTATAGTAATTGGTTTGCGCAAAGGTTAAAGTGGCTACAAAATAAGGGATAGAATGCTGACAATTTTTTTTTTTTTTACTAGTAATACGGCGATCTGCGAATTTTGTCAGGACTGCGATATTGCGACGGACACATCGGACACTTTTGACACATTTTTGGGACCATTCACATTTATACAGCGACCAGTGCTATAAAAACGCACTAATTACTGTATAAATGTGACTGGCAGGGAAGGGGTTAACACTAGGGGGTGAGGAAGGGGTTAAATGTGTATCCTGGGTGTGTTCTAACTGTGTGGGGGGAGGGGACTGACTGGGGAGGTGGCCAATGCTGTGTCCCTATGTACAAAGGACACAGCATCAGTCTCCTCTCCCTGACAGGACGTGGAGCTCTGTGTTTACACACAGAGCTCCACGTCCCTGCTCTAAAACTGCCGATCGGCGGGTACCTGACGGACATCGCGACAGCCAGGCACGCGCGTCGGCATCTCGGGGACGCACCGGGTGCACGCGCGCGCGGCCATCGGCCGGAGAAGACGATGCCGTCAAATGACGGCGGCTGGGATATTCAGATCCCCTTTGCCGCCGTCATTTGATGATAAACGGGGATTTAAGTGGTTAAGCTTTGGCAATCTAACCTGGAAGCTGATTGGTTTCTATGCAGAAGTGTGCCTGATTTTGCACTCTCTAGCTTTATGCCACGTACACATGATCAGAAGGGCTCCAGCGGCGATCGGGTCTGCGGTCACAGTGCTTAAAGAGGACGGACTTGTACGTGCATGTGCCCAGCCGTGCCTTTCTGCTGACGTAAATGTGCAGGAGGCGGTCCTTAAGTGGTTAAGGACCGCCGCACGTCGGCAGAATGGCACGGCTGGGCATATGGATGTACAGGTACATCCCCTTTAAGAAGCCCCGCCATGGGGCGGTCCTGTGATCCGTGACCGTGCTCGCGGGACCCGATTGCCAGCGGTGTCCCACGATTGGGTCACGGAGAGGAAGAACGGGGAGAGGTGAGTGTAAACATACCTCTCCCTGTGCTTCCTAGTGAGCCTGTCACTGATCATAGGGAACAACAATCAGTGACATCACACACCCAGTCACGCCCCCCCTACAATAAGAAACACAAATTAGGTCACACTTAACCCCTTTAGCGCCCCCTACAGGTTCACCCCTTCACTGCCAGTGTCATTTTCACAGTAATCAGTGCATTTTTATTGCACTTTTCGCTGTGAAAATTACAATGGTCCCAAAAATGTGTCAAAAGTGTTCGATGTGTCCGCCATAATGTCGCAAGTCATGAAAATAAATCACTGATCGCCGCCATTACTAGTAAAAAAACTATTAATAAAAATGCCATAAAACGATCCCCTATATTGTAAACGCTATAACTTTTGCGCAAAACAATCAATAAACGCTTATTGCGAATTTTTTTATTACCAAAAATAGGTAGAAGAATACGTATCGGCCTAAACTGAGGAAAAAAAATGTTTTTATATATATTTTTTGGGGATATTTATTACAGCAAAAAGTAAAAAATATTGCATTTTTTTTTTTATTGTCGCTCTATTTTTGTTTATAGCGCAAACAATAAAAACCACAGAGATGATCAAATACCACCAAAAGAAAGCTCCATTTGTGGGAAAAAAAGGACGTACATTTTTTTGTTTCGGAAACCACGTTGCACAACCGCGCGAATGGTCTGTTAAAGCGAATTGCAAAAAGGGCCCAGGTCCTTTACCTGCATAATGGTCTGGGTCTTAAGTGGTTAATATTAATGGAAGACATATCAAAGCACACCTGCATTGTGTTTTGGTGCATTTATTTGAGACACATATCCAAGTTTCACAGGCACATGCTGGGTAATATGCATTGGAAATGCGGCAAAAACGTATAGGTGTTTTTGTATTGGAGCAGTGTGAGAGCAGCCTAGTGCCCCGTCGGAAAAAAAGTTGGATGTTTTTCCCGACGGAATTCCTCTCAAGCCTGCTTTGCATACATGCGGTTACACAGAAGTTCGGTGAACTTTTGACTGGCAAGAACGCGGTGACGTAAAAGACTACGACGAGCCAAGGAAATTAAGTTCAATGCTTATGAGCATGCGTCAAATTGTACCCGAGCATGCGTAGGAATTTTGCGCGTTGGGATTTGTACACATGATCGGAAATTCCTATCAGTTGTTTTCCTGACGCGAAAAAAGAGATCCTGCTCTCTATCTTTTTCCAGCAGTTTTTCCGTTGGGAAAAAGTCTGATGGAGCATACACACGGTCGGGATTCCCGACCAAAGGCTCTCATCAGACTTTTTCCAACAGGAAAACCGATCGTGTGTACGGGATATAAGGATTGTAGGGAATCCCAGCAAAGGTTAACAAAGCAAACTGATACGCTGGGATTGGAGCTCCCTCCAGTGGCCTGATTAGGAGTGATAGGCCGAGTGTTTAGGTCGCCGATCTCCGATAGCTGTGAAGTAGAGGTGTGCTGAGCCCTAGGGGTTATCTGCTCTTTAGACCTCTTTCACACTGGGGCGGTTTTTAGGCGTTTTAGCGCTGGAAATAGCCTCAGCTACTCACCTGAAATTCACCTCCCTTTCATTCAAGTGTGATTTTTCACACTCGGCGGTGCGCTTGCAGGACGTTCCAAAAAGTCCTGCAAGAAGCATCTTAGGGGCAGGCCCGGATTTCCCACAAGGCCACCAAGGCCAGGCCTCTTGGAGCGGCAGGGTGCCGAGGGGCGGCAGTGGCATGGAGTCCCCCGACGGCCATAACATACAGTTGAGGGCGGTAAGTTGCTGTGTGGGAGAATTGAGTGGGGCAATCCGCTCGCTCGTTAAGTGATTGCGGCAATGTCGCCAAATCGTCAAATGTGTGCTGCTGTCTGTTCTCCCCTACCCCCACATACCTTTCTCTGCTTGCTCTGCCTTCGGGACTCCTCTGTCCTCCCCCCAGCCGCCGAGTCTGTCTCCTGTCCCTGCCGCCGATGTACACAGTAAGAGGGGTGAGCTGTGCTCTTCCCATCTCAGCTGTGACAGGAGTTCTAGCACAGTGCTAGGACTCCTGTTTTGGAGGTGACAAGGTCAATAAAGAGAACCTGTCACCTCCAATTGCTATCGCACAGGGAATTGTTTTCTCCTGTGTGATAGTAATACATTTAAGTAAAAGAAATTGATAAAAAACATAATTAAATTAAAAAAGTTATTAAAAAGTAAAGAATAAGAAAAATAATATTCAAAATAATAAGAATATTACACAAAAATAAAAATAAGTAAACGACAAGCTACCAATGAATAAAAATTAAAAAAGTGCTAAAAAAGTAAAAAATAAAGAAACAAAAAATATTTGAACTAACCGTGCTGCCCCTGTCCCCTTCGGTTGCCATTCTCAGTTGATTTGGGGGGAGGTCGGTTGGCAGGGAGGGGGTGCATTGTGGAACCTGGTCTTGGGGAGGCAGGGAGGGCAAATCCGGCCCTGCTTAGGGGTGGTTCCGAAGTGGCTCAACACGGGAGTTTCCAACCCCTTCTTTGGGGTTAAAAGAGCCCTCGCTAGCGTCCAAAAAGCACAGCTTAACCACTTGCCAACTGTATCCGTGTGCCCGTACGTCTCATATGGGCTGGGCAAGCAGATACAATCCGACAGGAAGAACCAATAAACTACCAAAGCACTACACAGCGCCATAGTAGTCTATTGAAAACTACAAGCTGACGGCCGCTAAGGGACTTGTAATTTTACATTCACAGAGGACTATGAATGAATGACGCAGCTGGCAGGGCGGAGCCTCGCTCTGTATTTTTTTTAAATTGTGACAGCGGGGAGGGGAAGAAGATCCCTGTTAGCTGTCACATTGGGGGATTGGGGGCTGGTCTGTTCTTAGTATGTTACATCCTGAAAATGGGCGTAACATGTAACAGAAAGGGAACTTATACTTTAAATACAGGTGAAATTGACCTTAGTCATTTGTTTATTGCTCCCAGATCAACTTCTCTGGCATCTACGTAATGCAAATTCAGGAGGATCCTATGCATGTAGCCTTATACAGCTATGCATGGGCGTCTCCTCCATAGGGCAAGGGAGGGCGCTTGCCCCCCCCCCCCCCCAAGAAACCAGTGCCATGATCCTCGGGGAGAAAAACAGCAGGCAGGAAGCAAGGCGGCGGCACGGTAAATCCAATCAGAGCCGATCGCTCTCTCTATCTCCAGCTGACAGAGAGGGGGGCAATCGGGGGAGATATACAGAACAGCCAGCCCGCGGCTCTCCTCTCCCTGTGACAGCTCCGCTGCCGAGTTCTCTGGTAAATGGAGCAGCTGCGCTGTGACAGGGAGAGGAGAGCCGCAGGCTGGCTGTACTGTATATCTCCCCCGATCACCCCCCACCCCCTCTCTGTCAGCTGGAGCTAGAAGAGAGAAAGCGGCTCTAATTGGATTTGTCGTACCGCCTCCTTGCTTCCTACTTTCCTCGCCATGATTGGCCACATCAGAGGGCCAATCAGAAGATTCTGGGGGCATCATGGGAAATGTAGCCCCTTAAGAGTGGCGGCCCCAGTGTGTCCACAGACACCATGCTAAAGCCCACAGCATGCAAGCACTCTGCTGGTGGGGGGCGGTTACAAGAGGAGAAAAGAGAACACTGTGCTCATGCTGGGGGAAGCCAGAGAGAGAGCCACGCTGTACCCGCACCAACCAGAGAGCCACGCTGTACCCGCACCGACCAGAGAGCCACGCTGTACCCGCACCGACCAGAGAGGCACGCTGTACCCGCACCGGCCAGAGAGCCACGCTGTACCCGCACCGACCAGAGAGCCACGCTGTACCCGCACCGACCAGAGAGCCACGCTGTACCCGCACCGACCAGAGAGCCACGCTGTACCCGCACCAACCAGAGAGCCACGCTGTACCCGCACCGGCCAGAGAGGCACGCTGTACCCGCACCGGCCAGAGAGCCACGCTGTACCCGCACCGACCAGAGAGCCACGCTGTACCCGCACCGACCAGAGAGCCACGCTGTACCCGCACCGACCAGAGAGCCACGCTGTACCCGCACCGACCAGAGAGGCACGCTGTACCCGCACCGACCAGAGAGGCACGCTGTACCCGCACCGACCAGAGAGGCACGCTGTACCCGCACCGACCAGAGAGGCACGCTGTACCCGCACCGACCAGAGAGGCACGCTGTACCCGCACCGACCAGAGAGGCACGCTGTACCCGCACCGACCAGAGAGCCACGCTGTACCCGCACCGACCAGAGAGCCACGCTGTACCCGCACCGACCAGAGAGCCACGCTGTACCCGCACCGACCAGAGAGCCACGCTGTACCCGCACCGACCAGAGAGCCACGCTGTACCCGCACCGACCAGAGAGCCACGCTGTACCCGCACCGACCAGAGAGGCACGCTGTACCCGCACCGACCAGAGAGGCACGCTGTACCCGCACCGACCAGAGAGGCACGCTGTACCCGCACCGACCAGAGAGCCACGCTGTACCCGCACCGACCAGAGAGCCACGCTGTACCCGCACCGACCAGAGAGCCACGCTGTACCCGCACCGACCAGAGAGCCACGCTGTACCCGCACCGACCAGAGAGCCACGCTGTACCCGCACCGACCAGAGAGCCACGCTGTACCCGCACTAATGACTAAACCCCTCCCCTTCATGACATTGTCAAAAAGGGACCGAGCATGGATGACCTTAAAATGATGCCCCCCCCCCCCCCCCCTGAAAAAAGTTCAGCGGATGCCCATGCAGATATGTTGTACTTCTGTACAGACGCCTCTGAGCGCAGCCCACTATGTGCCCCCCAAAACCTGCACATGCTCAGTGTGTGAATAGTCTACAAGAGATCCAGGAGTGGATTCACTGACCCCTGAGTCACACATATGGCATTGTTAGTGCTTTTTGCATTTTGTAGATTTGCACCACAGTCCATATAACATGGTTTCCTATGGAAGAAGTTCTGTACTGCAAAAAGCACTAGAAATGCCATAGATGTGAATCCGGCCTTACAGGAATGTCCTGGCATCCAATCAGATGAAGTGAATGCAGCTGCTCGGGATCCATAGACATTCTTCTCCTTTACTAGATCCTCCGATTCTTCTTCCAGGATTCCTCTCTGTCTCTATTGCTGGAGAACAAGTCCCGCCCACTTCCGGTTGTCACTTCCCCGTGTAACTCCTCCCTTCCATTCACTACAGTGTGCGACACATCGGACACAGAAGACCGGGGACAGCAATGGCCGAGGTCACCCTCCTCCTGGAAGCAACGCACTTTGCAGCTGAGAAGCACAGAAGGCAGAGGAGGAAGGACAAAGAAGAGACGCCATATATTAACCATCCCATAGGTAACTCATTCTTCTGTTAGATACAACTATTGTGTGTTATGGAACTTTACAATAGTACATCGGCTGGGATGACAGGCACATGCGACCGGCTGCGGGTGAGATCACAGGTGCATGTGACCGGCTGCGGCTGGGATGACAGGCATATGCGATCGGCTGCGATCACAGGCATATGCAATCGGCTGCGGCTGAGATCACAGGTGCATGCGATCAGCTGCGGCTGGGATCACAGGTGCATGCGATCGGCTGGGATCACAGGTGCATGCGATCGGCTGCGGCTGGGATCACAGGTGCATGCGATCGGCTGCGGCTGGGATCACAGGTGCATGCGATCGGCTGCGGCTGGGATCACAGGTGCATGCGATCGGCTGCGGCTGGGATCACAGGTGCATGCGATCGGCTGCGGCTGGGATCACAGGTGCATGCGATCGGCTGCGGCTGGGATCACAGGTGCATGCGATCGGCTGCGGCTGGGATCACAGGTGCATGCGATCGGCTGCGGCTGGGATCACAGGTGCATGCGATCAGCTGCGGCTGGGATCACAGGTGCATGCGATCAGCTGCGGCTGGGATCACAGGTGCATGCGATCAGCTGCGGCTGTGATCACAGGTGCATGTGATCGGCTGCGGCCGGGATCACAGGTGCATGCGATCGGCTGGGATGACAGGTGTATGCGATCGGCTGTGGCTGGGATGACAGGTGTATGCGATCGGCTGCGGCTGAGATAACAGGTGTATGCAAAAGGTTGCGGCTAGGGTGACAGGCGTATGCGACCGGCTGCGGCTGGGATGACAGGCATATGTGACCGGCTGGGATGACAGGCATATGCGATCGGCTGCGGCTGGGATCACAGGCATATGCGATCGGCTGCGGCTGGGATCACAGGTGCATGCGATCAGCTGCGGCTGGGATCACAGGTGCATGCGACCGGCTGCGGCTGGGATGACAGGTGCATGTGACCGGCTGCGGCTGGGATGACAGGCATATGCGATCGGCTGCGGCTGGGATGACAGGCATATGCGATCGGCTGCGATCACAGGCATATGCAATCGGCTGCGGCTGAGATCACAGGTGCATGCGATCAGCTGCGGCTGGGATCACAGGTGCATGCGATCAGCTGCGGCTGGGATCACAGGTGCATGTGATCGGCTGCGGCTGGGATCACAGGTGCATGCGATCGGCTGGGATGACAGGTGTATGCGATCGGCTGTGGCTGGGATGACAGGTGTATGTGATCGGCTGCGGCTGAGATAACAGGTGTATGCGATCGGTTGCGGCTAGGATGACAGGCGTATGCGACCGGCTGCGGCTGGGATGACAGGCATATGCGATCGGCTGCGGCTGGGATGACAGGTGTATGTGATCGGCTGCGGCTGAGATAACAGGTGTATGCGATCGGTTGCGGCTGGGATCACAGGCGTATGCAATCGGCTGCGGCTGAGATCACAGGTGCATGCGATCGGCTGCGGCTGAGATCACAGGTGCATGCGATCAGCTGCGGCTGGGATCACAGGTGCATGCGATCAGCTGCGGCTGGGATCACAGGTGCATGCGATCAGCTGCGGCTGGGATCACAGGTGCATGCGATCAGCTGCGGCTGGGATCACAGGTGCATGCGATCAGCTGCGGCTGGGATCACAGGTGCATGCGATCAGCTGCGGCTGGGATCACAGGTGCATGCGATCAGCTGCGGCTGGGATCACAGGTGCATGCGATCAGCTGCGGCTGGGATCACAGGTGCATGCGATCAGCTGCGGCTGGGATCACAGGTGCATGCGATCAGCTGCGGCTGGGATCACAGGTGCATGCGATCAGCTGCGGCTGGGATCACAGGTGCATGCGATCAGCTGCGGCTGGGATCACAGGTGCATGCGATCAGCTGCGGCTGGGATCACAGGTGCATGCGATCAGCTGCGGCTGGGATCACAGGTGCATGCGATCAGCTGCGGCTGGGATCACAGGTGCATGCGATCAGCTGCGGCTGGGATCACAGGTGCATGCAATCGGCTGCGGCTGGGATGACAGGTGCATGCGATCGGCTGGGATGACAGGCGTATGCAACCGGCTGCAGCTGGGATGACAGGCGTATGCGACCGGCTGCGGCTGGGATGACAGGCGTATGCGACCGGCTGCAGCTGGGATGACAGGTGTATAAGATCAGCTGCGGCTGGGATCACAGGCGTATGTGATCGGCTGCGGCTGGGATCACAGGCGTATGCGATTAGCTGGGGATCACAGGCGTATGCGATTAGCTGGGGATCACAGGTGTATGCGACTGGCCGCAGCTGGGATCACAGGCATATGCAATCGGCTGCGATGACAGGTGTATGCGATCGGCTGCGCAGTCTGACAGGCAAGTAGTTCCTGTACTACTTTTTGCGATTTCAGGACCCGATTTACATTGACATCTGTGCAGAAACCTGCAAAGATGTCTCCTAAATCACAGCTGAAATCGGGACTGAACTGGCACGGCTTCACTCCCGCAGCCCAGTGTGAACCAGGGCTTAGGGCCAGTTCACACCAGAACACGGTGCAGGAAACCAGTGCGCAGTGTGCGTTTTCCACACCTCATTCTAAAAGTTTTTGCGCTCTGTAGCATGTGTGAGGATAGGGCGCCTAGGAATGAGCATTGTATTCTTGTGCAATTCACATGCATTGTAAATGGGCTCATATTGCAAAGCATCACACCAATGTAGTACATGTACATTGCATGGTAACTTTGTAGCCTGTAATTCAATGCGAACGCGCTGTGTTTGTGACTTGCTGAACCAGGGCTCCGTGTGACACTCCAAATGCAGGTCACATACGCAGTCCATTGGCCTGTACTGGGGCATGTTGTACAGTAGTACCGTGCAATCCGGTAAAAGTCATACGTTTTACTTTATACTTGATCTGGGACAGTGGGTCAAAATATTATAGCAATATATGACAGCCAGACAATCATCATTTTTAGAGGCCAAGATCATCACTGACAGCCTTAGGCCCCTTTCACACGGGCTTTCCGATCAGGTACACCTGTCAGTTTTTCAGGCAGACCTAATCGGACGCTCCATTCACTTCTATGGAGTGGTGGATCTTAGCGGTGACATCCGATGTGATTCTGTCCACCAAATCCAGATGGATGACCCTATTTTCCATCCGTCTGGTGGATCGGATGACAGCGAACAGGCGGGGCTTTTTTATCCGATCTCCCATAGAGGATAGCGGGGCTCTGTCAGGTCCATCTCTGCACAGTGAGTGGAGACGGACCCGTCATCCGCCGGCTAAACTACGGACACCAATCTGCTCTACTGACACCATCCAATGCTCTGCTGATATAAACGCACGTGCGTTTGTGCTTTCGGGTGCGCACACCAATGGCAGAGGGGGAAGATATTTTGTAGTTCTAACATACTTTTTGCCTTAGGGAACAATGGTGCCCCTCCAAAGATGCAATTCGGCAAGTGAGCGTTGTCACTCCAAGACAGGAAGTGTGTTACTGGCAGGATCACAAGTTGAAGCAGAACTAAACCTTCCTATCTCATGCAGCCAAGGAAGCTGCCATAGTAGCCTCTGTTTGATCTGAAGTTGCACATGTAATCGGCTATGACCGCAGCCTTTTGATGGAATTCTGAAAATGGCATAACGGTCACATCACAAGGACATAAACTCTGAGTCACGTAACATTACACAGCCAATCACATTTAGTGGATGGCCCAGTAGTCACATGGGAAAGCATATGCAGTACATTGGCAGCCATCTCCCTCTAACCATCTCTTCTCCACCCCAGGGTCATTAGTAGTCACAGGACTGCGCTCCCTGTAGTCACCCACCATCTCATTGGGTACCTCTCTCTCGGGACCCTCCAACCTCACACAGGGAACTCTTGGCCTGTCCTAAAAGGTCTTTTGCAATCCGCCCTAGCCCCCTCCTCCATAAAGGGCAGAGACTACAGCTGGGGCTGGATTCCTCACAAGGCCACTGAGGCCAGGCCTCGGGGCGGCAGGGGCGGCGTGCTCCCCTCACTCTGTCCTCCGGCACTCGGATGTCACGGAGCTGGGTCTGTGTGTGCAAGGTGCCACCCCCCTAGACCAGCTTGTGTGATAGTAGATTGAATCAGTGTGCCACCTATCACACAAGCTGTTCTAGGGGGCGAGACCCTGCACACAGACACAGACCCAGCTCTGTGACATCTGAGCGTCAGAGGACAGAGGGAGGGGAGAGCTGTGTGTTATCCATCCAGGAAATGGTGAGGCTGCCTGAAATTGGTGGGCACAGGGGCTGCAATTGGTGGGCACAGGGGCTGCAATTGGTGGGCACAGGGGCTGCAATTGGTGGGCACAGTAATTTCCAGTGTTCTCGTGTGTGGAAATATGTTTTTAATTGATCATCAATTAAAACACGAGAATGGTGTGGGTGGGTGTGTATCTGTCATTGAAGGACCCGGCCTTGGGGGTGGCAAAGGGAGTAAATCCGGGCCTTACTACAGCAGGCTCTTCCTGAGTGCAAGTGTACTCCTCCTGCCCTATCCAGGGCCTACATGTGCTAGTTACAGGCACATAGACATTAGGGGCCAGATTCACAAAGAAGTTACGTCGAGATACGCCGGCGCATCTTAGAAGTTACGCGGCGTATCTTTTTTCTGTATTCAGAAAGCAAGATACGCCGGAATTTTGCTAAGATCCGACCGGTGTAAGTCCCTTACGGCGTCGTAACTTAGTTGCATATTTACGCTGGCCGCTAGGTGGTGCTTCCGTCGATTTTACGCATCGAATATGCAAATGAGCTAGATACGCCGCTTCACTAATGTACTTGCGCCCGGCGCATTTTTTTTACGTCGTTTGCGTAAGCGTATGTCCGACGTAAAGTTACCCCTGCTCTATGAGGCATAGCCAATGTTAGGTATGGACGTCGGAACAGCGTAGAATTTCTCACGGTTTACGTCATTTGCATAAGTCGTCCGTGAATGGTGCTGTCCATAAATTGCGCTCACGTCGAAAGCATTGAGTAGTTGCGGTGTAATTTGGAGCATGCGCACTGGTATACGTCCAGGGACGCCGCATGCGCCATTTGATAAAAGCGTCAATTACGTGGGGTCATGATAAATTTAGATAAAACACACCCACCTCTTCCGCATTTGACTTAGGCGCGCTTACGCCGGCACATTTACGCTACGCCGCCGTAACTTAGGACGCAAGTGCTTCGTGAATACGACACTTGCCTCTCTAAGTTGCGGCGGCATAGCGTAAAGAAGATACGCTACGCCCGCACAAAGATACGCCGATCTTTGTGAATCTGGCCCTAGGTGTTTAGCTCCCCTACACCAAATGCAGCTAGGGCTCCTCCCAACCTGGTTTATAACAGGGCACTGACTCGCCCATGACATCACTGCAGGAGGGCTTTACCTAAAAGGGGCCTAGCACCTGATGACCCTACCTCCTGTAGCCAGGCATTATTTTGGTACACAACACCCTAGTGGTAAAGAAGCTAACTGCACCTGCCTACAGGTTGGTTGCTCAGCATTTCTACAGGTGATGGGGAGATTCCTCATCAATATGGAGAGTGATTGGTGGTTAGAATGTATATGACCATTGCGTATAGCTATGGTTCCCAACCCTTCCCTCAAGTACCCCCAACAGGTTTGCAGGTTTTCCTTTATCTTGAACAAGTGCTTAAGTCGATGGCTTGGTATTTAGGTCAGCTATTTTATCTAAGAGAAATTCCCAAAACATGGCCTGTTGGGTACTTGAGGACTGAAGTTGAGAACTACTGGCGTATAGTACTGGAAGTAAAGAAGAGCGATTCTCCTCTTTTTCACTCATTAAATGTTCACCTTTTGTATCGGTTTATGTTTTAGGTGTTGCTAGAATATTGTCTCATGAAGCTGGAATCAGTGATCTAGCTGTGCTACAGGTAAAGACATTATGGTCAATGAGTGCCCTGTGCACAATATCTGACATTATCTTTTCCCTAGGTAATTGAATGAGGGAATTCAGCTCTAGTTTTAGAGGCATTTGTAGCGAGTTTACATCAGTCCAAACTGCGGTTTTAAGGCTCCACGCGCCCTCAACGCTAAAATTAGGGTTGTCCCGATACCACTTTTTAAGAACTGAGTACAAGTACCGATACTTTTTTCCATGTACTCACCGATACCGAATTTTTTAAATGTGTCCCCAAATGCAGCCATGTCCCCCCACATATATCCAGCCCCACATATTGCAGCCATGCATGTCCCCCCCACATATTGCAGCCATGCATGTCCCCCCCCCACATATTGCAGCCATGCATGTCCCCCCCCACATATTGCAGCCATGCATGTCCCCCCCCCACATATTGCAGCCATGCATGTCCCCCCCACATATTGCAGCCATGCATGTCCCCCCCCCACATATTGCAGCCATGCATGTCCCCCCCACATATTGCAGCCATGCATGTCCCCCCCCACATATTGCAGCCATGCATGTCCCCCCCCCCACATATTGCAGCCATGCATGTCCCCCCCCCACATATTGCAGCCATGCATGTCCCCCCCCCACATATTGCAGCCATGCATGTCCCCCCACATATTGCAGCCATGCATGTCCCCCCCACATATTGCAGCCATGCATGTCCCCCCCACATATTGCAGCCATGCATGTCCCCCCCACATATTGCAGCCATGCATGTCCCCCCCACATATTGCAGCCATGCATGTCCCCCCCAGATGCAGCCATGTCCTGTCTCCCACAGATGCAGCCATGTCCTGTCTCCCACAAATGCAGCCATGTCCTGTCTCCCACAGATGCAGCCATGTCCCCGTCTCCCACAGATGCAGCCATGTCCCCGTCTCCCACAGATGCAGCCATGTCCCCGTCTCCCACAGATGCAGCCATGTCCCCGTCTCCCACAGATGCAGCCATGTCCCCGTCTCCCACAGATGCAGCCATGTCCCCGTCTCCCACAGATGCAGCCATGTCCCCGTCTCCCACAGATGCAGCCATGTCCCCGTCTCCCACAGATGCAGCCATGTCCCCGTCTCCCACAGATGCAGCCATGTCCCCGTCTCCCACAGATGCAGCCATGTCCCCGTCTCCCACAGATGCAGCCATGTCCCCGTCTCCCACAGATGCAGCCATGTCCCCTCCCACAGATGCAGCCATGTCCCCGTCTCCCACAGATGCAGCCATGTCCCCGTCCCCCCCCCCCCCACAGATGCAGCCATGTCCCCGTCCCCCCCCACAGATGCAGCCATGTCCCCCGTCTCCCACAGATGCAGCCATGTCCCCCGTCTCCCACAGATGCAGCCATGTCCCCCCGTCTCCCACAGATGCAGCCATGTCCCCGTCTCCCACAGATGCAGCCATGTCCCCCCCCCCCCCACAGATGCAGCCATGTCCCCCCCCCCCCCACAGATGCAGCCATGTCCCACCGTCCCCCACAGATGCAGCCATGTCCCCGTCTCCCACAGATGCAGCCATGTCCCCCCCCCCCCACAGATGCAGCCATGTCCCCCCCCCCCACAGATGCAGCCATGTCCCCCCCCCCCACAGATGCAGCCATGTCCCCCCCCCCCCACAGATGCAGCCATGTCCCCCCCCCCCCACAGATGCAGCCATGTCCCCCCCCCCCCACAGATGCAGCCATGTCCCCCCCCCCCCCACAGATGCAGCCATGTCCCCCCCCCCCACAGATGCAGCCATGTCCCCCCCCCCCACAGATGCAGCCATGTCCCCCCCCCCCCACAGATGCAGCCATGTCCCCCCCCCCACAGATGCAGCCATGTCCCCCCCCCCCCAGATGCACATGTCCCCCCCCCCCACAGATGCAGCCATGTCCCCCCCCCCCACAGATGCAGCCATGTCCCCCCCCCCCCCCCCCCCCCCCACAGATGCAGCCATGTCCCCCCCCCCCCACAGATGCAGCCATGTCCCCCCCCCCCCCACAGATGCAGCCATGTCCCCCCCCCCCCACAGATGCAGCCATCCCCCCCCCCCCCCACAGATGCAGCCATGTCCCCCCCCCCCCCACAGATGCAGCCATGTCTGTCCCCCCCCCCACAGATGCAGCCATGTCCCCCCCCCCCCCCCCACAGATGCAGCCATGTCCCCCCCCCCCCCACAGATGCAGCCATGTCCCCCCCCCCCCCACAGATGCAGCCATGTCCCCCCCCCCCCCACAGATGCAGCCATGTCCCCCCCCCCCCCCACAGATGCAGCCATGTCCCCCCCCCCCACAGATGCAGCCATGTCCCCCCCCCCCCCCACAGATGCAGCCATGTCCCCCCCCCCCACAGATGCAGCCATGTCCCCCCCCCCCACAGATGCAGCCATGTCCCCGTCTCCCACAGATGCAGCCATGTCCCCCCCCCCCCCCACAGATGCAGCCATGTCCCCCCCCCCCCCCACAGATGCAGCCATGTCCCCCCCCCCCCCACAGATGCAGCCATGTCCTGTCTCCCACAGATGCAGCCATGTCCCCCCCCCCCCCACATATTGCAGCCATGTCCCCCCCCCCCCACATATTGCAGCCATGCATGTCCCCCCCCACATATTGCAGCCATGCATGCCCCCCACATATTGCAGCCATGCATGCCCCCCCCCACATATTGCAGCCATGCATGTCGTCGTCCCCCCCCACATATTGCAGCCATGTCCTGTCCCCCACAGATGCAGCCATGTCCTGTCCCCCACAGATGCAGCCATGTCCTGCCCCCCACAGATGCAGCCATGTCCTGCCCCCCACAGATGCAGCCATGTCCTGCCCCCCACAGATGCAGCCATGTCCTGACTCCCATATTGCAGCCATGTCCCCCATACCTAGTAGTAGATGATGCCACCGCCGGTGCATTACAGCACCGCATTACAGGCACCTTTCGTTTGAATTCTTGTAATGCCCGCCGCGTATAGACACTCCCCTTCTTGGGATTGGACGGATCCGTCCAATCCCGAGCAAGGGGGAGTGTCTATACACACACGGCTCAGTGCATAGACACTCCCCATTGCTCGGGATTGGACAGATCCGTCCAATCCCGAGAAGGGGAGTGTCTATACATGGCACGACGGGCATTACAAGATTTCAAACGAAAGGTTCCTGTAATGCGGCGCTGTAATGCACAGGGATTAACGCGGTATGCGGCGGCGGCTTTGCGGTATGCAGCGGCAGGGGGAGGGGTATTCTATTTAGGCATCGGGAGTATTTGCGGGAGTACAAGTACTCCCGCAAATATTCGGTATCGGTCCCGATGGGACCAGGATGACCTCTGTATTGTGACCCAAACTTATCCCTAGTTGTGGTCCATATAGGAAATGGTGCCTACTCCGACCCAAATGAAAAATAAATTGCAGGCTTTTCATATAATTTAGGGCTAAAATCATTTTATGGTTTGTCAAACATTTGTGCAGTGAGACCCTAATGGGTCCTCCTTAGGAATCAATGAAATAATTGGAAAAAAATCTATGATAAAAGACAACTTTGGCCAATGCTGTAATATTTATTTATTGTAAATAATGGGAATAAACACCACTGTAAGCACTCCTGGCAAATTTATTGTCCCAGCCTCTGCCACTGTCCCTTCTTATAGACAGCTTGGTTTTATATACTGTATTTATTGGCGTATAACACTCACTTTTTCACCCTGAAAATCAGTTGCAAATGGTGTGTGTGTGTGTTATACGCCGACACTGCAATTTTGGTTGAATGGGGAAGGAGGCGGGACGAGCGCCGTCAGATTACATAGATCGAGAAGCTCCTGTTTACTCAGTGGCCTTTGTAGTAGGAAGTCCCGTCTCCTGGGCCGGCATTGGACCAATGTTCTGTCTATCATAGAAGCCGGTCCAGGAGGCGGGACTTTGTGTTAAAGAGGCCGCACCGTAAACAGGAGATTCTCTCTGTATGTAATCTGACTGCGCTCATCCCGCCCCCCTCCCTGAGATGGGCATTGATCAGGCTGAATTCATGGCAATGGGAAGGCTGCAGATGGGCATTAATCAAGCTGCATTGATGGGCAATTGTGAGGCTACAGATGGGAATTGATCGAGCTGCATTGATGGGCAATTGTGAGGCTACAGATGGGAATTGATCGAGCTGCATTGATGGGCAATTGTGAGGCTACAGATGGGAATTGATCGAGCGGCATTGATGGGCAATTGTGAGGCTACAGATGGGAATTGATCGAGCTGCATTGATGGGCAATTGTGAGGCTACAGATGGGAATTGATCGAGCTGCATTGATGGGCAATTGTGAGGCTACAGATGGGAATTGATCGAGCTGCATTGATGGGCAATTGTGAGGCTACAGATGGGAATTGATCGAGCTGCATTGATGAGCAATTGTGAGGCTACGGATTGGGCATTGATCGAGCTGCATTGATGGGCAATTGTGAGGCTACGGATTGGGCATTGATCGAGCTGCATTGATGGGCAATTGTGAGGCTACGGATGGGCAATTGTGAGGCTACGGGTGGGCATTGATCGAGCTGCATTGATGGGCAATTGTGAGGCTACGGATGGGCATTAATCAAGCTGCATTGATAGGCAATTGTGAGGCTACGGATGGGCATTGATCGAGCTGCATTGATGGGCAATTGTGAGGCTACGGATGAGGCTGCGGATGGGCATTGATCGAGCTGCATTGATGGGCAATTGTGAGGCTACGGATGAGGCTACGGATGGGCATTGATCGAGCTGCATTGATGGGCAATTGTGAGGCTACGGATGGGCATTGATCGAGCTGCATTGATGGGCAATTGTGAGGCTACGGATGAGGCTACGGATGGGCATTGATCGAGCTGCATTGATGGGCAATTGTGAAGCTACAGATGGGAATTGATGGGCAACTGTGAGGCTACGGATGGGCATTAATCAAGCTGCATTGATGGGCAATTGTGAGGCTACGGATGGGCATTGATCGAGCTGCATTGATGGGCAATTGTGAGGCTACAGATGGACATTGATCAAGCTGCATTGATGGGTGCTGACCCTTATTCAAAATTCAAAGTTTTTTTCCTGAAACATCCCTCTTAAAATGAAGGTGCTTGTTATACACCTGTGCGTGTTATATGCCGATAAATACGGTAGATTTGGAGAAAATATAAAGTTATAAAAAAATAAAAAATCATTATACTGCATACTATTTCATGTATAAACCCTTTATATCTATCTGAACAAACATTTTTAACTAAAAAAAAATTCAAAAACAAACTATTATCAAGAAATCGCACCTATGAATTTGTTTTCCAGGCAGCTCTATTACATGATACAGTGGAAGATACAGACACAACATTGCAGGAAATCGAGGAGAAGTTTGGACAGGAGGTCAGGAAGATTGTTGAGGATGTGACAGATGATAAAACCTTACCAAAGATGAAGAGGAAGCAGCTGCAGATTGAGCATGCACCCCATTGTAGTCACAAGGCCAAGCTGGTGAAACTAGCCGATAAATTGTACAACCTGCGAGACTTGAACCGATGCACTCCGATTGGTAGGTATTCCTGATAGGATTGTAGCTTTGCCCGGTGATACAATTGTTGAATTAATTTCTTAAAAATTCTCTGAGCGTGTTTGTATAGAACACTCAGGTCTGGACAATCCTGTCTGTGTTCAGCAAGACCCTAAATGAGAGAAGAGCTCGCCAAGGTAAGCCCAGTTGCACAAAACCCCCCACCCAAAGTGACTCCCGTCACACTGCCATTTCAGAACTCCTAAAGAGCTTATTTACTTGGCTAGCTCTGGCTTCAGTACCAAGTCACTCACTGGTAAAAAAAACAAAACATGGATCAGGTGGAGGGAGAGCCCAGAAGTAGGCGGAGGCCTGGCAGAAAAATGCAGAGTAGCTGGGTCCAGTCCTGCAAAGGAAGAAACCTGTCCAGGGCAGGGGTGGGCTGACAACTCATGGGGCCCCCTGGGCAATAGGAGATTATGGGGCCACACAGTGTACACACACAAACAGAATACATACACAGTGTACCCACACAATGTAGACAGATAGTATACACACACACAAACAGTATATATACACAGACAGTATACACACACAGACACACAGATAGTATACATATACGCAGATAGTATATACACACACACACACAAACAGTATACATACACAGTATGCACACACAGATGGTATACACAATATACACAGACAGTATATATACAAACAGTATACACAAACAGTATACATACACAATATACACAGACAGTATATATACACAAACAGTATACATACACATAATATACACAGATAGTATACACACACACAAACAGTATATATACACACACACAGATACACAATATACACAGACAGTATATACAAACACAATATACACAGACAGTATATACACACACAAACAGTATACACACAGATAGTATACATACACAGTATACACACACATACACAGATAGTATACACATACATACAGACGCACAGCACACACAAACAGTATACATACACAGACAGTAGACACACAATATACACAGACAGTGTGTGTGTATGTATGTATATGTGTGTGTAATACACAGACAGTGTATGTGTACACACACACACACACACACTAAACATGCACACACTGAAAATGTACTGGAGAGGCGGGCAGCTATAATCTTCTTTTTTTTAAACACAGATTTTTACATACTGTCCCTGGTTTTACTGAGGCTGGCAACCCTGATGGGGCCCCCTAGTGGCATGAGGCCCTCGGGCAGTGCCCAAATGTTCAGTCGGCCCCTGGGGCAGAGAAAGCTACAGGAGCCCTTATAAAGACATTGAGGTCCCAGCTAGGTTTAGCTAGGGGAGGCCTACCGAAGAACCACCCATCTACTTCCTTCTGGTTCAGTCTCTGGAAGGTGGAAGTCCAACCATCCTGTGGCATAGAGAGTAATTAACCCTCTTTGTCAGAGGAGGAGTGACTGTGGAGTACTTTGAGTATAGGCCATGTTCTAAGCAAGAAGTCCTATGTTATATTACTTTGCAAGTTCTGTACAGCCAGACAGAGAGAAGTTTGCTCAGTACAGCAAGAAGTTGTGAAAAACAATCTAGAGATTGTGTACTTCTCAGTCAGAAGCCAAGCGGTCATCAAGCTTTATAGTTGTTGCAGTCCGGGGTATCCCATGCTCCCCATCCCTATTCAAATTCCTGTTCTAGACTCATCTTTGAGTCAGAGGAAAAATGCCGAAAATGTTGTGTGCCTGGCTGTGTGAGCACTGAGGGGGGGAGGGGGCCAGAACCAAACTACCAGTGGCTCCTGCGTGGGTAGCGCTAAAAAAACCAACATCACAAGTTCTATAAAAAAAAACATGTTGTCCTTCTTATATCTACGCGTTTCTCTTTGCAGGGTGGTCGGGGCAACGGGTCCAAGAATATTTCCAGTGGGCTTTCCAGGTGGTAAATGCTATACGAGGCACAAACCCGGCCATGGAGCAAAGCCTGGATCAGCTATTTAGAGAAAGGGGAGTTGCTGCCTAACTCCACAGAACATTCTATTGAGATGTATATGTGTCATAAGAGGAGCCAGACCGGCGTTGGGTTCGGGTCTTTTCAGTGGAGTGAACATGCACAACGCACCCAACTAGTACATCTTCTTTTTTAACTCTGTTTATTGTACTTGAAATGTTCAACAAAAATACAAATCTACAATATTCCAATGTGTATCTATTGTACATAAGACAAAAAGAATGTAATGGTTATTGCCAAAAAATAAATAAATAAATGTGTGAACATTTGCAGTCTTTAGTGAGATATTTAAATACAGCCAGCAAGTAATTTAAAGGAACTCTCTTATGGTAGACCCGATGTGATTGTAAATCTTTAATACTTTTTTTATTATTAAAATAATAAACATTATATTTGCCTTCTGTGTGTAGTGGTTTTGCACTGATCCTCCTTTTCTGGGGTCCCCTGCCACCACTCCAGGCTCTTCTTCCCCGCCAAGTGCCCCCATAGAAAACGGCTTTCTATGGGGGCACTTGTGCATGCTCGATCCTGAGACAGGCTGTTTGCGTCTATTCTGACACACAACCTACCTCAGCCAACCCCCCTGCGGTTCACAGGGTTTGACTGACAGAAGCAGGAGCCAATGGCACCCCCTGCTCTTAGCCAAGCCTATGAGCAAGGATGAGCTCTGTGGTGTTCGCAAACCACACGTGCAGTGCCTGCCAGGAAGTCGGCACTGCGCTGCACTAATCACAGGCAGTGAGACATTCCAAATCTCTGCAGCCGCGCATCAGGACAATTTCTCACAGCCTGTGATTAGTGCAGCACAATGCCGACTTCCTGGCGGGCTCTGCAAGTGGGGTTTGCGAACACGCTAGAGACAGGGGAGAAGGCAGATGTGCACACCGCTGGATCGAGATGAGGCTCAGGTGAGTATTGGGAGGGGGGTACTATTTGTTTTACCTTAATACATTACCTAAATGCATTAGGCCCCTTTCACGCTGGGGTGTCGTTGGCGGTAAAGTGCCGCTATTTTTAGCGTTGCTGTAGCATCAATTTCACTGCGCTATTCAGGCCGCTAGCGGGTGGTTTTCCCTCCGCTAGCGGCCAAAAAAGGGTTAAAAACTGCCACAAAGCGAAACTACCTTTTGAAATTGGTAGTTGCACCAATTAGGATAGTGCCATTGCCGGTAAATGCCATTGATTTGACGTGTCAAATTGCACCAGTGTGAACCAGGGCTAAGTCTAGGTTCACACTTGAATGCAAGTTCAGCTGAACTCGCATGATTTCAACCCGGTAATGCAGACCGACTTCGATTTGGCAGATATCTGAGCGGGTTCAAATCGCCACAAAAGTAGTACAGAGACTACTTTTGGGAATCGGTGTGGTACCGCAAAGTTGGCATCACTCCGATTCAAATCAGCCCAATGTGAACGTGGGCTAATACTAACCCCTTCCATACCAGGCCAATTCTGGTATTCGTCTCCTACATGTAAAAATATTTTTTTTATAGAAAATTACTGAAAACCCCCAAATATTATGTTTCTTTGGCAAAAAACCCTAGGGAATAAAATGGCAGTTGTTGCAATTTTTTTTTATGACACATTGCATTTGCTCAGCAAACGCTAGTTTTACCAGAACGAGTGCTCCCGTCTCATAACTTGCATCTGAGCATGCGTGTTTTTCCCCGCCGTTAAAATCTACATACACAGGACCGTTTTTCGAGCATGTTCTAAATTTTCAGTGCCCATTTTTCACACGGTCGTTTTTAATGACCAATTGAAAAAAATGGCATTTTTCTCGTCATGAAATACGGTCGTGTGTATGCAGCATAATTGCAGAAAAACGCCCAAAAATGCCTGGGTGTGAACAGAGCCTTAGACCCCATTCACACCTAAGCGTTTTGTAGCTTAGAGCCTGAAACTACAAAACGCTGGAGGGGGAAAAAAAATAAATATCATATTATTCTTTATGGAGATGGTTCACATCTCCACTCCAAAACGCCTAAAGCTCAAACTCAAAGGTTCTGGGACTTTTTCTTTTAGGGAGATTTGGGCATTTTTCTGCTTTTTTACATGTGTCCTTATGACCTGTACAAAATAATGCCAAAAACGCAGCAAAAATCATGGTAAAATTACGCCACTTTCAGCCTGAAAACGCTATGCTCAGGTGCGAAAGGGGCCTTTAAGGCTGAAATTATGTGCAGATTTGCTGAGCACTCCATAGGAATCAATGGAATGACTCATACCAGTAAAGAATATGTAAACCCAACATGTGATACCCCCCATATGTGCCTGCTGTACCATGTGCTTGTATGAGAGTCTCCTGTTATCTTTGATTTGCATCCTGTGTGGAAAATCCCTGGTGTTCCTCCTAGTGCTTCTCTGCTTTCCTATTAACCCCTTCCATACCGGGCATTTTCACCCCCTTCCTGCCCAGACCAATTTTTAGCGCTGTTGCATTTTGAATGACAATTGCGCGGTCATGCAACACTGTACCCAAATGAAATCTTTTTTTTTTTTTCTCCCACCAATAGAGCTTTTGTTTGGTGGTATTTGATCATCTCTGCAGTTTTTATTTGTTGTGCTATAAACAAAAGAAGAGCGACAAAAAAAAAAAAAAAAAAAAAAATATATATATATATTTTTTTACTTTTTTTTTTTTAATTGTGATATTTAACCACTTAAGGACCGCCGCATGTACATTTACGTCGGCAGAATGGCACCGACAGGCACATCAACGTATATATACGTTCGTGCCTTGGGGGGGATCGGGGGTCCGATCGGACCCCCCCCCCATACATGCGGCGGTCCCCGCGGCTGCAGGAGCGATCCGACAAGTGGGGGCGGCTATCCGTTTTCACCCGCCCCCTCCGGATCGCTCCCAGCCAATGCGCGCGCCCGCCCGCCCTGTCGCTTCCTCCTCCTGTGTAAACACAGGAAGGAGGAAGCGACGTGATCTCTCCCTCGGCGTTTGTTTCAAGCGCCGCTGAGGAGAGCTCACAACACTACAAGTAAGTCTGCACCAACAGCACACAGACACAAACACATTTAACCCCCGCGATCGCTCCCCCCTGTCACAGTGTCACTGAATGCAGTAATCATACATGTATGATTACTGTATTTAGTGTCAGTGTGACAGACAGTGTGACAGTCAGTCAGTGTTAGTGTCAGGGTAGCCCCCCCACCCCCCCCCAATAAAGTTTTAACCCCTTGATCACTGCCCTAGTTAACCCTTTCACTCCCTATTGCCAGCATCACTAAGCGATCATTTTTCTGATCGCTGTATTAGTGTCGCTGTTCCCGCTAGGTAGCTAATTTTTTTTTAATGCGATTTTTTTTTTTTACTAAAGACATGTGGCTAAATAAATTTTGGCCTAAATGTTTGACTAAAATTTAGTTTATTGGTTTTTTATTATAACAAAAAGTAAAAAATATTGATTTTTTTTCAAAAATGTCGCTCTATTTTTGTATATAGCGCAAAAAATAAAAATCGCAGAGGCGATCAAATACCACCAAAAGAAAGCTCTATTTGTGGGAAAAAAAGGACGCGAATTTTGTTTGGGAGCCACGTCGCACGACCGCGCAATTGTCTGTTAAAGCGACGCAGTGCCGAATCGCAAAAACCCCTTGGGTCATTTGCCAGCGTATTGGTCCGGGTCTTAAGTGGTTAATAAATCAAAAACTATTTTTTTTCTCAGTTTAGACCGATACGTATTCTTCTACATAATTTTGGTTAAAAAAAAAAAAAAAAAAAAAAAAAAAAAAAAATCGCAATAAGCGTATATTGATTGGTTTGCACAAAAGTTATAGCACCTACAAAATAGGTTATATTTTTATGGTATTTTTACTAGTAATGGCGGCGATCTGCGATTTTTATTGTGACTGTGTCATTGCAACGGACATATCGCACACTTTTTTGTGACCAGTCACATTTATACATCGATTAGTGCTGTAAAACTACACTGATTACCATGTAAATGGCAGGGAAGGGGTTAACACTAGGGGGCGCTGAAAGGGTTAATATGTTCCCTGGGAGTGATTCTTACTGTAGGAGACCGATGTGCGTTTCTCTGTACTGGGAACACGCATCAGTCTCCTCACCTGACAGGAGGTGGATCTGTGTGTTCACACACACACACTCCTGCCGGGCACGCACATCGGGCCACAAGCGGTGCCCTAGATTGCCGGGAAGAAAAGGACGTCATAGGAGGGAGGGAAGGTTCCTGCTGGCGTCATTTTGTATTGGCCCGGTAAGGAAGGGGTTAAAGTAGTAAACCCACCAAAAAAAGAAAAAAAAATTTGGCCCCCTGCAAGTTTAGAGTCAAATATATTTTTATTCACTTTGTCAAAGAAAGATAATAGTACAAACAACGTACAAATGTCCGGGAGACAAGAAAAGTACAAATCCTGTCATCCATCCTCAGCATGTAATTAACCACTTAAGGACCGCCTACTGTCGATATACATCGGCAGAATGGCACATGCACGTACAGGTAGATGCTGAGCTATTACCCAGCCGTGGGTCACGGGCGCACGCCCGTGACCCGGGCCGGGACCGTGGGATTCGCGGACCCGATCACTGCTGTAGTGCAGCGATCGGTCACCGGAGCTGAAGAACGGGGATAGCCGCGTGTAAACACGGCGTCCCCATTCTTCACTGTGGCGGCGTCATCGATTGGGTCTCCCTATAAAAGGGATCACGCAATCGATGACGCCACACCCCCCTACAGTTGTAAACACACATTAGGGAACACATAACTCCTACAGCGCCCCCTTGTGGTTAACTCCCGAACTGCAAATGTAATTTCTACAATAAACAATGCATTTTAAATGCATTTTTTGCTGTGAAAATGACAATTGTCCCAAAAATGTGTCAAAATTGTCCGCCTTAATGTTGCAGTCACAAAAAAAAACAAAAAAAAATTAAATTGCTGATCGCCGCCATTAGTATAAATTTTGCGCAAACCAACCGATAAATGCTTTTTGCAATTTTTTTTTTACCAAAAATATGTAGAAGAATACGTATCGGCCTAAACTGAGGAAAAAAAATATATTTTTAGGGATATTTATTATAGCAAAAAGTAAAAAATATTGCATTCTTTTCAAATTGTCGCTCTATTTTTTGTTTATAGCGCAAAAAAATAAAAACCGCAGAGGTGATCAAATATCACCAAAAGAAAGCTCTACTTGTGGGAAAAAAAGACGCCAATTTTGTTTGGGAGCCACGTCGCACGACTGCGCAATTGTCAGTTAAAGCGACGCAATGCCGAATCGCAAAAAGGGGTCCGGTCCTTTACCTGCATTTTGGTCTGGGTCTTAAGTGGTTAAACTTGGTAGGAGCCACAGAAAAATCTGTACTAACCTGCTGTTAATTAGGATCATGCTGTAAGGAAATAAAATGACATTTTAGTAAAAAGCAATTATTTATTGAAATGTACACATTGTTTATATTCAGATTTTGTATAGAAAATTGCCATCGCCATCAAAATATTCACTCCCTTTTTGCACAACTTTCATGTTATTTTCAAGTCCACTCTTTAATAATTCTTCTAGTTCTTGATCACTTATTACCTCCCCATCCCACGTCTCATCCAGGGTCTCCAAGTCTTCTTCCACATCGGCACCAGGCTCCGGTTCTCCCTGTACACTTGGATTGGCACTAGTCAGAGGTGGAGAAGGCGGAGCATCCTGGACCTTGTGAAGGGGGATTTGAGGTATTAGGGAATGATCTCGGTGTCTCTGAGCTCCTTCTCCCCGCACAGATACATGAGAGATGTCTGATGTTTTGGGAGAAGGAAGAAGTGGTGGCGAGTGGCTGACTAGCAGTTGCCGGTCACTCTTCCCCTCTCCTAAGACAGGTTGTGTTGGATGTTTAGAAGACATCAACTTAAGCTGCTCTTGCTTTGTCCTCGGGAGGATTTGTCCAAGGTGTCTGGAGACAGAAGAATCCTGCTTCATCTTCCGAGCTTCTGATGGGACAAATTTAGACTTCAATACTCTCTTGATGACATCGGTACTAACATTAAATCCGGTAGCGAGTTGCTGTAAAGTCCACTCTTCAGGGAACTCCTGGTTCAAATATCTGTATATAAAAATAAATAAAAAAGTATTCAGTTAAGGACATTGGATGTGCTACATACGTAAAGCCTCATATACAAAATCGGACTTCCACCTGACTTTTTCGTGGATTTTGGTCCCAAGGGCGTTCGCTGTGAACTTGTTCTCCATACACACGGCACATTTTCAGCCATCATTCACCAAACCACATGGTTTCTCAGCTCCTTACTGCCACCCTTTGGGCAACTTCTGCTATTGTTGTCTGATGTTAACCCCTTAAGGACCGCCGCATGTACATTTACGTCAGCAGAATGGCAAAGACAGGCACATCAACGTATATATACGTTGCTGCCTTGACGTGGGTCGGGGGTCCGATCAGGACCCCCCGGTACATGCGGCGGTCCGGTTTGCTGTGCGAGCGATCCGGGACGAGGGGGTGGCGGTTCGTTTTTGTCCGCCCCCTCCGGATCGCTCCCAGCCAATGCGCGCGCTCCCGCCGTGTCACTTCCTCCTCCTGTGTAAACACAGGAAGAGGGAAGTGATGTGATCTCTGCTCTCGGCGGTTTTTTCAACCACCGCTGAGGAGAGATCACATCACACAGTAAGTCTGCACAACACTACACTGACACCAGTACACGCAGGCACATTAACCCCTTGCGATCACCCCCCTCCCCCCTGTCAAAGTGTCACTGAATGCAGTAATCATATATGTACGATTACTGTATTTAGTGTCAGTGTGACAGGCAGTTAGTGTTAGGTCCAGGGTAGCCCCCGTACGCCCCCCCTAATAAAGTTTTAACCCCCTGATCACTGCCCTAGTTAACCCTTTCACTCCCTATTGCCAGCGTCACTAAGCGATCATTTTTCTGATCGCTGTATTAGTGTCGCTGTTCCCGCTAGGTAGATATTTTTTTTTTATTGCGATTTTTTTTTACTAAAGACATGTGGCTAAATAAATTTTGGCCTAAATGTTTGACTAAAATTTTGTTTATTTGATTTTTTTCTTATAACAAAAATTTAAAAATATTGATTTTTTTTCAAAAATGTCGCTCTATTTTTGTATATAGCGCAAAAAATAAAAAACCGCAGAGGCGATCAAATACCACCAAAAGAAAGATCTATTTGTGGGAAGAAAAGGACGCAAATTTTGTTTGGGAGCCACATTGCACAACCGCGCAATTGTCAGTTAAAGCGACGCAGTGCCGAATCGTAAAAAGGGGCCTGGTCCTGTACCTGCATTTTGGTCCGGGTCTTAAGTGGTTAAAGCATTGGTTTCCGAGCATGTGCGTTTGTACTGTGGACTTTAGTTGGACAGACTTGTGTACACACGATCGGATAATCCGACGTAACAGATTTATTGCCTGACAGTTGGTGAGCATGAACAGCCAACTTTTGTTGTAGTCAATTCAGCCAATAATTGTCTGACGGAGCGTACACACAGTCGGATTATCCGACACAACACGTCCATCAGACAATTACGGCCATAACATTGGATTGTGTGTACGAGGCTTTAAGAAAAACAAACAAAACACATTATAATAGTATACAGAATAGGTGTAGTAGGTCTGTCCCTCTGCCAAATCCCCCACCTGCAATTCTGGACTTGGAAATTGAAGCCAAATATAATTGTGCCAAAAACCTTCGTTATAGCGCCGCTCTGCGCTTCTGTGACCTGCCGGGGCTCTCTTCCCCACAATTATATTACAGAAACACACACATTGTACATTATATACTACTGTAATAGAGTGGATTATAGGATTTTACAAGCATTTTAAACTAGGGCTTATTTTCGGGGTGGGGCTTATTTTGCAGCCCTCCTGGAAAATAACGCTAGGTCTTATTTTCGGGGTAGGTCTTTTTTTCAGGGAAAACAGGGTACTTCAGCCATTTGTGGGTGCTATTAACCCTTTATTTGGCCGCTAGCAGTAAAGCACCGCTTATAACGATTTATTTTTTTCCCTTTAGTGTTGCATTTTAAAAAGTGCAAAATTGAAAAATATTTTTTTTTTCATTTGTAAATGGCTTTGCAAGGTTTTGTATTAGAATCTTTTAACCTCTAGGCGCCAAGCGCACACAATCATGCTGGTTTTTTGATCATGCGTGTGCTGCTACAGCCAATCACAAGCCCCGCCACCCCAAATGCCAAACCCCTTTTATGGCCAGCAGTAGCCAGCGCAAAGGGGTTAATCATTGGCCTGTGTTTCAGTCTAAAGCAGGGTTCTACCCGCAATTTTTTTTTTTTTTTAAGTCAGCAGCTACAAACACTGTAGCTGTTGACTTTTAATAAGGACACTTACCTGTCCTAGGCACCCGCGATGTCGCCCCCCCCCCAGAGGCCGAACCCTCGATCATGGCAGGCCCCGGCGCTGCCATCCTCACTAAGGGAAACAGGCAGTGGAGCCTTGCAGCTTCACTGCCAGTTTCCTACTGCCCATGCGCGAGTCTCGCAGCACTTTATGAATGGGCAGCTGCTCTCTGGGATACACACAGTTCCCAGAAGACGTGTGAAAGCACTCATGCTATTCACTGCAGTAAATAGAGCAGCTGTTTTAGTGCAGATTGCAGGCACTATTTTTAATGCTATAGCGCCTGCAAAATGCCCTCAGTGTGAAAGGGGTCTTAAAGCTGGGAGATAGGTTTAGTTTATTTTGTTTCAGAAGAGACCAGCCAGTCTGCTCAGTTTTTTCTGGTAACGCTTTCATTCCGGTTTAACTGCACTTTCCTCAAGCTGCTTATATTTACCATCCCTTCACCTCCTAGCTGCACCGTTTGCCTACAGCAGGGGTCCTCAAACTATGGCCCTCCAGTTGTTCAGGAACTACATTTCCCATCATGCTCAGTCATGTCTGTGAATGTCAGAGTTTCACAATGCCTCATGGGATTTGTAGTTCCGCAACAGCTGGAGGGCCGTAGTTTGAGGATGCCTGGCCTACAGGAATGAAGAGAGGAAGCCATATGTAAGCTCTAAGTCACTCTGATCAAACCTTACACAAGGTATGCAAAGAGTTCAGGACATTCTCCCTGTCCTCTTGTGGCAGCACTGGTGCCTACTGATCAAATACTGGTACTTAATCACCCAGTGCTTTATCCTGAGGAAAGGGAGTGTCACATGCTCTCCATAGAGCACGGGTGTCAAACTCAATTTCAATGTGGGCCGCATCAGCATTATGATTGCCCTCAAAAGGGCCGGTTGTATCTGTAAGATTAGATGTCCAGCACATCCCCTTCCCCTTACATTAGATGCCAAGAGTCACCCCACCATCAGAAGTTGAGTCCCCCACTCTCCCTTACATCACAGTGCACCCCCTTTCCTTATGCTGCTGCTGGGAAGAAGGTGGATGCATTGCTTGAAAGCAGAAAGTAAGGGTCTAGAGGAGGACCAGGAGAGGTGCGAGGGCCACATGAAATGGCCTGGAGGGCCGCATTCGGCCCATCAGCCTTGTGTTTGCCACCTATGCCATAGATGTAATGGGTAGAACCTCATCAATGTGCTGCTGCTTACTTGTCAAATAACCTCTTAAAAGGTAAAGCAGATTCTATAAGTTTTTTTAACTGTATGCAGTGCCAGTTTAGGTATTTTTTTTCTAATATTTTTATTACCTGATCTGCTCCATTGCATTCCAGGTCAGCCGCCTTTCAGGAGACCCCGGGGGTTCCATCTGCTTCTTTATTTGTTTGAACCGGATTGCTTCCCCACGCCTCTTCATGATTCTAGGTAAAAAAAAAAAAATGAAAAATCAAAATTAAATAAAATAAGATAAAAAGAAAGGGGAAAAAAATGGATGAATAATACCTTGATTTTACTTAAAGCGGAATTTCACCCTAAATATAAGATCTCCCATGTGATCCAGCATACTGGCGTCAGCATGCTGGTTTTTTTTTTTTTACTCGCACACTTACTGTATTATGCCGGAATTTCTTTTTTTCCCCCGTGGTGGACGGCGCCAGTATTGCTCGTCACATCTTCCTAAAATACCCGATATGGCGAAAATGCGGCGCCTGCGCACAGACCTAGGAGCTGACTGCGCAGGCGCCGTATTTCTCCGAGTCCTACAGCAATGGCGCGTCACGCCCTCCGAAATAGGACTCGGAGAAATACGGCACCTGCGCAGTCAGCTCCTAGGTCTGTGCGCAGGCGCCGCATTTTCGCCATATCGGGTATTTTAGGAAGATGTGACGAGCAATACTAGAGCCGTCCACCGCGGGGGAAAAAAATGAAATTCCGGCATAATACAGTAAGTGTGCGAGTAAAAAAAAAAAAAACCAGCATACTGGCGCTGACGCCAGTATGCTGGATCACATGGGAGATCTTATATTTAGGGTGAAATTCCGCTTTAATGTACGATCCACAGTAATATTTGATACTGACAGGGCAATATATTGCGATTATGTCACTATATTTTTCCAATACACACTGTCCCATGCCGAGCAGCTGACCTGCTACATGGTAACCAGACGGAGTTCCTCACTTTCTACAATTGGACGAGGATGAGATGGTGACATCACAACATCTCTTGACCTTGTATAATCAGAGAACAAGTCATTCTGTGTGCCACCCATGCTACATGGGCGCCCCCCAGTGGTTACTATGCAGAAGGGCAGTTGGGACCCAGAAGACAGCAGCAATCACTACAGTGATATCGGATCCCACAGCTATGAAATTTACATACCGACAGGAATCCAAGCTGGACCAATGTAACTGCAAGAAAACCCATACCTGGAATTCAGCTTGAATACTAAAAATAGCTGTAAACAATATATATATATATTTTTAACTTTAATGCCTTCAATGTCAACTGCCCCCAACTACTACTACCACCAATGTCACTACTATCGTGTGACATACAAAAAACTTGGAAAACCGCTTTTATTCTCAGAGGTCTCGATCTTCAGAATATATACAGTAAAACCTTGCGTTGCGAGCAGAATTTGTTCCAGAAACATGCTTGTAATCCAAAGCACTTGTATATCAAATAATTTTTTTTTTTTACAGGGTATAAAAGAGAGGCATCTCCAAGACCCCTTTGACACAGACATGTTTTTCAGGCAGCCGCCAGTGTGAAAGGGCTCCAACAGAGCCGGTGCTACCACTAGGCAAACTAGGCAGCCGCCTAGGGTGCCCTGCTGCCTAGGGACGCCCAGCCACTGGTGTTCCTACTCTCTTCAGAAAGCAACCAAGTCTCAGCATCAGTAGGCAGCCGCCGCTCCATTCACACATAGTGCCAGAGGCGCAGCGGTGGCGGAGAACTGTGTCCTGATTCCCAAATGAATGGAAGCAATCAAACATTCTTTGATGGGCCCCACCGCGAGGCTGCATTCCGTGGGCCCCACCGCGAGGCTGCATTCCGTGGGCCCCCACCGCGAGGCTGCATTCCGTGGGCCCCCACCGCGAGGCTGCATTCCGTGGGCCCCCACCGCGAGGCTGCATTCCGTGGGCCCCCACCGCGAGGCTGCATTCCGTGGGCCCCCACCGCGAGGCTGCATTCCGTGGGCCCCCACCGCGAGGCTGCATTCCGTGGGCCCCCACCGCGAGGCTGCATTCCGTGGGCAAAAAAAAAGATAGTAGATATCCGTGCTAAGGTAGACTATAAAAAGCTGCTGCCTCCCTGAATGATCTCAATGAAGAGGCCTTTGAGATAAATGGAGCAAGAAGAGGGATGGTGGCGCTGCTCTGGCGATCAAATGTCCGATTGAGCAAGATGTGGGTCCCCAGAGACAAGTGTGTCTGTGTCGGGTAACCAGTGATAGGGCTAAATCCAATATGAGATGGACTCCCTACAAATAACACACTAGAATGGAAGTAGAGTGTGTTTATAGTTACCCTTATACTGGTAAAAAAAAAAAAAGTGCCAGAAAAGGGGTGTCTGTG
The DNA here is from genome assembly GCA_029574335.1 of Rana kukunoris. Classification (NCBI taxonomy): domain Eukaryota; kingdom Metazoa; phylum Chordata; class Amphibia; order Anura; family Ranidae; genus Rana; species Rana kukunoris. The sequence continues at coordinate 42,117,626 of CM056051.1, forward strand.
CCTGGACCACCAACCTCCGTTGGTTTCCAGGTGTCGTGTATAAGGATAGGAAAAAAATATATAATAAAAAGTAATAAGCGTCTAGGTATATGCTTATGTGTAAGTGATCAGGATCCTGTGCACACCAGCAGGTTGCTGTAAAAACCTGTGTAGGTGTATGATTCTATGTAGATGGTCAGGATCCTGTGCAGGTCAACTGTTGTGCTGTTTAGGCAAAGTTGCGATGGGGTTTTACAGTAACCTGCTGGTCATGTGTGAAAGGGGTCTTAGAGGTGCCTCTCTTCTCTTTTTATACCCTGTATAAAAAAAAAAATGCTTTGATATACAAGTGCTTTGGATTACAAGCATGTTTCTGGAACAAATTCTGCTCGCAACGCAAGGTTTTACTTTATATATTCTGAAGGTCAGAGACCTCTGAGAATAAAAGTGGTTGTTCCAAGTTTTTTGTATGTCACACGATAGTAGTGACATTGGTAGTAGTAGTTGGGGGGGCATGTGACATTGAAGGCATTATTTTTTTTTTTCTAACACTTTACATTGTAGAGGAGAGATGGTGGAGGACACGTCACTGATTAGTTCTAATACAAGGAATGTTTACATTACTTCTGAATGGAATAAAACTGATCAGTAAAAATTTATATATATATATATATATATATATATATATATATATATATATATATATATATATATATATATATATATATATATATATCTCTCACACACACACACACACACACTTTAAGGGAATTCTGAGTAATTTTCTAGCAAAAAAAAAAAAAAAAGTTAGCGTGTGCAAAAAGAAATCGCACAAAACTGCTGTCAGTAAAAGGGGTTAAAGCCTTTGTGTGACTTTATAACATTTGGTGTTCATGTCCTCAGCACAGGGATGTCGCCTCACTTGCGCTCCCTGTAACTGTAACACCCACAAGTAAAATGTACCCCCAGTGAGGAAATAACCTCTCACTTCCTGTACTGGTGACACCCCTATGAGAGACAGTCACACAGGTGACACCGGATATGCATTCCTCCTACCTCATGACTTCCTGCTCCTCATTCCCCTCACTCTCCTCCAGCTCCTCCTCATCCCCAGGCACCGGGCTGAACGGAGGACGGCTCCGCAGGCCACGACAACCCAGCACAGCCGGATGGGAGCCGCTAAAAAGTTGAAGCCTCCTCAGTGACCATAAAATCGAAGCCGCCATCACTGGATATCGATTGCTTTCGTTCTACTGCGATTGATCATGCCTGGCCTCTGTCCTGACAAACACGCGCCGCAGTGTGGAGTTGTGGGCGGTGTTCCTGTACAGTAACAGAGTGCTGATTGGCTTTTCTTTGACACCTGTCACGCCCCCTTGGGATTCCTATGGAGACTGAATCTTTTTACTGACCAACCCGGAAGTAGTCCCTTCTTTTCTCCTTCCCCTGCACCATCTCACTTTGGTTCCTAGGGAAGTTATTGCAGATTCTACATGGGGGATGCCTGAGTGATCGAGGTGGTCGGAGCTGTGCTGTGCTGTGCTGGGTGAGTGGAGGGGCTGCTGGCTGCTTTGTATAGGAGAGAGATGAGGTTCCTCTTCTGGTGTATTGGGGAGGACACAGAACTAACCGGAAGTGCAGAGTGACAGCTGTCATTTCATTTCTGTCAGAACACCCCTCCCTTCTCAGATCACAACATCACACAGTGTGGTTATACAATCTCCTTCATCTTTAACAGAACTGTGTCATAGGAGGGCAAACCTAAACAATGCATTACATTTGTATCCAATCAGGTCATCCCTTATATGACATAAATGTAGAGGGTGATTGGGGAGTTGGGACTTTAAAGGGGTGTTCCAGCCTTTTTTTTAATGTTTATTAAAAGTCAGCAGCTACAAAGAGTGTAGCTGCTGTCTTTTAATAAACATACACTTACCTGTTCAACGGTCCAGCGACGTGCCGCCACTAGCTTCGTTCCGGTTCCCCCTTCACCGCCGGCGCCTCCATTGCAACTGTGGGCACCCATCCGTGACAGCGATCAGCTTAATGGCTGGGCACTCACTGCGCATTTGCAAACGGCGCAGCGTTTCTGAGTGGACAGGCGATCGCCAGGGACCTGTCACATGTTCCAGGTGATCGCCTACAGGGATGGGCCATTAAAAGGTCCCTGGGCGGAAGGAGGAAGTGGGACAGAAAGTCCCACTCCTCCTGAAGCCCCCTTCCTCCTAAGAAAATGACATGCCAAGTGTGGCATGTAAGGCGGCGAGGAGTGGATTAAGCGGAAGTTCCACTTCTGGGTGGAACTTCGCTTTAAAGAGGAAGTAAACACTTTTTTTTTTTTTCTGAAAAAAAAAACCCTGCAAGGGAAAGGCATAATGAGCTAGTATGCATAGCATACTAGCTCATTATGGGGCACTTAGCTGAGATCGAAACGCTCCTCATTCCCCTCCGCCGACATCTCCCCTCCGATCGTCTTCCGTGTATCGTTGCTCCGGTGCTGTGACTGGCCAGAGCGCCAGTGATGTCACTCCCGTGCATGTGCTGCACAGGACCGGCAGATCCCCGCGCATGCGCGTGGTCCCGGCACTATTCCATTCTTTTAGAAAACCTGCACGCTGAGTGTGCGCTGTAGACATTGGTGCAGTGTTTTCTGCAAATATCTCCTTAACCGTGTAGGTTAAAGAGATATTTCTTGCACCTACAAGTAAGTCACAACCACTTTAAAGCCCCTTTCACACTGTGGTGTTATTTGAGCGTTATTCGAGCGAAGCCTCATCTGCAATCCCAATGTGCTGGTAAAGCACTGCTAAGACCGTAACGTTTTAGGGCGTTTTTGCAGTGCCTCAGTGTGAAAGGGTCAGGTGTTTTTACAACGTTTTCAATTCATTTCAATGGAGGGGGGCGTTTTTGGAGTGTTTTTTTTCAGCGCCCAAAAGCTGCTCCAAAGATGCTGCTTGCAGGACCCAGTGTGAAAGGGTCCATTGAGATGCATGGAGAGCGTTTTATGAGCGTTTTAATAGTGCTATTTTTAACGCTAAAACACTGTAAAAACGCTTCAGTGTGAAAGGGGTCTAAATGAAGCCATGACTGGGTAGAGTCGTGCGCCTCCATCTCTGTCATATTGACGATGGGAGCAAAGTTGCAAAGCGGCAAGGTTGCAAAACAAAAAAGGGGGTGGGACTTTATATGAAGCTCATGGTGACAAAATGAATAGAATGGTGGAAGAGTAAACCATTTATCGATTTCTATTGTTAAAAAAAAAAAAAAAAAACACACCATTTATTGATACATAAAAAAACATGTTTACACACATTAGTTATACATACAGAGAAATTCACCAATCACTTGGTGCCAATTTCTGACCTGATAATAATTAGTAGTGACATATAAACATTGGTCACATGATACAATTAGGGGGTCCACCAGTATTCATCGTTTTGGGTAAAAAACAATACAAAGCGTAGAATCTGCACAGTCTATGGTCTTTATATTCCCTTTAAAAGGAAGGATGGTAGAAAACACATATCTCGATGGGTGTGTAATCGAATACACAATGACACTGATGGCTCGACGTGTTTTGCGGCTTTAAACCGCTCATCAGAAGCAGACATGTGGAGCATCTGCAATAGAGTGAATAATTAAAGGGGTTATAAAGGTACAATTTCTTTTCCTTAATAGCTTCCTTTACCGTAGTGCAGTCCTCCTTCACTTACCTCATCCTTCTATTTTGGTTTTAAATGTCCTTATTTCTTCTGAGAAATCCTCACTTCCTGTTCTTCTGTCTGTAACTCCACACCGTAATGCAAGGCTTTCTTCCTGGTGTGGAGTGTCGTGCTGGCCCCCTGTGATGTGTCCCAGAAGACTATGGGGGAAGGAGGGGCGAACATACGTCTCAAGTTTGCCATGGCGGTCTGAGCCAGAAGCAGGAGTGGGTACCTGTTAAAACCAGGTATCTGCTCCCCTCACAAAAAGTGTCAAATGTGTCAGTGGAGGGGAGTGGTGGGTGCACTGCAAACAAGCGAAGCTCCGCTTTAAGGATGTTTGTATGTTTTATACATAGTTATACTAGTCCAGATTGGGCCAACGATAAATAAATATACCTTCCCCAGTCATCTCCTGTACATACTGCCCCATGGCATACCCTCCGCACTCCTCTCCTGTACATAGTGCCCTCTGCCATACCCTCCGCACTCCTCTCCTGCACATACTGCCCCATGGCATACCCTCCGCACTCCTCTCCTGTACATAGTGCCCTCTGCCATACCCTCCGCACTCCTCTCCTGCACATACTGCCCCATGGCTTACCCTCCGCACTCCTCTCCTGCACATACTGCCCCATGGCTTACCCTCCGCACTCCTCTCCTGCACATACTGCCCCATGGCATACCCTCCGCACTCATCTCCTGCACATACTGCCCCATGGCTTACCCTCCGCACTCCTCTCCTGCACATACTGCCCCATGGCTTACCCTCCGCACTCCTCTCCTGCACATACTGCCCCATGGCATACCCTCCGCACTCATCTCCTGCACATACTGCCCCATGGCTTACCCTCCGCACTCCTCTCCTGCACATACTGCCCCATGGCTTACCCTCCGCACTCCTCTCCTGCACATACTGCCCCATGGCTTACCCTCCGCACTCATCTCCTGCACATACTGCCCCATGGCATACTTTCCGCACTCATCTCCTGCACATACTGCCCCATGGCTTACCCTCCGCACTCATCTCCTGCACATACTGCCCCATGGCATACTTTCCGCACTCATCTCCTGCACATACTGCCCCAAGGCATACCCTCCGCAGTCCTCTCCTGCACATACTGCCTGCTAAATCACTTATTTAGCATTGTTTCTTATATCCCCAGTGTTTCCTGTTTCGGAATAGGCACTCTTGTATGCTAGCTTAATGTTTACATTGCATAGACTTGAAGACTTTAAATAGAGTATTTACTGTACAAACTATTTAATCATATCATGCATTCATATTTCTCTTGCTGCTAGGTATTGCCTTGCTGAGATATTGAACCTTTCTTTTTTCTGTAGGTGTGCTGCCAATAAACAACAGACATGGCATCAGAAAGGCTAGATCCTCCAAATTTGCCAGATTTCACCATTCTTAAAAGGTTGGCTCGAGACCAGCTGATCTACCTCCTGGAGCAGGTATGGGTCCTTGCCTTTCAATCTTCTGTTGATACCCACCCAGGTACCTGCTGTGTATATTGATTGTCTCTGAAGACTAGTAGGCTGGTATTTTATCAGGAAGTCTGTTTTTAATATGATTGATTAAGGTCATAGAGGCAGCGCTCATATCTAATACTGCTATGTATCTAATTAGTAAAAGCAAACAAAATGTGTAATAATGTGCAGCCGCTGTCATGACTTCTTTTTTAGCTCCCTGGAAAAAAAGATTTGTTTATTGAACCTGAGCTGATGAGCCCGCTGGATCGGATTGCCAATGTCTCGATACTGAAGGTACGTTTTCATTGTGTACATTTTCTCTTTTTATCAGTGTGCAAAATTGATCAATGTTTTATCACTTTAAAATGTTTTTTTTTTTTTTTTTTTTTTTTTTTTAAGCAACATGATGTTGACAAATTGTATAAGATTGACAACAAACCAATTTACACCAATGCTGACCAGTAAGTAATTTAAATTCCATTTTTCCTCAGTAATTAGAATCTTTAATTTTTAAAGCTGAACTCTGGGCAATTTTTTTTCTTCCTATACATTGGGGCTGTGCCCGCACTGCATGGGTTAACTACTCGTTTCATACTAGGGGAGAGGACAATCCACCAATCCTCCCTGACCAGTCCAGCACCCCCTGCACTCCAGCAGTCTTGAAAATGCATAGTTCCTGACATCAGAACGCTCCATAGACGGGAAAAGTCCACCGCGGGAACGCTGTTTTCCATAGGATCGGGTAGGTATAAACTTTGAGCCTTAGAAAAAACGAGCAGTTGACTTATGCATTGTGGGCCCAGCTCCACTGCATGGGGAAAAAATTGCCTGGAGTTGAGCTTTAGGGGTTATGGGGGGGTTTCTACATGTATCATAAATGTAAGAAGTCTGAGTCTTTGCAGTGATTCCGATGTGATTAAAATGAATGAACCTTTATACATTACACAGCATGGAGCACGTTTCTAACTAAGTTCTTCAGGTTTTGCTGTTTCACAACATTGTGTTACCCTCTCCCCATTAACTTGCAATAACTTTTTGTGTATTTTTATCTCCAGATTGTGCTTTTTAATAAGGCCTCGTATTAAACATGTGAAGAATATTGCCAGTAAGTGTATTTGCTTTATTCCTTCTTACAGATCCTCCTGTCATCACTAAATGTAGAAATGTAATGACGTTTTTTGTAGCCAGTCAAATTCTAAAAGTAATTTGTATGTATTCTGTAGGCTATAGGCAATCGTAGTGTGTTCAGTTTTTCAAAAATATGCCTTGACCTCAAGTGGTTATATCTTTTAGCATATTTAAAATTGATGTACCATAATGTCCCCTGTATGATATTTAAAGAGGAGTTCCAATCTGGGGAAAAAATAAATAAGTCGGGAGCTAAATTGGTTATTTTAAGCTAGTGCATTGTTGGTTCATTTACCTTTTTCTTTGTTTTCCCTTCTAAATGTTTTATTTCTTTGTTTGAATTTCTCACTTCCTGTTTCTCCTCAGTAAGCTTTCCACCATCATCCGAGCGGTGGAAAGTCATTTAGAGCAGCTTACTGAACAGCTTATTGAGGAGGAACAGGAAGTGAGAAATTCAGACAAAGAAAACAAAGGAAAAAAAAACATTTAGAAGGGAAGTGGAAGGAAAAGGTAAGTGAACCAATAATGCATTGGCTTAATAGAACCTATTTAGAAAATAAAAAACAAACCTTTACAACCCCTTTAATATATGGACACTTACTTGTCCAGGGAGTCCGTGATATCCGCACCGCAGCTGATCTTTGGATCGGCTCCCGGCTGCTGCTGCCGCCACTCCTTGTAAGGAAAACAGTCAGTAAAGCCTTTCGGCTTCACAGCCGGTTCCATACTGCTCATGCACAAAGCGCACTACGCTTTCTATCTGGCCGGGCGGGGGGGAAGGAGAAGGGGAGCTGAACTTCCGAGGGACGGCGCATCGGTGCCGTCTCCAAGAAGTGGGGAGGGGTACCTGTCAAAAAACAGGTACCCGTTCCTACCCCTCCTGCCTGAAAGGTGCCAAATATGGCACAGGGGGGGGGGGGGGGGGGGGGGGGGGGGACAGATAGGCCGAAGTTCCACTTTTGGTTGAAACTCTGCTTTAAAGCTGATGTTTAGGCATTTATGCATATTTTTTTTTTTTTTTTACATTGTTATACTGGTCCATCTTGGACTAATGTAAGTATGTATGTGGGATCCTTGTGGAAGCTGGAAATCAGTGTAGTAGGCACCGATGTTATCGTGATCTCCACTATCTTGTGGGTCCTGTGCCGAGCCCTACTTCATTGTGAACCCAGGCGTCATTCGCTCGATATGGACCCTGTACAGGGAAAACGTTGTATTTTCTCAATTAATTCAAAGTGTTCTCTAATTGGACCAATACAAAATGGAATGTGTTCTCTGTATGGCACCAATGCCAAGTGATTGTGCCCCTGTGTTTAGAGCAGTTGCCCAGTATGGGACCCAGAAGCTAGTGGAATAGCAGTGTCTAGAACTACGATTTCAAGCTTCCACAGGGATCCCACAGTTATGTTACATACATATTTACATTCAGTCAAGCTAGATCTGCAATTCGGCTTTAATAATTCAAATACTATTTGCTTTGATAAGTCAATGTACTAATTATACTGTTTTTATAGTTACCATTGTCTGTAGAAATTGCTGATAAGAAATTGATCAATTGTTGAGCACTTTTTACCCCATTTGCTGGGTGGTTTTCAGTGGGCATTCTTGCCTATCCAAAAAAAAAAATTGCACCAGTGAGCGTCTTTCATTTTCATGATTGCTCTGAGTTTATGGAAGGTGAATGCTCATCGGTTGCTGCAGTTTTTGCAAAAACAAAAAGGTCTAAACACCTATGGTCTACTATCATGATGAACTCTATCCTAAATATTAGGGTTGTCCCGGTACCACTTTTTTAGGACTGAGTACAAGTACCGATACTTTTTTTCAAGTAGTCGCCGATACCGAATACCGATACTTTTTTTAAATGTCACCCACAAATGCAGCTATGTCACCCACAAATGCAGCCATGTCACCCACAAATGCAGCCATGTCACCCACAAATGCAGCCATGTCACCCACAAATGCAGCCATGTCACCCACAAATGCAGCCATGTCACCCACAAATGCAGCCATGTCACCCACATATGCAGCCATGTCACCCACATATGCAGCCATGTCACCCATATAAGCAGCCATGTCACCCATATATACTGCCATGTCACCCCTACCTAGCCACCGCCGCCCGGGGAACATCACAGCATTCATTTGAATAGCTGTAGTGTTCCCGCCCGTATAGACACTCCCCCCTGCTCGAGATTGGACAGATCACGATCACCCATCCAATCCCGAGCAAGGGGGAGTGTCTATACGGGCGGGAACACTACAGCTATTCAAATGAATGCTGTGATGTTCCCGCACGATGTTTAACCCATGCGGCGGCGGGTTTCGATGCGGCGGCAGGGGTTCGGCGGCAGCGGCGGGGGGGGGACGGAAAAAGTATTCTATTCTGGTATCGGGGGTATTTGCGGGAGTAAAAGTACTCCCGCAAATACTCGGTATTGGTCCCGATACCGATACTGGTATCGAGACAACCCTACTAAATATCATTATAGAAAAATGTACTGTATCTGTTCTACTTTATCAAACAGTATTTCAGACTTGTTTACACCAAAGTTATGTGTTCTTTACTCATCTTTTTTGATTTACCGTATTTATCGGCATATAACACGCACAGGCGTATAAAACTCATCTTCATTATAAGAGGGAGGTTTCAGGAAAAAAACTTCCATTTAAAAAAAAGAACTTTGAAGTTAAATAAGGGTCAGTGCCCATCAATGCAGCTTGATCAATGCCCATCCACAGCCTCACAATTACCCATCAATGCAGCTTGATCAATGCCCATCCACAGCCTCACAATTACCCATCAATGCCCATCCACAGCCTCACAATTACCCATCAATGCCCATCCACAGCCTCACAATTACCCATCAATGCCCATCCACAGCCTCACAATTACCCATCAATGCAGCATGATGAATGCCAATCCACAGATTTACAATTGCCCATCAATGCAGCATGATCAATCAAGAAGAAGGTGCATGTAATATAGGCCTGCAATGCACTTCCCGGCACCAAAGAACAATGCTACAGGAATTTGTAGAGCAAAATAAAAGCTTGATCAATGCCCAAATCTTCAGCCTCCCCATTGCCATTAATGCAGCCTGATCAATGCCCATTTCAGGGAGGGGGGTGGGATGAGCACTGTCAGATTACGTACAGCGTGAATCTCCTGTTTTCTCGGCGGCCTCTTTAATACAAAGTCCCGCCTCCTGGACTGGCTTCTATGATGGACAGAACACTGGTCCAATGCCGGCCCAGGAGACAGGACTTCCTATTTCCGAGGCAGCTGAGTAAACAGGAGATTCTCGCTGTATGTAATCTGACGGCGCTCATTCCACCCCCCTCCACATTCTCTCCAAGGCAGCCCAAATTGCAGTATCGGCGTATAACACACACACACACACACTATTCACAACCAATTTTGAGGATGAAAAAGTGAGTGTTTTACGCCAATAAATAGAGTAACTCTTTTCCCATGGAGCCAAACATGCTTTACCAAAGCCTGCAGGCACGCTACTCATGATACCCTAATATTTACTCAAACATCACTTGCCTAGAAAGTTTGTTTTTTCTTGACATATTTCTAAAAATGTGTTTAAAAAAATAAATATGTACCTTTTTTTTTTTTTTTTTTTTCTTTATTATCAGACCAAACATTTGCAGCCTTCAGGCAGAGATTCCTGCACAACAGAGCTTTTGTTGAAGTAGCAGATATCAGCTGATGTGCCAAACATAAATGCACACTGGGCTCCAAATCGCGGCTCCTACAGGAGTTTTGCATTTTGCCTGTAGAAGCCGCTCAGTGTTATCCTATGTGTCCATGCAGATTAGGATGTTTAGAGGCATATTTTAAGCTCAACGTTTAGAGGCAGATAAAAAACCTTCTGGATTGTGTTTTTGAGAGGAATTTTCTGGCAGAAAAAAAGTTTCTTAAAGTGGAGGTCCACCCTAAATTAATTTTTTTTACATTAGCGGTCTCCTTTAAATGTATAAAAAAAAAAATGTTTTACTTACCTGAAAGACCCTGTTGCTAGGTCCTAATCTGCCTACTTCCTAGTCCACGGAGCTCCTAGTTCTCTTCTTCACTCGCATGGGCTCCTGGGAAATGATGTACCATCATTTCCCAGGAGTCTGTGGGAATTACGCCCCTTTCACATGTCCAGACCGTATGTCCGCTTTTTCATCCATCCGTTTGCGGATGAAAAAGGGACATACATTGGTCCCTATGTGATTGCGGGTGTCAGCAGATAAACATGCGCTGACACCCGTAATCACCCGCCTCCGCAAAGATCCGATTTTGCAGACGGAAGAAGATTCTATTTTTTCTTCCGTCTGCGGATCGGATGAACACGGACAGACGGTCCGTGTTCATCCGATCCCCCCCATAGGGGAGAGCGGAAAAAAGACAGGGCCGTCCCTGCACAGTGTGCAGAGACCGCCCTGTCATCCGACGGCTCAGCGGGGATCTACGGAACGATCCCCGCTGAGCTTACGGAGCACACGGAGGCGGATCATTACTGATCCGCCCGTGTGAAAGGGCCCTTACTGTGATGAAAAATCAAGTTTTAGGGCTCATTTCCACTGGCGTTTTTACAGCCACTTTTCTGAGCGTTTTTTGCAGCTTAAAAACGCCTATCCATGTTAGTCTATGGCCTCATGCCCACCATGAAGTTTTTGAGCTGTAGATGGCTGAGACGTTTTTAAGCTGCAAAAAAAACGCGGGACCAGTGCGTTCTGAAGCTCCAGCAATAGAGCTGTAAAAACGCCAGACATTAAAAAACGCTCAAAAACGTGCAAAAACGCTGCCACGGCGTTTTTAAAGCTCCAGCTTAAAAACAAAAATTTTTTTTTTCTAAAATAAACACGGACAGACGTTTTTAAGCTGTAAAAACGCTCAGAAAAGTGGCTGTAAAAACGCCAGTGGAAATGAAGCCTTACTATCTGCAGAGTTGTGTTATCTTAGTTGTCGTAACAATGGGGCGGAATCTTCCCCCGTCGCCGCCCGTTGTTATGGCAACTATACAAACAATCGGCACTACGGAAGCAGTTAAATAGCGCATGCATGAGATCGAAGGGAGCATACTGGTTACCCAGCATGCACCTCTCTCAGGAAATCCAGGAAAAGATATGGACTGGGATTCACATGCACATAATTAAAATGGCCACAACATTAGGTAGAAGTAAGTAAGTTTTATATATTATTACTAAATAGAACAGGAACTATTGCTATAGTTTATTGTTTATATGTTGTACGAATGTTAGGATCTTAAAAAAAATAAAAATTATGTCCGGAACACCACTTTAACACCTGTGCAAAAAAAGCTCTATGACTTTTTTTTTTTAAATGGAAAGACAAAAATGGGAGTTTAAAGGTGCAAAAACAGTCAGATTGGAAACAATATCATTTTCATAATTTTGACAGACATGGTTAAAAATTCTTTATTATATAACCAACACATAGAAATCATGCGGTTGTAGTAGAAAAGTTTGTTGCCTCTTTAGCTATAAACATGGCTTCTTCTGGAGCTTTTGTAAGACCTTATGTACAGTATCATCCATATGTAAGCATGACTACAGAGGACTATCAAGGTCCCCCAGGTGGTCCGGCAGAGTATCAGTGTGTCATATAGGGGATAAACCCCTTAATCCAACCCTGTTTTAAAAAGAGGTCAATGAATAGAGAAGTCGGTAATCTTATCACTGCTGATATATACTTTAAACAATGATATGAAGCTTGGGGGGGGGGGGGGTCTATGCCATCTATATAATATTATTTTAAAATAAACAGGGTGATACCACTGAAACAGGGAGGAACCAGGTAGATAACCATTCCCAAGGGAAAAACCCTTTCAGACCATTGAAGGTGTTCAATCAAATCACGCTGGTATCAGACTCGCCCTCTCTGATACCCGTGGGATTTGATTCCATGGTGCAGTATATCAAAACAATTAAAGAGTTTATTGCAAACAAATCCAGAATACTCAAATTTAAAACTATGAAAACAAGCGTGTCATGAAGCATAGGAACAGATGGTTTCCAACCTACAACATGGTCAAGGTCTGTGCGTGTTGCGACATATGAGAACCAGGCTCCATCCTACGCGTTTCATCCAATTAGAACATCAGGGGCATGGCCAATGGCCATCACTTTATATATATATATATATATATATATATATATATATATATATATATATATATAGGGAGGAGGGGTCCACCCTTTAAATTTTGCATTCCGAGCCTCAATATTGGCCGCTGGAAATAACATCACCGCTATAAGAAAAACATAACAGCTGGAACGGTAGTAGCTTTCAACTAGATAGCGGCGGCCATATTAATGGAGACCAGATAACAAACGGTGGTCTATGCTCTTGTAAAAATGAGCTCTGCTAAAAAGACTGGGCCTTAAATAGCCCTATTATTAAAAATTACACTTCATATGAATCAAAATGGCCCTTGTTATAATAAATCACATTTCTATGTTTAACAAAAAAAGTTTCTCTTTCTTACTGTGAATATAAAATAAAAATGCTGCTCCCAACTTTTTGTGACGTATAGACAAGGCAGAAGGTCACATGGCCTGTTTGTGACTATTTCATGTAATTAGAGACTGCAGAGAGTCTAATATTTTTATGACTTGCCCTGTCTGGTAGACTTAGGCCTCATTCACATGAGGCGGACTCCGTCGCACTCCGTCGCAACGGAGTCCGCCTGCTCCCGCCAACTCAGCGGGGGATCAGTCCGCAGATCTCCACTGAGCCAACGGATGACAAGCTCCTCTCTGCTCACTGAGCGGGAAGGGGGCTTGTCGGGCACCACTATTTCCTATGGAGCGATCTGATGAAAACGGACAGCATATCCGTTTTCATCAGATCTTACCCGATCCGATCCGCATGGACGGATGGGGACGTATCCCCCATATGTCTGTTTTTAGCGGATCGGATAGAGTCGGATGTCAGCAGACATATCTCCGCTGTCATCCGACGCTCCATAGGGATGCATGGAGCGGCCGTTCAGGTCCGCCGTCAAAACTGACAGGCGGACCCGAACGGTCCGTCCGTGTGAATGAGGCCTTATGCCCCTTTCCTACTTAGCGGCGCTTTACCGCCAATATCACGGCACCAAAAACCACCACAAAGCGCTTCTGCAGAGACGCTTTGCTGACGGTATAGCTGCAGTGTCACATTGATTTTAATGGGCAGGAGCGCTATACACACTGCTCCTTCACCACTCCAAAGATACAGCTAGCAGGACTTTTTTGGAGAGACAGGTTTCAGGTCGCTTTGCAGGCGCTATTTTTAGTGCAATAGTGCCTGCAAAACGACCCAGTGTGAAAGGGGTGTTATAGTGGAATAAAGGAAAAGTGGCCAGGGCAAAACCAGGAAGGAGTACCTGCTTATGTAATAAACAAGCAGGCTCTCCTCCTGTACAAAGATAACTTTTACATATGTGTCTAAGAAACATTAAAAAAAGACTGAGCCTGATTAATCCAGTCATTTACATTGTCGTCAAAAAGAATATTCTGTTGTTCTTAGCCTTTCCAAGCCAAACCAAGCATCCTTTGCAAACTTTAACATGGTTGTGCTCTATACTTATTATTATTTATTTTTTACAGACCTTGTAAATAAAGACAAGAAATCGAAAATCAGTAGAAAGTACAAGATCATATTTAGCCCCCAAAAAGTAAGTTTTATCATTTTTAATATTTGCAAATGAAGACTTTATTTTTTATTTTTTTTACCTTTATTACATGGTCTTTCTTTGTCCCTCAGTTTTATACATGTGACATGATTCTAGAGCAGGAGGGGATATATGGCGGTAAGTGTTGTTCATGAAATTATGCTGAGTTGCATACAATGTTATAAATCAAAGTGATTTTACTTTTCAAGTCAATGGGCCAGATTCTCAGAGGCGCTACGACGGAGTATCTCAGATACCCCGTCGTATCGCAGTTTTTTTTGGCTCGTATCTATGCGAGTGATGCTTAGCATCACTTTGGCATAGATACGCTTGAACATCCGACAAGTGTAATACCATTACACTTGCGGATCGTAGTTGTAATGACAACTCCGGCCACTAGGTGGCCTTTACATTGTTTTCTCATTTGCCTATGCAAATGAGGCTACTACGCCGATTCCCGATCGCTTTTACGCCGCACCGCCGTCGCGTACGTCGTTTTCGTTCGCGTAAGGTTACCCCTGCTTCTATGAGGAGTAACCTTACGAAGTAACGTCGGATGCCATGTTAAGTATGGCGTCGGGTCAGCGTCGCCTTTTTCCGTCGCTTACGTCGTTTTACTAACTCGTTCGCGAATAGGGCATTGCGTAGTGACGATCGCGTCGTTTTGACGTCGGTTTCAACGGCGCCTTCCAACGTGAGCTGGAGCATGCGCACTGGGCTTTTTCCCCGGCCGGTGCATGCGCAGTTCGTTCGACGCGGGGGCGCGCTTCATTTAAATAGAAGCCGTCCCCTTTGAATTACGCGGGCTTACGCTGGGCCATTTTCGCTACGCCAACGCAAACTACGGAGCAAATGCTTAGAGAATACGGCACTTGCTCTAGTACGATTGCTCTAGTACATTTACACTACGCCGGCGAATTTGTATGAGAATCTGGCCCAATGTTCTTAAAAATCATGAAAATAGATCTCTCAAAGAGGCACTACCTGATTCCACACCCTGCAGGCACTGAGGAGTAATTTGATCGGAAATTTCACAGCGACTTGAAGGCTAAGTTCACCTTTTACAAAAATAATAAATGCACCTAATGTATATTTGTGGAAAAGAATGTGCATTTATTATTTTTTGTAAATCTGCATGCAAATTGGTGGTGCAATGCCAGGCCCTTGCTGACTCTTCCTCCGGCTTTTTGTCCATACTGAGGTATAGATCTTCAGTTGGAGAGCAAGACAAAGGGGGTTATTTACAAAAAGCCAAATCCACTTTGCACTACAAGTACAAAGTTCGTTTGAAATAGTTGCCCACCCCATTAATTTGTTCAGATCTTTTTGCAAGGTTATTGCCCCGCTTATCTTAGTATTGTAGTTAGATTTAGTTCCATTTTAACTGCCACGTGTTATGCATAATTCAGTCTGTATCAGTGTCATTGCAAGTGTGTGTGTATTTTCTATATACAGATGTGACCACTGATGAATGGTCTTTTTACCTCCTTCCACTGGATGATGATATTATCAGCATGGAGCTGCCAGAATTTTTTCGGGACTATTTTCTAGTAAGTAATACCAGTGATCCTCATAATGTGTAAATTAAACAAAGGGCATTAGACATGCACAAACCTCTGGCCAGTAAAAAGTAAATAAATGCTAAAGCCAGGGATTCTGTAAAAATATTGAAAAAATTATTGGTATGTATATAAAACTGAACTGTCCAAAAACATTTCATGCAAAAAATATATCTGTATGCTTGCCTTCATGTATATGTATAGTGAAGTTTTTTATTTTGAAGTTTTGGATCATTTTGAAGATTTGCCCCATGAAATGCAGCCTCTGTCTGTGCCCC
Source organism: Rana kukunoris (assembly GCA_029574335.1). NCBI lineage: Eukaryota > Metazoa > Chordata > Amphibia > Anura > Ranidae > Rana > Rana kukunoris. The sequence continues at coordinate 42,133,429 of CM056051.1, forward strand.
CATGAGATGCAGCCTCTGTCTGTGCCCCCATGAAATGCAGCCTCTGTTTGTGCCCCCATGAAATGCAGCCTCTGTCTGTGCCCCCATTAAATGCAGCCTCTGTCTGTGCTCATGAAATTCAACTTATGTCTGAGCCCGGCAATTGCAGCTACTGTGCCCCCATGAAATGCAACCTCTGTCTGTGCCCATGAAATTCAACCTATGTCTGTGCCCATCATATGCAGCTTCTGAGCCCGGCAATTGCAGCTACTGTGCCCCCATGAAATGCAGCCTCTGTCTGTGCCTATGAAATGCAGCCTCTGTCTGTGCCCATGAAATGCAACCTCTGTGCCCATCAATTGCAGCTACTCATCAAATACAGCCTCTGTGCCTTTAGCCAATCAGGTGACCGGTATTAGACCCACACCTCCTGATTGGCGGAGAGGCGGTTCAGTGTCAGAAAATAACATATTCATTTGCTTTTCTAACATGCCTGGGTGGACTACGAGCGCAATGCTCTGCTCTCCGAGTCCATTTTTTTTAAGCCTATTACAGACTATGGCTCTAATCGGGTGCTTCAAAAAAACACCCCGCCACTGTAATTCATTCGCCTGGTGTCCAAAAAGGGGCTGGACGCTTGAATAGGTAATGGCAGCGGCGGCCATGGATAGATTCATGCAATGCAATGCATGAATCTATCCATTTGTCATATAAGGATGGTTGTGACAGAGGAGGCGGCGCCCGTGCGCCCTTAATGGACAAACTTTGGAAAAGTGCAATTCAAATAATTGTATTTCTTTTTTTTTATCCAAAATATCTTTTATTAAGCAAAAAGGAGAAGATACAGTACATATAAAAAAGGATATCATAACAGCCAACAAGTATGTCTAACAGTATCTCCTAACATTGAAATATGTCTTCATTCCCTAATGACAGAAACATGAGTCAATAAACCTCACAATTGGTGCCAAAAACAGTACAGCGTTATAGAGTTTAAGCATCACATGTTGCCCAGGGTCCCGGTCTCCTAGAACAAATACACCCCCTCCCCGGCCAGAAAAGGGATCCGTTATATCAGGCAACGGTCCACCCATCTATACACACGTGTCTGCAGCCTTGAGCCACCCACCCCACACCTTCTCGTATTTAGATGGGCAACCCCTGTGAGAGTATATCAATTGTTTGTAAGGTAGGGTTATATTAACCTCCGCAATCCAGTGTGAAACATCTGGCGGAGCAGGTCTCATCTACAGTCTAGCAACCACCTTGCGAGCAGAAAAAAGCGTTTTGTGTAAGAATATTTTAGAGAATTTATTACCGTCGGGGTTGGGGAATATTCCCAGTAGACACCATTTTGGCTCCAGGGTTATAGGGGACCCCATGGTGTCATGGAGGAATTTCACAACCTGGGACCAGAAGACCTGCACCCTAGGGCAGCTCCAGAGAAGGTGGAAGAAGGTACCGGTCTCTCGAGCACACATCGGACATGTAGCCGAGAAGTCACTTTTGTATTTTGATAGTCGAAATGGCGTGAGATACGCTCTGTGGAGTATAAATATCTGAGTCAGCCGATCGGATAATTTAGGGGAGACCAGTTTGCATGTGTCTAAAGCGTCACTCCATTCATCATCTGCTATGGGGCCCACGTCACCTTCCCACCTAGACTTCAGGGCGTACGCCCCCACAGTTGCCGCTGGAAGCGTGAGCATAGTGTAGAAGCTTGAGATAAGTTTCTTTGGGTCAGGGTATTTTACAGCCGCCACCAGGGGATTAGTCTCTACAGTGGGGTCACCTAAGGGGAATTGTGCATGGAAAGCATGACGAAGCTGCAGGTACCTGAAATACATGAACTCTGGGAGCGAGAACTCCACCCGTAGCCGTTCATAAGTTTTCAGTCCTCCATTCAAGGTGATGTGAGATAGATAAAAAATGCCCCTTGTATACCATAGTTCGCTATCTGGTAGTGCATTAAATTCGGGGAGGGCAGCGTTGTGCCACAATGGGGTAAAGTTGTGCAGGGGCGGAATGTGCAATTTATTGGATGCCAGGGCCCAAATTCTCCTATATTGGTATATGAGGGTCTTACGGTCAGCCTGTCCACCCACCCTCTCTGCCTTCCCAAGTATTGCCACCATAGAGTCCATTGTTGGCCGCGCCCAGTTTGGACAGAGAAAACACAAAAATCTGTCCCTGTCAGTTTTGTCAATGTGGAAAATTTGGGAGAGTTGGGCCGCAAGGTAGTAGCTTCCGAAGTCAGGCAAGGCCACACCCGCCAAGTCGGTGGGATTTTTGAGCTTGTGCCACGGGAGTTTATGCCTGGCACTGCCCCATACAAATGGTTTTAAAAGGGCATCTATAGATTTGAAAAGCCTGAGCACCAGGTACACAGGAGAGTGCCAAAGCACATACAACATTTTAGGGAGTAAAACCATTTTGATGAGACCTGTGCGGCCCATGACACCCAGGGGCAGATGTGCCCACACCTGTGTCCTGTGCTTAAGCATGTCAAATAGCGGTGCCACATTAAGGTCTATGTAGTCAGCCGGGTCCCTGGTGGTATGGATTCCGAGATATTTAATACGGTCAACTCTCTGCAAGGGAAGTAGCGCTTTGTCTCCCGGTGTTGGAAAACTGTCCAAGGGAAGTATCTGGGACTTGTCCCAATTTATTTTAAGGCCAGAAAAGGCGCCAAACCGCTCTATTAGGGCCAGAGCCTGAGGCAAGGAGGCGCCCGAGTCGTCAAGGTATAGGAGGGTGTCGTCCGCATACGTGCTGATCTTTTCCACCACCCCCGCTTTGCCTAATCCTACAATCCCAGAATGTGCCCGAATCGCTATGGCCAGTGGCTCCGCCGCAAGCGCATACAGTAGCGGCGACAGCGGACACCCCTGCCTGTTACCCCTAGATAAAGAGAATTGCTCTGAGGGCCAGCCATTTGCCAAGACTCTGGCCACCGGATTCTGGTACAGAAGTTGGACCCATTTTATGAACCTGGGCCCCAGGCCAAACTTCCCCAGGCAGGTCCACAGATATCTCCACTCAACGGAGTCAAATGCCTTGGCAGTGTCCAAGGCAACTATCATCCTGGAACCCGGGTTGTCATGTGTAGTCTGGAGATTGATAAACAGTCTGCGAAGATTGAAGGAGGTGTTCCTACCCGGCATGAAGCCCGCCTGGTCCCCGTGTATTAATGAGAGAACAACCTTGTTCAGCCGGAGAGCAAGTACTTTGGCGAGAATTTTGATATCCACCTGAAGCATGGAGATGGGGCGGTAAGATTCTGGTAGACGCGTGTCCTTCCCGGGTTTGGGTATGAGCACTATAGTAGCCTCTCTCATCGTGGGCGGCAGGTCAGAGTGTTCAAATATAGAGTTATATAAGGTTAGCAGTCTGGGAACCAACAGGTCCGAGTATGTGGAGTAAAACTCCACAGGGAGACCATCCGATTCCGGGGCCTTAGATGTGGGGAAAGTGGCCAACGCCGCCGATATCTCCTCCTGAGACAGAGGCTCCTCCAATTCCTTCATCTGGTCAGTCGACAGTCTAGGAATTTGAAGCCCAGCCAAAAATGTTTCCATAAGGGAGGGGTCGTCTGAGACGGTGGTGGTGTATAGGGCAGCAAAGAAATCCCGGAACATCGTCGTGACCTGAGTAGGCTCAGACACGAGGACGCCATCTGGGGAGCGGAGAGATATCACCACAGGGGGTCTCTCCTCGCTATGAACCATGTAAGCTAGCAATTTCCCCGCCCTCTCACCGTGCTCGAACGACCTCTGTCTGAGGAAAAAGAGCTTTTGCTTGGACTTTTCGTACAGTAACTGGTCCAGGGTCCTCGAGCACATCTTAAGATTGCCCGCCCTGTCAGGGGTGGGGTCACCAAGGAATTCTCTCTCTGCGGACAGCAAGGTCTCCGTCGCCACATCGAGAGCCACAGTGGAAGACCGTTTCAGTCTGTTAATACGGGCTGAAAGGGTCATTTGTGCGTGGAGCTTGAACGCCTCCCACACCACCTGTGGTTGCGCAGAGCCCTCATTGTTCGCAAAGAATTGCTCCCAGTCAGCCCCAGGATCATCATCCTCTGGCAACAGAGTTGGCCAAAAAGGATTCAGGCGCCAGTTCGATGGAGGACGCGCGTGTGGCAGAGAGAGCTCAGCCCAGTAGGGGCAATGGTCAGAGAGGGACCTCGGGGAGAAGCCTACGTTCGTGAGCCTGGGAAGAAGGGTCTTCGAAACCAGTATAAGGTCTATGCGTGACATAGAGTGGTGTGACGCAGAAAAGCAAGAATATGCCCGTTCCGTGGGATGTCTATGTCTCCATGTATCTGTCAGGTTAAAGTCACTGAGCATACGCGCAAATCTCGTTGGGTGGGCGGGTGGCTGAGACTGTGGGAGAGTGGTCATCCTGTCAAGTGATACGTCTAAGACATTATTGAAGTCACCCAGCCAGACGGCCGGTACCGCAGGGTGTAGTGTCAGGAAAGTAAGTCCCTCATTTAGAACCTCAAACTGGAACGGTGGGGGTATATAAAAAGCCAGTATAAGTATCATTTCTCCATACAGTTTTGCCCTAAGGAACACATACCTGCCCAACGGGTCTATCACCGAGTCCTGAATTTCGAAGTGTGTATTTTTTGCTATGAGTAGTGACACTCCACGGGAGTGGGTAGTGTGTACGGCGTGGTAAGCCCAGCCTATCCAAGAAATAATTTTATTTCTACATACAGTATTTTCTATTACTACACATTGCTTATAAGCTGTGAATTTTTAAAGCAGTTGTAAACTTTGCTTTATGTCTTGTACCTACAGGTAGGCCTATAATAAGGCTTACCTGCAGGTACAGTGCATACGTCCTAAACTTGCACCGTATTGGACATAATTACATTTGTAGCAGAAGGTGACATCCTCGGCGCATGCACACTGCGCTCTGAATGGATGGCACACTGTAGTATGACGTCCATTGAGATCACTGTGCTGTGACTCCCATGCGCAAGAGTGAGGTCTTTGCAGCCCAGCCATTCAAAAGTCCAGAGGCCGTGAAGCCGCAATGAAGTCCGGGTGAAGATGGAAGCACCAGCACTAGAGACCGCGCAACACTGGAGGTCTTAGTTTTAAAGTTTTTTTTTTTGATGTCTCAATGTAGAGTATAAGATTTCCTATCATCTGTGCCCAGTCTTGCCACACAGAGTTAATCCAGTGCTGAGTAATCCTCTTGTAATGTTCAGTGAGAATTAACAAAATTCCAGATAAAAACCTGCCAAATTATAAAGTCTGTTTCTCTCTTCTTGCTTTCAGTGACAGGTTATTTACATATCTAGCTTGGACATGTTTATCATAACATGAGGTGATCCAAAGTTCATTGTATATTACCAGGATGTGTTATGTGGGGGATTACCAGGATGTGTTATGTCACTTTTCATACCTTTTCATACCTTATGTTTTCATACCTTATGTTATGATAAACATAACATATGATAAACATGTCCAAGCTAGATATGTAAATAACCTGTCACTCAAAGCAAGAAGAGAGAAAACTGACTTATTTAGGCAGGTTTTTATCTGGAAGGCTGTTCATTTTACTGAACATTGAAAGAGGATTACTCAGATCTGGATTAACTCTGTGTGGCAAGACTGGGCACAGATGATAGGAAATCTTATGCCGCGTACACACGATCACTTTTTGTGATGAAAAAAAAAGACATTTTTAAAAATGTCATTTAAAATGATCGTGTGTGGGCAAAACGTCATTTTATGTCTTCTGAAAAACGACCAAAAAAAAAATTCGAACATGCTCGAATTTTTTATGTCATTTTTAAAAATGTCATAAAAAATGATCGTGTGTGGGCAAAACGACGTAAAAAATTACGTTTTAAACCCGCACATGCTCAGAAGCAAGTTAGGAGACGGGAGGTGAAACTACCATTCATAATGGAGATCGCACATTCATCATGCTGTAACAGACAAAAAAGCAGGAATCGTCTTTTACTAACAAGTAACCAGCTAAAAGCAGCCTCAAGGCAAATAGAACTTCCCCTTTAGAGTGCCGTCGTTTTGTTCATCATTTTCCAAAAATGATGGTGTGTACGCAATGTCATTTTTGAAAATGAAGTTTGAAAAATTTAGTTTTTTTTCATGATGAAAAATTTAGTTTTTTTTCATCACAAAAAGTGATCGTGTGTACGAGGCATTATACTCTACATTGTGACATAAAAAAAAAAAAAAATTGGGTTTACATCCACTTTAAGGTAAGTCTGTCATAATGTTCTAGTATGCAGTACATACTAGCACATTATAACTTAAACTGCCTGGGAGCCCAAATGTTTTTTGTCAGTGTTTATTACTTTTTTTTTACAATTTATCTGTTTATTAATTTTTCCAACATTACAATAACCATACATACATACAACATAAATAGTCTCAATATATACTCCCTTATTAAAATGTTCTACAGTCACTAATACTGGATTTTACCTCCACCCATCTCGGACCTAATTGTCCAAGGCCTGTACTCCCTACATTTTCTTATCAGGGATATAGCCACAAGGGGAAGGGGGGGAGATGGGGGGACAGAGAGGAAAAAAAATTGAAATGGAAGGGGAATCAGGTTCCCATATATTGTGGACATTATCATTCTGCTGTTAGGAGGAAATTTTCCACTATATGTGTATAAAAATGTGTATCGAAGGAAAAAAAAGAAGAAAAAAAAAAAGGGAGAGGGTGAGGCCTTAACATAAGACCTAACAATCCCATTACGTTATCCCTAAAGTGCAAGTGCATACTACCACACATACATTAGAGAAAAAAAATAATAATAATAAGTGAAAGGGAAATCAAGATCCCATTACTTAATGTGTGCCGAAGAAAAAAAAAATGAAATGGAAGGGGAATCAGGCTCCCATACATTGTGGACACCATTATTCCGCTGTTAGGGGAACATTTTCCACTATGTATATAAAAATGTGTATAAAAATGTGTATCGAAAGGAAAAAAATTAATAAATAAAAAATAATAAGGGAAATCAAGTTCCCATATATTGTGGAAATGATCAATCTACTGTTAAGAGGACATTTTCCAATTTAGGTGTATACTTAATGTGTGCCGAAGACAAAAAAAGACAAAAAAAAGCCCCAACCCTTTAAGACCTAGCTATCCCATTGCGTAATTCCCAAGGTGCAAGTGCATACTGCAACACATATATTGAAGGAGAAGAAGAAGATAAAAAAAATGAAATGGAAGGGGAATCAAGCTCCCATACACTGTGGACACCATCACTCCGCTGCTAGGAGGAAACCCTCCACTATATGTGTACAAAAACGTGTATCGAAGGAAGAAGAAGAAAGAAAGAAAAAGTGTTCAGTGTTTATTACTGATTTAAAGGGTCACTAAAGGATTTTTTTTTTTTTAGCTAAATAGCTTCCTTTACCTTACTGCAGTACTGGTTTCATGTCCTCTTTGTTCGTTTTTATTGCTTTGATGTTGCTGTAATCCTGCTCTGTTCTCCACACTTCCTGCTTGTCTGTTTCCTTATAACCACAGTACTGGGAGCTTTCTCACGGTGGTCTGAGCTGTCATTACTGTGTGTCTAAAACTTCCCAGAACCAATCAGATTTATTTTAAAAACAAAACACTGCCCTGGATTTGTTTGTTTTTGTTCTGCGTCTCTCTCTTCTTCACAGAAACATGAAGCCAGTTTAAAAGTGAAACTAACCTGCAGGCACATTATATGATTGATTTTTATCTATTTTTAATCATTTTTAAAAGGAATCAGTTAACTTTTATGTCTCTATACCCTGTAAACAGTCATTTCAGCAAAAAAAAATATTCCTTTAGTGACCCTTTAAAGATGCATGGTGTTCAGTGTTGTACTAAATGACATGCGTATACTATTGACACCATTGTTACAAGTGATTATTACAAATATATAATTGTATCATTGCTGTAATATTTTTTTGCTGTATGGACAGACCAATTTATTTATTTTCTTTCCAAGGAAGGAGACCAGAGGTGGATTGCCACTGTGCCCCGAGCGCTTAATTTATTGAATTCCATCTTTGGTCCAATCTCGAAGATATACGGAATAGGAAGATGTTCTAAGGTAAGGATTATATAAAATCATTATTGGAAATTGTTTTTAAATAGGATGTGTACCTTGGGGGCGGGGTTACACAACATGTGTCTGCATGCAGGCTGATCTGCAGGATCTTTTAAGATTTTATTATTAGTGGCAAGGAGGGTTGTAGAAAATAAATTATTTGCTGCAAAAATGTGTCTGACAAATATATTTTTATACTTAATGCAGATGGTCCTTGACATATGGCAGAAGTACCTAGATGAGGAGGAAAGCGATCAGAAAGACCGAAAGCCAGAAATCGGACATGTATTCATGATTGACAGAGGTTTGGATTGTTGCAATGAATACAATACCACAAATATGGACTGATATCTTACAACATCTTATTGTGAATTTTGTACAGTACAATAATCAGTGGAGGGCATTGGTAACATCCTGTTCAGGCTACACCGGGGTTATTACTTTTATTTACCACTTAAAGACCGCCGCACGACGATATACGTCGACAGAATGGCACGGCTGCTCTGTGACCATGCCCGCGGCACCCGCGGACCCAATTGCCGCGGGTGTCCCGCGATCGGGTCACAGGAGCTGAAAAACGGGGAGAGATGTGTGTGAACAAACCTTTCCCCAGTCTTCTCTGTGGCAATATCAGTGATCATCTGTTCCCTGATATAGGGAACGACGATCACTGACATCACATGTCCAGCCCCGCCCCCCTACAGTTAGAAATACACATGAGGTCACACTTAACCTCTACAGCGCCCCCTTGTTATTTTCACAGTAATCATTGCATTTTTATAGCACTTTTCGCTGTAAAAATGACAATGGTCCCAAAAAGTGTCCGCCATAATGTCGCAGTCATGAAAAAAATAGCCGCCATTAGTAGTAAAAAAAATATATTAATAAAAATGCCATAAAACTATCCCCTATTTTGTAAACGCTATAAATTTTGCACAAACCAATCGATAAATGCTTATTGCGATTTTTATTTATTTTTATTTTTTTAATCTTTTTTTTTTTTTTTTTTACCAAAAACAGGTAGAAGAATACGTATCGGCCTAAGCTGAGGAAAAATATATATATTTTTTATATAATTTTTGGTGATATTTTTTTTTTAGCAAAAAGTAAAAAAAAAAATATATATATATATATATATATATATATATATATATATATATATATATATATATATATAATTTTTTTTCAAAATTGTCGCTCTATTTTTGTTTATAGCGCAAAAAATAAAAAACGCAAAAGTGATCAAATACCACCAAAATAAAGCTCTATTTGTGGGGAAAAGGATGCCAATTTTGTTTGGGATCCACGTCGCACGACCGTGCAATTCTCAGTTAAAGCGACGCAGTGCCGAATCACAAAAAGGGGCAAGGTCCTTAACCTGCATATTGGTCCGGGTCTTAACTGGTTAAAGCGATGAGGTTAAGAATGAAAAAGATAGATACAGACAGGGCTTTTTTTCTGGGGGAACTTGGTGGAACTCAGTTCCACCACCTTTGGCTCAGACCCTTTGGTGCCCGCTCACCACAATCACTTATGAACACAGAAGTCTGGTTTCTGTGTTTACAAGTGACTGCTTTGTAACCCCCTGAACTCTGCACACTGTATGTAATGCAATTCTGGTATTTAATGCCCCTTTAAGACCCTTCTACTGTTTGTGAAATCTGAACGGGTCGTGGTTGAGTTCCTGCACCTATTTGCTGAGAAAAAAAGCTCTGGATACAGAGTACACCAACAGTTCAATGTAATGCAGAAGGAATGCAAAAAACATTAAATTAAGAAGACCTTGAACAATTGCAAAAGTTCAGCACGCCCATATATACAGTTTGCTTTTCTAATATACTGTAGTATTAAAATTGTTTAATAAAACCAGATAAAATTATCTGTACATAGAGGCTCTTTATTACTTCCTCTTATTGTTCTCTAGCAATCCTTGGATAGCATCTGTGAAAATTCTGTGTTTAAAATCAATTTTTTTTCCTTTGCCCTTCATATATCCCTTAACCACTTCAGCCTCGGAACATTTGGCTGCCAAATGACCTGGCCACTTTTTGCAAATCGTGCACTGCGTCGCTTTAACTGACAATTGCGCGGTCGTGCGACGTGGCATCCAAACAAAATTGGCGTCCTTTTTTCCCCACAAATAGAGCTTTCTTTTGGTGGTATTTGATCACCTCTGAGGTTTTTATTTTTTCGCTATAAACAAAAATAGAGCGTCAATTTTGAAAAAAAGCAATATTTTTTTTTACTTTTTGCTATAATAAATATCCCCCAAAAATTAGGGCTGTTACTAATTACAATTTTCGTGTTCTATTAATCTTTTTTTTTTTTTTTTTTTTTGATTAATCGACTAATTTTGATTAAATATAATACAGTGTTTTTTTTTTTTTTTTTTATTAAACTCTCCCCCCATACTGTAATATCCACATCTCCCCACATACCGCAATGTCCACATCTCCCCCATAATGTCCACATCTCCCCCCATACTGTAATGTCCACATCTCCCCAGTAATGTCCACATCTCCCCCCATACTGTAATATCCACATCTCCCCACATACCGCAATGTCCACATCTCCCCCGTAATGTCCACATCTCCCCCGTAATGTCCTCATCTCCCCCATACTGTAATATCCACATCTCCCCACATACCGCAATGTCCACATCTCCCCCGTAATGTCCACATCTCCCCCATACTGTAATATCCACATCTCCCCACATACCGCAATGTCCACATCTCCCCCGTAATGTCCACATCTCCCCCCATACTGTAATATCCACATCTCCCCACATACCGCAATGTCCACATCTCCCCCGTAATGTCCACATCTCCCCCATACCGTAATGTCCACATCTCCCCACATACCGTAATGTCCACATCTCCCCACATACCGTAATATCTACATGTCCCCTGTAATGTCCACATCTCCCCCATAATGTCCACATCTCCCCCCATACTGTAATGTCCACATCTCCCCAGTAATGTCCACATCTCCCCCCATACTGTAATATCCACATCTCCCCACATACCGCAATGTCCACATCTCCCCCGTAATGTCCACATCTCCCCCGTAATGTCCTCATCTCCCCCATACTGTAATATCCACATCTCCCCACATACCGCAATGTCCACATCTCCCCCGTAATGTCCACATCTCCCCCATACTGTAATATCCACATCTCCCCACATACCGCAATGTCCACATCTCCCCCGTAATGTCCACATCTCCCCCCATACTGTAATATCCACATCTCCCCACATACCGCAATGTCCACATCTCCCCCGTAATGTCCACATCTCCCCCATACCGTAATGTCCACATCTCCCCACATACCGTAATGTCCACATCTCCCCACATACCGTAATATCTACATGTCCCCTGTAATGACCACATCTCCTCCCATACTGTAATATCCACATCTCCCCACATACCGCAATGTCCACATCTCCCCCGTAATGTCCACATCTCGCCCCATACTGTAATGTCCACATCTCCCTGCTCTCGCCGCTACTAGGCCGCCGCCAGGTGTACCAAGATGGCCCCGGCTCCAGAGCTAGGCCGCAGCCTTTCCTATGGGCGAGACCACGGATCGTCTCGATCAAAATTATTTTGATCGATCAAAGAAATTAACGATTAATCAAGGAATTAATCGTTCATTTCCGCAGCCCTACAAAAAAATATATATATAAAAAAAAAAAAAATTTCCTCAGTTTAGGCCGATACGTATTCTACATATTTTTGGTAAAAAAAAATCGCAATTAGCGTTTATTGATTGGTTTGCGCAAAAGTTAGTGTCTACAAAATTAGGGGATATTTTTATGGCATTTTTATTAATAATTTTTTTTTTTTGCTAGTAATAACGGCGATCAGTGGTTTTTATCGTGACTGCGACATTATGGCGGACATATCGGACACTTTTGACGCTATTTTGGGACCATTCACATTTATACAGCAATCGGTGCTATAAAAATGCACTGATTACTGTATAAATGTGACTGGCAGTGAAGAGGTTAACCACTAGGGGGCGAGGAAGGGGTTAAATGTGTCCTAGGGAGTGATTCTGACTGTTAGGGGGCGTGGCTACGAGTGACACGTCACTGATCGCTGCTCCCGATGAGAGGGAGCTGTAGATCACTGTCCTGTTACTAGGCAGAACAGAGAAATGCCTTATTTATACAGGCCTCTCCCTGTTCTGCAGCTCCTTGACCCGATTGCGGGACACCAGTGGACATAAAGTCCCCGGGCACGATCACAAGCTCGTAGCAGGGAGGCAGGGAAAGTAATGTAAATATACGTCACTTTGCCCAGCCGTGCCATTTTGCCAACGTATAAGTGCGTGAGCTGGTCGATAACCAGTTAATCCCTCTGTTCCCCGTTGACTGACCTCCGCCAATAAAAAAATAATTATCCAACCTGCTGGGAAATTAAGAAAATGTCACTGTAACTAGAAAGACTAAACTTTAAAGTGGATCTTCAGTAATTTTTTCTATTAAATCTTCTGCCCTTTTTCTTATAACTTTCGATAGCAAAACATTTTCTTTCTTCCAGTTAATAACTTATACAGCCCACTTCACTTCCTGTTTCTTGTCTGGTCATTAGCCTAGCCTTACGACATCATGTACTGCTCTCTCTGGCTCTCCTGAGAGTTTGCCTGGAAGGAAAGGGGAATGTCATAAGAGGGTCAATGAGAGCTGCAGGGCTGGAGGTATGCCTCTGTGTCTGTGTAAATCCAGGAAGTGAACAGGCAGCTGCCCACAGTTAAAATTGCTGCAGCCAGACTCGGTGGAGGGAGATTTCTGCAGCATATTTGGCAAGTACAGAATCACAGTATATATAAAATAATATGCAAAGAGGTTGGAGGGAAGCTTCAAAATGGCAAAGAAGTTTTTATTACAAATTATGTGAGCAGACTGCAGTTCCTCTTTAAATCAGACTTTTGAAGGTTAAAGTGTTACTAAACTGTGTTAATAAAAATAACAAACATGTTATACTTACCTTCTCTGTGCAGTAGGGGTGCAACGGATCACGGTTGATCCGTGATCCGAACGGGTCACCCCCTTCGGATTGGCACGCTATGCGATCCGCGGACTACCGCCACGGGCATAGCATTAGGAAAGGCCTCGGCTTCGGCCTAGCTCCGGAGCTGCGGCCATCTTGGTACACCCGGCGGCGGCCCCTCCTCTCTGTTTACACCCACAGAGGAGAAGGAGACCGCGCTCAAGGGACACACACGCCGCTATCTGATCTGAGGTCTGCACGGGGGGGCTCACTGTGTGCCTGTACTACAGAGGGGGGGTAGGTCACTGTCTGCCTGTACTATGGGGGGGAGGGGGTCACTGTGTGCCTGTACTACTTGGGGGGGGGGATCACTGTGTGCCTGTGCTACTTGGGAGGGTCCCTGTGTGCCTGTACTACTTGGGAGGGGGGGTCACTGTGTGCCTGTGCTACTTGGGGGGGGGGGAGAAGGGGGTCACTGTGGGCCTGTGCTACTTGGGGGGGGGGGGAGGGGGTCATTGTGTGCCTGTGCTACTTGGGGGGGGGAAGGGGGTCACTGTGTGCCTGTGCTACTTGGGGGGGGGGGGGGTGTCACTGTGTGCCTGTGCTACTTGAGAGGGTCACTGTGTGCCTGTACTACTTGGGGGGGGGGGGGGGGGTGTCGCGGTTTTTTTTTTTTTTTTTTTTTTTTTTACTGATCCGAAAAATGATCCGATCCGTGACTGCCGATCCGAGGAGCGATCCGAATCGTGAGTTTTTTGATCCGTTGCACCCCTACTGTGCAGGGGTATTGCTCAGAGTGGCCCCAATCCTCCTCTTCTCGAGCCCCCGGCGGCTATCTTGGATCCTCCTTTTCTTTTGCGGGACTACCATAGCCATCTGCTGGCTATGGAGAGAGGTAGTCCCCACGATCCCGAGCTGTGTGTTTACGGAGCCACACTCCATAGAGTTATACAGTGGGACTTAGGCCCGCCCCCCACTTCTTCTAAATGACAGCAGCAAGAGCCAATGGCTCCTGCTGCTGCTCGATTGCTGTGTAAAGAGGAAGTAAGGGGATAATAGATGCAGCCCTGCACAGCGCTGATCTCTTCTCCCCTCGCTTCCCCTTCACACAGGAAAGGGGGGGCACATGGACAATGAAAACATTTTTTACCTTAATGCAAACAACGCATTTAACGAAAAAAACGTTTTAGGTTTAGTAACACTTTTTAAGTAATTTTTCTTCATGCAGATTTCAGAGCTGTGAAGCCACAATGAGATCTATTATTACTATTGGAGAATAGGATAGATTATTGTGTATAAAGTACAAGACAATTGTGGACCTTAGAGCAAGGCTGAGTGATATAGCCGATGCTTATGGGCACACGGGGTAAATATTAAACATTTTCTTTTTGTTAAATTGCAGATGTGGATTACGTCACTCCATTGTGCTCGCAGGTGGTGTATGAAGGGCTTGTTGATGATATTTTCCGGATTAAATGTGGTAAGTTCTTCCTGTTTTTCAAGAATTTTATCCTCCGCAGATCCTGGACCAATGTAACTCTGTATATACCATTCTGGGCCAATACCCCTGGAAGACACCGCCACTTCAGTGACAACTTGCTTCAAGGTCCTGCAGCGAGCAACTGCACCCCTATATTCTGAATACAGGAGGGCTCAGCCGCTCGGCATAGGGACTATTCACAGTTCAGCAGGTCAGCTGCACATAACAGGACCTGGAAACAAGTGGAGCTGCAGTGATTTCCAGCTTACAGAGGGATTAGCCAAGTATGGTATATACATACTGTAGTTCCAGTAATTCTAGTTGGGCCAATGTAACTATGTATAAGCCATACCTGGAATTGTTCTTTAACCACTTCAGCCCCGGAAGAATTGGCTGCTCAATGACCAGGCCATTTTTTGAATTTCGGCACTGTGTGGCTTTAACTGACAATTGCACGGTTGTGCGACGTTGTACCCACAAATAGAGCTTTCCTTTGGTGGTATGTGATCACCTTTGAAAAAAATTGGATAAAATAGGATGAATGCGCTAAGTCAACCCTTGCTATTGTACAGTACACATCATGTGTATACATATATATATACAGTGCCTTGCCAAAGTATTCGGCCCCCTTGGACTTTGCGACCTCTTGCCACATTTCAGGCTTCAAACATAAAGATATAAAACTGTAATTTTTTGTGAAGAATCAACAAGTGGGACACAATCATGAAGTGGAACAAAATGTATTGGATATTTCAAACTTTTTTAACAAATAAAAAAATGAAAAATTGGGCGTGCAAAATTATTCAGCCCCTTTACTTTCAGTGCAGCAAACTCTCTCCAGAAGTTCAGTGAGGAACTCTGAATGATCCAATGTTGACCTAAATGATTAATGATGATAAATAGAATCCACCTGTGTGTAATCAAGTCTCCGTGTAAATGCACCTGCACTGTGATAGTCTCAGAGGTCCGTTTAAAGCGCAGAGAGCATCATGAAGAACAAGGAACACACCAGGCAGGTCCGAGATACTGTTGTGGAGATGTTTAAAGCCGGATTTGGATACAAAAAGATTTCCCAAGCTTTAAACATCCCAAGGAGCACTGTGCAAGCGATAATATTGAAATGGAGGAGTATCAGACCACTGCAACTCTACGAAGACCTGGCCGTCCCTCTAAACTTTCAGCTCATACAAGGAGAAGACTGATCAGTGATGCAGCCAAGAGGCCCATGATCACTCTGGATGAACTGCAGAGATCTACAGCTGAGGTGGGAGACTCTGTCCATAGGACAACAATCAGTCGTATACTGCACAAATCTGGCCTTTATGGAAGAGTGGCAAGAAGAAAGAAATTTCTTAAAGATATCCATAAAAAGTGTCATTTAACCACTTAAGACCCGGACACATATGCTGCTAAATGACCCAAGGTGTTTTTACAATTCGGCGCTGCGTCGCTTTAACAGACAATTGCGCGGTCGTGCGACGTGGCTCCCAAACAAAATTTGCGTCCTTTTCTTCCCACAAATAGAGCTTTCTTTTGGTGGTATTTGATTGCCTCTGCGATTTTTATTTTTTACGCTATAAACTAAAATAGAGCGACAATTTTGAAAAAAATCACTATTTTTTACTTTTTGTTATAAAAAAAAATCAAATAAACTAAATTTTAGTAAAACATTTAGGCCAAAATTAATTCAGCCACATGTCTTTGGTAAAAAATAAAAAAAATCGCAATAAAAAAAAAATAAAAAAAAATAACTACCTAGCGGGAACAGCGACACTAATACAGCGATCAGAAAAATTATCGCTTAGTGACGCTGGCAATAGGGAGTGAAAGGGTTAACTAGGGCAGTGATCAGGGGGTTAAAACTTTATTAGGGGGGGGTACGGGGCTACCCTGAACCTAACACTAACTAACTTTCACACTGCCTGTCACACTGACACTAAATGCAGTGATTAGATCACTGCATTCAGTGACACTGTGACAGGGGGGTGGGGGGAGTGATCACAAGGGGTTAATGTGCCTATGTGTGTGTCAGTGTTGTGTTGGTGCACACTTACTGTGGATGTCTTCTCTCATGAGCAGCAGTGGGAAACACCGCTGCGATGAGAGATGACATAATTTCCTCCTCCTGTGTACACACAGGAGGAGGAAGTGACACGAAGGGGGAGCGCTCCCATTTGCTGGGAGCGATTGGGGGGGGGGGCGAAAAAAACGGACATCCGCCCGCTCGTCGGCGATCGCTCCCAGAGCCAGGGGGACCGCCGCACGCCGCGGAGGGGGTCCCGATCGGACCCCCGAACCGCACAAAGGCGAGGACGTAAATATACGCCCGTGTGCCTGTACGAGCCATGTTGTGGACGTACATAGGCGTGCGGCGGTCCTTAAGTGGTTAAAGTTTGCCACAAGCCACCTGGGAGACACACCAAACATGTGGAAGAAGGTGCTCTGGTCAGATGAAACCAAAATCGAACTTTTTGGCAACAATGCAAAACGTTATGTTTGGCGTAAAAGCAACACAGCTCATCACCCTGAACACACCATCCCCACTGTGAAACATGGTGGTGGCAGCATCATGGTTTGGGCCTGCTTTTTTTCAGCAGGGACAGGGAAGATGGTTACAATGGATGAAGCCAAATACAGGACCATTCTGGAAGAAAACCTGATGGAGTCTGCAAAAGACCTGAGACTGGGACGGAGATTTGTCTTCCAACAAGACAATGATCCAAAATATAAAGCAAAATCTACAATGGAATGGTTCACAAATAAACATATCCAGGTGTTAGAATGGCCAAGTTAAAGTCCAGACCTGAATCCAATCGAGAATCTGTGGAAAGAACTGAAAACTGCTGTTCACAAACGCTCTCCATCCAACCTCACTGAGCTCGAGCTGTTTTGCAAAGAGGAATGGGCAAAAATGTCAGTCTCTCGATGTGCAAAACTGATAGAGACATACCCCAAGCGACTTACAGCTGTTATCGCAGCAAAAGGTGGCGCTTCAAAGTATTAACTTAAGGGGGCTGAATCATTTTGCACGCCAAATTTTTCAGTTTTTTATTTGTTAAAAAAGTTTGAAATAGCCAATAAATTTCGTTTCAATTCATGATTGTGTCCCACTTGTTGTTGATTCTTCACAAACAATTACAGTTTTATATCTTTATGTTTGAAGCCTGAAATGTGGCAAAAGGTCGCAAAGTTCAAGGGGGCCGAATACTTTTGCAAGGCACTGTATATATGTGTAAACACTCAGGCCGTGTACACACGGCAGGGAACCTCGACGGGCAGAACACATCGTTCCGCCTGTCGAGGTTCCCTGCCGGCCGTCGAAATCGGCGACCCGCCCGTCGGGAATGGCAACCAGCCATTCTTCCAGGCGGGCCGTCGAGCAAATAGAGAGCGTGCTCTCTATTTCTGCTCGACGGGCTTCCCGACGGGAAGCTCGCCGAGAGTGTACACACGGCCGAGGTCCTCGCTGGAATGCAGCTTCCAGCGAGGTTCTCGCTGGTTTCCAGCGAGAACCTCGGTCGTGTGTACGCCGCCTCAGATGTTCAAATGAAACAAAATACAAAAACAAAAAAGTCCACAAACATATATAAAGTGCACTTGTGCATCAGTGCAAACACTGTGAAGTGAAATGCACCAAGTAAAAGCAGCAAGAAACAAACCATTCACAGTTCCAGCATGTAGACTGACTCAATGATAGGGAGCACCTGTGATATGCTCAGCACTTCACCATACCTCCCACCCACAGTCCAATACTGCCACTTTCTGATTCAGAAAGCCAGCCCATAGAGAGGGAAGAGAAGAAAAAACAAAGGGTTATGCTCATAGTGTAGTATGGCCGTGAAAAAACAGAGATTGTGGACTGATTAGAGAAACCACACTCACGAATCCTTTACACATATACAGCCTGTAGATACAGCTCAGTGCGGCGATCTCCTCATGCGGATGTAGTTCCGTCGATCGCGTCACTTAGGCTTCTCCCCCACTAGTATCGTCACTGGTCACGTGACTTAGTCATGGGTCTAAGTCATTTTATAGTTTCCAATGAATACCTATCTGGATTAAATTCTGTTTTCATGTCTGCCTGGAGTTCCACTTTAAAAAAAAGGCTCTTTTAGAAGAGAACCACCAGGAGGACACCTGGAATGGTATTGGTAATTATGACGGGGGAATTTAAGAGTTTATGAGCCAGATTCACAGAGCGATTACTCCTGTCTATCTCGCGTTAGACTGGAGTACTTTCGAATTACGCGCGTTTTTTCACTACTCTGACACCTCAAACCATGAATAGACGGCTGCGGGCTTCAATCCGACTGGTTTACGTGTTCGTACGCCTTCGGATCTACGCTGCAATAAATTTGCAGCCGCTGGGTGGAGTTCCCGTCGTTTTCCGCGTCGGGTATGCAAATGAGCTTTTGCCGACGATCCACGAAGTTACGAACGTCAATCGCAATCTCTTACGGCATCTTTAGTCATCTTTTTGCCGCGTAAAGTTATACCAGCTTTTTGCTGGTCTAATATTAGACAGCCCATGTTAAGTATGGCCGTCGTTCCCGCGTCGAATTTCAACGTTTTCCGACGTCTTTTTTTATTTTTGACGTAAGTCGTCCAGGAATAGGAATGTCCGTAAACGACGCTACTCAAACAAAAAATGACGTAACGACGTTATTTCGCGCAATGCACGGCAGGAAATTTCTGAACGGAGCATGCGCAGTTCGATCGTCGCGGGGACGCGCCTAATTTAAATGCTTCACGCCCCCTAATCGCGTATTTCGATTACGCGGCGAGAAATACACTACGCCGCCGTACCGTAAGGGACAAAATCTACCAGGATTCGGCGTAGAGCCTGGTAAAATACGGCGGCGTAGCGTTTTTCTGATACTCTGCGTCAATGTAATTTTATCTGAATCTGGCCCTATGCTTCTAAACTGATGGAGAAACTTTGTGATCCCTAGAAGCAGGAGGGTTATGTGAGGTTTCTAGTGATACTGGGACAGTTCATTGAATAAAATGCCAATATTAAATATAATGTTTTTTTTTTTTTATGTATAGGAAGTGTGGAGTTTGGGCCAGAAGTCACATCTTCTGATAAAAGTATTAAAGTTCTTCTAAACTCTCAGGATAAGGTAAAACATTACTCTTTTTTTATGGTATACAGTGCGGAAAATAAGTATTTGAACACCCTGCTATTTTGCAAGTTCTCCCACTTGGAAATCATGGAGGGGTCTGAAATTGTCATCGTAGGTACATGTCCACTGTGAGAGACATAATCAAAAAAAAAATTCCAGAAATCACAATGTATGATTTTTTTAACTATTTATTTGTATGATACAGCTGCAAAGAAGTATTTGAACACCTGAGAAAATCAATGTTAATATTTGGTACAGTAGCCTTTGTTTGCAATTACAGAGGTCAAACGTTTTTTGTAGTTATTCACCAGGTTTGCACACACTGGAGGAGGGATTTTGGCCCACTCCTCCACACAGATCTTCTCTAGATCAGTCAGGTTTCTGGGCTGTCGCTGAGAAACACAGAGTTTGAGCTCCCTCCAAAGATTCTCTATTGGGTTTAGGTCTGGAGACTGGCTAGGCCACGCCAGAACCTTGATATGCTTCTTACAGAGCCACTCCTTGGTTATCCTGGCTGTGTGCTTCGGGTCATTGTCATGTTGGAAGACCCAGCCTCGACCCATCTTCAAAGCTCTAACTGAGGGAAGGAGGTTGTTGCCCAAAATCTCGCAATACATGGCCCCGGTCATCCTCTCCTTAATACAGTGCAGTCGCCCTGTCCCATGTGCAGAAAAACACCCCCAAAGCATGATGCTACCACCCCCATGCTTCACAGTAGGGATGGTGTTCTTGGGATGGTACTCATCATTCTTCTTCCTCCAAACACGGTTAGCGGAATTATGACCAAAAAGTTATATTTTGGTCTCATCTGACCACATGACTTTCTCCCATGACTCCTCTGGATCATCCAAATGGTCATTGGCAAACTTAAGACGGGCCTTGACATGTGCTGGTTTAAGCAGGGGAACCTTCCGTGTCATGCATGATTTCAAACCATGACGTCTTAGTGTATTACCAACAGTAACCTTGGAAACGGTGGTCCCAGCTCTTTTCAGGTCATTGACCAGCTCCTCCCGTGTAGTCCTGGGCTGATTTCTCACCTTTCTTAGGATCATTGAGACCCCACAAGGTGAGATTTTGCATGGAGCCCCAGTCCGAGGGAGATTGACAGTCATGTTTAGCTTCTTCCATTTTCTAATGATTGCTCCAACAGTGGACCTTTTTTCACCAAGCTGCTGGCAATTTCCCTGTAGCCCTTTCCAGCCTTGTGGAGGTGTACAATTTTGTCTCTAGTGTCTTTGGACAGCTCTTTGGTCTTGGCCATGTTAGTAGTTGGATTCTTACTGATTGTATGGGGTGGACAGGTGTCTTTATGCAGCTAATGACCTCAAACAGGTGCATCTAATTTAGGATAATAAATGGAGTGGAGGTGGACATTTTAAAGGCAGACTAACAGGTCTTTGAGGGTCAGAATTCTAGCTGATAGACAGGTGTTCAAATACTTCTTTGCAGCTGTATCATACAAATAAATAGTTAAAAATTCATAAATTGTGATTTCTGGATTTTTTTTTTTGATTATGTCTCTCACAGTGGACATGCACCTACAATAACAATTTCAGACCCCTCCATGATTTCCAAGTGGGAGAACTTGTAAAATAGTAGGGTGTTCAAATACTTATTTTCCGCACTGTATGTAAGACCTTTAACTTAAAGGGGTTGTAAAGGTACAATTTTTTTTTTTCCTAAATAACTTCCTTTTATCTTCTGCAGTCCTCCTGCACTTACCTCATCCTTCCATTTTGCTTTTAAATGTCCTTATTTCTTCTGAGAAATCCTCACTTCCTGTTCTTCTGTCTGTAACTCCACACAGTAATGCAAGGCTTTCCCCCTGGTGTGGAGTGTCATGCTCGCCCCCTTCCTTGGACTACAGGAGAGTCAGGATGCCCACTAACACACAGCTTCTTTATCTGCAACGTAGAGAGCATCCTGACTCTACAGTAGTCCAAGGGAGGTTGTGAGCACGACACTCCACACCAGGGAGAAAGCCTTGCATTACTGTGTGGAGTTATAGACAGAAGAACAGGAAGTGAGGATTTCTCAGAAGAAATAAGGACATTTAAAAGCAAAATGGAAGGATGAGGTAAGTGAAGGAGGACTGCACTAAGGTAAAGGAAGCTATTTAGGAAAAAAATTGTACATTTACAACCCCTTTAATTCTTTGTGGCATAGTGTTGGAAACATTCCTCAGAGATTTTGGTCCATAGTGACATGATAACATCACGCAGTTGCTGCAGATTTGTCCACTGCACATCCATGATCCGAATCTCCCTATCCACCACTTGCCAAAGGTGCTCTATTGGATGAGATCTGGTAACTGTGGAGGACATTGGAGTACAGTGACCTCATTGTCATGTTCATGAAACCAGTGGTGAGATGATTTGATCTTTGTGACATGGTGGATTATCCTGCTGGAAGGAACCATCAGAAGATGGGGACACTGTAGTCATAAAGGGATGGACATGATCAGCGACAATACTCAGGTAGGCCGTGGCGTATAAACGATGCTCAATTGGTACTAAGGGGCCCAAAGTGTGCCAAGAAACCAATAATGCATTGATCTGTGATACATGGTATAAATATGATATAAATAGAAATGTTATAGTGTAGTTTCTAAATAACACTTTTAGGAAAATAGCGTGATTGCATAAAACATATTTAGGCTGTTGCATCATTTCTAGTTGGGTCCCATTTAATATTTAGGGATAGTAAACAACAAAACTGTAACTTAGACATTTCTTTAGTCTCCTTCACAGCTTTCATTGATACCACTTGCCAGAAATAAATATTGTTGCATCTAAAATATATTTAAAGTGGTTCTAAAGGCTCAAGGTTTTTTACCTTCCATTATTCTATGCATGAAAGTAAAAAACCTTCTGTGTGATGCAATACCTGAGTACCATCTCGATCCAGCGATGTGCAGGAGAGTCTGCCTTTAATATCACTTTAAATCTTGACCATATAGCAGATTGCTGTAATTGAGCAGAAACTATTGGTCTTAGTGATCCATAACCCTTTCCCGCCGAGCGTACGCATATATATGTCCTCGGCTTTCCCGCCGCCTCTCGCCGCTCTGACCGGGCCTCCCGTCCCACCGTGAGACCCGATCCGCGATCCACCGCCTCCAGTGTCAATGTCTAGGCACAGACTGAAACAAAGTCGCAAACGGCTTTAATTCAGTCTCCGTAATGTAAACACGGAAGCGGCGCCATGACGTCGCATTCGGGTTACTCGGCTGCCAATGGCATCGGATTTAAAAAAGTACACAGTATTCAGAATCGCCGTTTTCAGCGATCTAAATACTTTGAAGTGCAAATAAGGGATTTGAGGTCTTTTAGACCCCCGATCCCTTTATAAAGAGTACCTGTCACCACTTATAACTGTCACAAGGGATGTTTACATTCCTTGTGAAAGCAATAAAAGTGATCAAAATGTAAAAAAAAAAAAACACAATTTAATATTATAAAATTAAATAAAAAATATACATATATTTTTAAATCGGCCCCCTCCCCGCAAGCTCGCGCAACAAAGAAAACGCAATCGGAAGTCGCGCCCGCATATGAAAACTGTGTTCAAATCACACATGTGAGGTAAAGCCACGATCGTCAGAACGAGTGCAATAATTCTAGTGCTAGACCTCCTCTGTAACTCTAACCTGGTAACCATAAAAAACATTTAAAGCGTCGCCTATGGAGATTTTTAGGTACCGTAGTTTGTTGCCATTCCACGTGCGTACAATTATAAAGCGTGACATGTTTGGTATCTATTTACTCTGCATAACGTCATCTTTTACATTATACAAAAAAATTGGGCTAACTTTACCTTTTTATTTTTTTTTTAATTCATGAAAGTACATTTTTCCCAAAAAGTTGCCTTGAAAACACCGCTGCACAAATACCGTGTGACATAAAATTTTGCAACAATCGCCATTTTATTCTCTAGATTATCTGCTAAAAAAAAATATATATATATATATATATATATATATATATATATATATATATATATATATATATATATATATATATATATATATATATATATATATATATATATATATATTTTTGGGGGTTCTAAGTAATTTTCTAGCAAAAAAATACGGATTTTAACTTGTAAACACCAAATGTCAGAAATAGGCTTAGTCATGAAAGGGATAATCTTTCAGACAAAAACATTTTACAGGCCGCGTACACACGAGGAGACATGTCCGCTGAAACTGACTGGTCCGCAGACCAGTTTCCGCGGACATGTCCGATCGTGTGTACGGCCTAGCGGACAGGTTTCCAGCGGACAAAAGTTTCTAAGCATGCTTAGAAACCTGTCCGCTGGAAACCTGTCCGTCGGACATGTCCGCTGGTTAGTACGCCTTACCAGCGGACCAAAATCCCCCGCATGCGTCGAATTGATTTGACGCATGTGTGGAAGCATTGTACTTCCTTGTTTGCGCACGTCGTGGCGTCACCGTCACCGCCACGTCACCGCATTCTCTGTCCGCTGGGACTTCGGTCTGATGGCGTGTTCACACATCAGACCAAATTATCCCAGGAGACACGTCCGATGAAAGCGGTACGCGGACCGTTTTCATCGGACATGTCTCCTCGTGTGTACGCGGCCACAGAGGTAGTCACAAACACTCTCCTGGAAACTTGGCTAGAATCCCACACTAGATTGTAATTTTAAAGTAGATTCTGACATTAGTGAATGCTACTATCTTTGAACTTTTACACATCTTTGAAAAAATGCATAATATATAACATGTTTAAATAACATGCTGATTTCTTTGTGATCTTTCTAGGTATTTGGTGAAATTCGGAATGAACATTTTTCCAATATCTTCAGCTTTCTGAGTCAGAAAGCTCGCAATCTGCAAAGTCAGTATGATGTAAGTAAATTGATTTATGCAAGTCAATTGTCCAAATTGCAGCCATATTTAAAAACTATTCATAAAATCAGACAGGCGTAATCGCTCTGTGAATCTGGGCCAAAGTTTTTTTTCATACCGAAAAGTGATCGTGTGTACGCGGCATAAGAATTTCCTTTTAAATTTGGCACCATTAGTGGGGGGCAGCAGCGGACAATTTTTGTGCAGCCATCGAATTCGAGTGATCGGGCATGTTGGAATTTTTTGGAAAATTAATTTTTGGAAAATTAATTTCTAATCAATGAGAATCGTGCGAGAAATATTACCGAGAAAGAAATGAGCATGAGCTGTGACCTGGAAAGAAAAGAAGATTCCCAGCAACTAAAATTATTTTCTGTTGCCACATGAGGTCAAATTAAAGGCTTGGTTGGTCAAATTTTAAAATCAATGGTGGCACTATTGTATCAAAATATCTGATTTTTAAAAGATTGATTTTTCAAAATGATTGTTCGACACATGTATGGACGTTGTCATTGCCGGCAAAAGCTGCCGATTTGGCATGCGATTTGACGTGTCAAAGCGGATCAATGTGAATCTAGGCTTAAAGGGATTGTAAAGGCCGAAGGTTTTTTTGTTTATTTTAATGCATTCTATGCTTTAAGATAAAAATACTTTTGTGTGCAGCTGCCCCCTAACGCTTAATTGAAGTCCCTCTCTGTCCAGCGATGTCCACGAGTGTCTCAGCCCTCCAAGATTATCCATCCTGATTGGCTGAAACACAGCAGCAGTGCCATTGGCTCCTGCTGCTGTCAATTAAAGTTGGCTAGACAATCAGGGGAGAGGGGGCGGGGCCTGGAGGTCTGAATGGACACAGGGAACTGTAATTCAGCTCAGTTGCTTCCCTAAGCAAGCTGCTTGCTGTGGAGGCACTTAAAAGGAGGGAGGGGCCAGGATCACAGAAGAGGGACACGAGAGGAGGAGGATCTGGGCAGCTCTGTGCAAATCCACTGCAACAGAGCAGGTAAGTATAACATTTGTTATTTTTATAGGGAAAGAAAAATGAGACTTTACAATCACTTTAATCTGATCAAAATATGTGTTTAACCACTTCCATACCAGGCACTTACGCACCTTCCCACCCAAGCCAATTTTCAGCTTTCAGCGCTGTCGCACTTTGAATGACAATTGCGCGGTCATACTACACTGTACCCAAACAAAATTGGCGTCCCTTTTTCCCCACAAACAGAGCTTTCTTTTGGTGGTATTTGAGCACCTCTGCGATTTTCTTTTTTTTTTGCGCAACAACTAAAAAAAGACTGAAAATTTTGAAAAAAATAATGTATTTTTTTTTTTCTATTTTTTTTTTGTAAATAAATACGTTTTCTCTTTCAATTACGGGCACTGATATGGCGGCACTGATGGGCACCGATAAGGTAGTACTGATGGGCACCGGTGAGCTGGCACTTGTGGGCACTGAATTGCATCTGTGGACACCAATTGGCATCTTTTTTTTTACTGTCCTTTTTTTTATTTATATTTTTTTTACTTTTAATTTTTTTATTGCCCCCTCTTTTTTTTGCACTTCCCTCGTGGTCTAGTGTGGGCTTCCCTGGTGGTCCAGTGTGGAGATCCGAGGTGGGGGCTGCGCTGATAAACAATCAGCGCAAAGCCCCCCTGTCAGGAGAGCCGCCGATCCACTCTCCTCTACTCGCGTCTGTCAGACACGAGTGAGGAAGAGCCATCAACTCTTCCTGTTTACATCGTGATCAGCCGTGATTGGACATGACTGATCACGTGGTAACGAGGCTCCGCCGGAGACTCGTTACCGAGATCGGAGATGCAGGGTGTCAGACTGACACCCTAAATCACCGATCGCTGCGCGCCCCCACGGGCGCGCGTGACATGAAATCCTGCAGGACGTCAATAGACGTCCAGTCAGGATTTCAGAACCACTTCCCGGACGTCAATCTGTTATTGACTGGGCGGGAAGTGGTTAATCACAGCTTTTTGATTGTAACCTTTGTGGAATGCATATCCAAAAATGCTTAAAGTTTTGGTTGGCAGAATGTGTAGACTGTAATGTGAGTGTGAACTAAAGCTACCCCTATGCTTATGCCAGTGGGTCCAATTAATCTTGTTTACAGACATGTATTGGGCACATTCATCGTTGATTTGCATTCTCTTACTCAATCTTAGAAACGTCAAGGAATGGACATTAAACAAATGAAGTCTTTTGTTTCCCAAGAACTGAAGGGATTGAAACAAGAACATCGGTTACTGAGTTTACGTATGTGGTAATCCTTCTAAACTCCTTACTTTATATTACTGCACATATTACTGCACAGCACCTAAAATGGGGTTCTATACGGATTTTTCTATTTTTTTTGGAAAGAGCAGCCACCCTGCTGTTTTGTAAATCAAGTATTTTATTTGACTTTTTCTTGCTGTTTTTGAACATAGGCTAAAACATGTCGACAAATTCTTCTTGCATTTTATTTGTAAAAATGCAAAAAAATAAAAAGAGGTTAATGATAACTTTCAAACTTTCATTTATTTTTTTATTTTTTAATAAAGATATTGGGGCCTGTGAGTCTATAATGAAGAGGAAAACCAAACAAGATTTTCAAGAATTACTGAAAACAGAGCACTGTGAGTATTTTACAAGATTTAAATATTTCTGTGTGTGTCTGAACCAATTCACTTAAAGCAGGGAGTGGGGGCTTCGGTAGGAGTGGGACTTCCTGCCCCGCTTCCTCATTCTGCCCAGGGACCGCCTCGGCGACTCCTCCTCTTCCCTTAGGGGGCCCCTCCCTCTAGGCGATCTCCTGGGACACGTGACTGGTCCCAGGAAATCGCCTGTCCATTCATAGAGCACAGCGCGACTCGCACATGTGCAGTGAGTGCCCGGCCGTGAAGCCAAAAGCTGTCACGGCAGGGTGCCCACAATATGAATGGAGGCGCCGACGGAGAGGTGGGGAGAGGAGCCTGTCTGTTTATTAAAAGTCAGCAGCTACACTTTTTGTATCTGCTGACTTTTAATAAACGTGAAAAGGCTGGAACTCCGCTTTAAGAAATGAACTTGTCCCTAAAAAAAATACTTTCAATGGCAAACCACAGATTACTACCTACAAAACTTCTGTTTGAGCCACTTCGGGAAACCACCAATACTTTCTGTGAACAGTACAAATATCCATGCCTGAAATACCTGCAATTTTTCTAAACTCTGACATCAGAGACCAGTAAGGGTCAGGTCAGTAAGGTAAAACTGCTACCCTGTTTGGATGGTATTGCTGTCGATGATAAGTGATATATACTGTATATACTCAAATATAGGCCGAGGTACCTAATTTTACCACAAAAAAATGGGAAAACGTATTTACTCGCCTAGGGTCAGAATGCAGCACCTACTGTAAGCCGAAAAGAGGGTCAATAATGCCCATTTGCAGCTTCACTGTGTCCATTTGCACACCTCACTGTGCGCATTGCAACCTCACTGTGCCCAACCTCACTGTGCCCCTTGCAACCACACTGTGCCCATTGCTGCCTCACTGTGCCCGAGTCGGTGTACCTGAAATTCTTGACAGGCTGCATGCATCCATTCATTGTTAAAAAGTCACAGCCTCCTCCTGGTCCCTTCCGTGATAGGCGTTTCCCAGCAGACACAGTTCCACCTATCATGGACGTTCTCTCATCCTCTGACTCAGTTTCCCAGCAAACACTGTGTTCAGTGTTCCGCCAATCACAGACATACTTTCATCCTCGGACAAGAGGACGTCCATGATTGGCAGAACACTGAACACAGTGTCTGCTGGGAAACGCTTATCATGAAAGAGACCAGGAGGAGAATTTTAGACAATAGACGTCCACAGCTTATCAGGGATTTCAGGTACACCGACTCGAGTATAAGCCAAGGGGGGTATTTTCAGCCTTAAAAAAAGGGTTGAAAAACTTGGCTTATACTTGAGTATATACAGTAATTGTAAAGTAATCCTTATATTCCTTGCTGTAGTCCACTAGATAATTTATAGGAAAAAAAAATAACCCCTACATTACATAAGGCTATTATTATTTCTGTAGGGAGTCTCAGCTCTGCCTCCTGGAACTTGCCTGAACTGTACTTGAACTCCTGAAGTTGTTTAAAGACATATACCGCAACAGATAAGAGCAATTGCATGTGTGGTTCTGTGCCAGTTTTCTCTTCCTCTTCTCTCTCATTTCGGAAAGCAGTGCAGGCATCTCCAATGTGAGCCTGATATGATGCAACTTGTGTGCAGGAAAAATGAGCGTAGCCTTTGTAAATCTCTGCCATCTTTAACCACTTGTCACCCGCCCACCGTCATATGACGGCGGGCGGGTAACTCCATTGTCCTGACTGCACGTCATATGACGTGCAGTCATAGAAAGTTGCTAGGGGCGCTCGCGCACACGTCGCATCACTGGGACCCCGTGCACGTGCCCGGCGGCCGCGATGGCTGCCGGGCACACGCGATTGCCGGGTAACTCAGCTGGGACGTGCAGCTCTGTGTGTAAACACAGAGCTGCACGTCCCTGTCAGGGAGAGAGGAGACCGATTGTGTCCCTTGTACATAGGGACACAATCGGTCACCTCCCCAGTCACCCCCCCTCCCCCCACAGCTAGAACACAAACTAGGAGAAACATTTAACCCCTTCCCCGCCCCCTAGTGGTTAACCCCTTCCCTGCCAGTTACATTTATACAGTTATCAATGCATATTTTTAGCATTGTTCACTGTATAAATGTAAATTGGCCCAAAAATGTGTCAAAAGTGTCCGATGTGTCCACTATAATGTCCCAGTCCCGGAAAAAAAATCGCAGATCGCCGCCATTCCTAGTAAAAAAATAAATACAAAAAATCATAATTATGTCCCGTATTTTGTAGGCAATATAACTTTTGCGCAAACCAGTCACTATACGGTTATTGCGATTTTATTTTTTACATTTTTTTACCAAAAATATGTAGAAGAATACGTATCGGCCTAAACTGAGATAAAAAATGTTTGTTTGTTTTTTGTTTTTTTTTAAATGGGATATTTATTATAGCAAAAAGAAAAAAATATTGTGTCTTTTTTCAAAATTGTCGCTCTTTTTTTGTTTATAGCGCAAAAAATAAAAACCGCACGGGCGATTAAATACCACCAAAAGAAAGCTCTATTTGTGGGGAAAAAAGGACACCAATTTTGTTCGGGAGCCACGTCGCACGACCGCGCAATTGTCAGTTAAAACGACGCAGTGCCGGAAGCTAAGATTTTGTCTGGGCAGGAAGGGGGTGTAGGTGCACAGTAGGCAAGTGGTTAAGTGGAACTCCATCCAAAACTTTATTGTTCTGGATGAAGTGGGAACAGTCTATATACTCTCTGGTTGCCGGTGTTCCCCTGGTGATATTTCCCTTCTGTTCCTGTCTCTGTGACCACACAGGAAAAGAGGGTCATTTCTCAGGGGGACACAGCAAAACACATTGGAATCATTCCCTGCTGTACTCCTAAAAACGTACTTTTACTAAGGTAGTTTTAAAGAGAATGTGTAAATCAGCCAGTGATATCACACTCGGATCTTGTTCAATCCTTCTATCGTTTTCAACCCATTTTTACCAGAGCGCAGAGGTAATAGGGTTGGCGGTAGTCGAAAATTAAATGCTCTAATTGAGAGTGCGCCAAAGAGATCAACCTATGGCTTACCAAATGTATAGGTAAAGGTGGTTGAAGAAGCAAAGTAATATATGAAAGGTTGGCCTGTGTTGAATATACAAATAATTTGGGACGATATGGCTGCCCAGGCCTGGGATATTTCAGAATCCAAATAATGAGGAAGTAGGGGAAGAGGGAATAAAGTGGTAGGGGAGTTACCAGGAGACCACCTGAATCCCGACTAGAAAAAGGGAATTAAGCTAAATCGAGGGCAGTGACGTTAAAATGTATGTAAGCCTGATTCATGAAATTTGACCTAAGCACATATATCTGCAGTGTTTTCTTATCCCACTCCAAAGCCCTAAGTGCCGTGTCTTTCTGCTGCTCCATTCTTCTCTTCTCAGCATGATAACTTCTGACAAGTTCTCCAGCACAGGAGATGTGTGTGTGTGTGGGGGGGGGGTATAAATAGATTAGCAGAGAGCTGGTCTATTCACAGCACAGCACAGCTTTGCACATTCCTTCCTTCCTCTGCCTATGTGGAGGGCGGGTGTGCCTTTCTTCTAATAAACTTTCACACAGTCTATGCTGAGATGTCAGTCTCAGTGCTGAACATGAAGAAAAAAATCTCTAACACGATGTGAACTTTCTAAAGATTATGGAAAGCTGATATACATGTAAAACATGTGTGGGGAGATTTTTTTCATCCCTGTGTATCATCTGAGGCTGTTCACTTCACTGGGTGTATGTAAACATTTACATCCACTTTAAGCCTCAGTTCACACTACAACTTGCATGTGAAATCGCACAGGAACCGCACCTCATTCCTGTGCAATTCAATGCAGTGTGATTTAAGGCCACTAATTTTAAATGGGCTCAAATTGCACTGCACCTCACTAAAGAAGTGAGGGCACCTTTTTTAGTGCTGCACTACAACCATATATCTTGGTAATTTTGTACCATGCAATCCGGTGCAGGCAAAGTGTGTTTGCGACCCTTTTGGGGTGTGGAATAAAGAATTAGTGTCTTTATTCAACTTTACCAACTATGAAACTTTGAAACTTCATATTGGCAAAGAGAGTGCAATTGTAACTCAGATGGATTGCTGCATTTCCCACACCTCATATGTGAACCTAGGCTAAGGGTGCCGCAGAGAGCCATCGAAATGTGGGGGCAGAAAGTGAGTCGCCTGTGGTTGTCATATCCTAGGGTATTTTGGAACTCTGTCTAATAAGAATGCCTCAATTTTAGCGTGGATGATGGCCTTAGTGACTTAACCAGATGCCGACCGCCCACCGTCATATTACTGCGGGAAGTAGGCTCTGCTGGGCGAGAGCCCGTAGCTATACGTTCGCTACTTTGCGACCACTAGGGGACGCGTGCGTGCCGCTGCCGGCGGCGCGCGCATCCCCGCTCGCCCCCGAGTCCCACGCGTATGCCCCGGCGGCGATCGTAGTGCTAAGAGCGGGCTGTTTATCGGCGTGAAAAAAAAGGTGGAGATGACTGCGACAGGACACGACCACCAAGAATGTAGGTGTGTACCTAGGTCTCCGCACCCTCAAAAGCAGTTAGGGGTGTGTGGCGGAACACATTTGGTGATTCTCACAGGGACCAGATATCAGCAAGTCAGAACTTTGTAGTTTGTTTCTAGGACGATAATATTCTGTGTTTGAACGTTTAGTTGCATCCCAATTTCTGGTATTTGGAGAGATTCTGAAGTCTTGTTCCCATCCAGTGGTTGCTGATATAATCAAAATATTGGGCCTGGGAAACGGGGGTCATGATAGCATATGTGTCATCACCCTCAGATCTCAATTAAAAACAACCCTGCCCCACCCCAGTTACATACAGGTGAAACTCGAAAAATGTAAATTTTGTGCAAAAGTTCATTTATGTCACCAATGCAACTTAAAAGGTGAAACTAATACATTAAATAGACCCATTACATGCAATCAAGATAGTTCAAGCCGAGATTTGTCATAATTGATAATTATGGCTTACATGAAAACCCCAAATCCACAATCTCAGAAAATTAGAATATTGTGAAAATGTGCAATATTCTAGGCTCAAAGTGTCCCAGTCTAATCAGCTAATTAAGCCATAACACCTGCAAAAGGGTTCCTGAGCCTTTAAATGGTCTCTCAGTCTGGTTCAGTAGGAATCACAATCATGGGAAAGACTGCTGACCTGACAGTTGTGCAGAAAACCATCACTGACGCCCTCCATAAAGGAGGGAAAGCCGCAAAAGGTAATTGCAAAAGAAGTTGGATGTTCCCAAAGTGCTGTATCAAAGCACATTAATAGAAAGTTATATGGAAGAAAAAAGGTGCACAAGCAGCAGGGATAACCACAGCCTAGAGTGGATGGTCAGGAAAAGGCCATTCAAAAGTGTTGGGGATTTTCACAAAGAGTGGACTGAGGCTGGAGTCAGTGCATCAAGAGCACCACACACAGACGGATTCTGGACATGGGCTTCAAACGTTGTGTTCCTCTTGTCAAGCCACTCCTGAACAACAAACGTCAGAAGCGCCTTACCTGGGCTAAAGAAAAACAGACCTGGTCTGTTGCTTAGTGGTCCAAAGTCCTCTTTTATTCTGATGATCTCATTTGGAAACCAACGAGCCAGAGTATGGAGGAAGAATGGAGAGACGCACACTGCAAGATGCTTAAAGTCATTTCCACAGTCTATGTTGATTTGGGGAGCCGTGTCATCTGCTGGTGTTGGTCCACTGTGCTTCATTAAGTCCAGGGTCAACGCAGCCATCTACCGGGAGATTTTGGAGCACTTAATGCTTCCTTCCGCAGACGAGCTCTATGGGGATGCTGACTTCATTTTCCAGCAGGACTTGGCACCTCTCCCACACTACCAAAACCTGGTTCAATGACCGTGGGATTACTGTTCTTGATTGGCCTGCAAACTCGCTTGACCTGAACCCCATAGAGAATCTATGGGGCATTGCCAATAGAAAGATGAGAGACATGAGACCCAACAATGCAGAAGAGCTGAAGGCCGCTATTGAAGCATCCTGGTTTTCCTTAACACCTCAGCAGGGCCACAGGCTTGATGGCTTCCATGCCACACCGCATTAAGGGTCCCAAAGAAAGTACTGAGGGTCCCAAAGAAAGTACTGAGTACATATGCATGCTTATACTTTTCAGAGGTCCGATATTGTTCTATGTACAATCCTTGTTTTATTGATTGCATGTAATATTCAAATGTTCTGAGATTGTGGATTTGGCGTTTTTCTTGAGCTGTAAGCCCCAATCATCCCAATTATGACAAATCACGTCTTGAACTATCTTGCTTTGCATGTAATGAGTCTCTCTCATATATTAGTTTCACCTTTTAAGTTGCATTAGTGAAATAAATTAACTTTTGCACGATATTCTAATTTTTTGAGTTTCATCTGTACTTTCTGAATTTATGGATACTGTGCCATGAAAGTCTTTAGGGATCGACTGCACAGCAGTGAGAAGATCCCGAAATGTAAGATGTAATTATCACAGGACGTAACTGTAATGCCACGTACACACGATTGGACATTTCGACAACAAAACCGTGGATTTTTTTCCAACAGATGTTGGCTCAAACTTTTCTTGCGTACACACGGTCACACAAATGTTGTCGGAAATTCCAATCGTCAAGAACAGGGGTCTCAAATTCCCGGCCCGCGGGCCATTTACGGCCAGCGGGACGGTAATAAATGGCCCGCAGGCAGGGCGGGTGCCGCGGAAGTGTAGATCGAGGTGCATGAAGAGTAGTGCAGGAAGCGTCTGTCAGAGGTTCACTTCTCTCTCATGTCACGCTGCTACTCCCCGGAGGCCCCTCCTTTCTTCTCGTCCATCCCCATTTGCTTGTGACATCATCTGAGATGGATGAGAAAAGAGGAGGGGCCGCCGGGGAGTAGCAGCTCTGACAGACGCTTCCTGCACTGCTCTGCATCTGAAGAAAACAACAAGTAAACGCTGAACTTGGCCCTGATTTGCTCTCATGTGCTCTCATGTGTCCTGATGTGCTCTCATGTGCCCTGATGTGCTCTCATCTCATGTGCCCTGATGTGCTCTCAAGTGCCCTGATGTGCTCTGATTGTGCCCCATGTACCCTGATGTGCCTCATGTACCCTGATGTGCCTCATGTACCCTGATGTGCTGGGCTCTGTACATCAGGGTACCCTGTACCCTGATGTGCCATGTGCCCTGTACTGATGTGCTGTGCCTGATGTGCCCTGGTGTGCTCTAATGTGCCCTGATATGCCCTAATTGTGCTCTGATTGTGGCCCATGTACCCTGATGTGTGCCATGTACCCTGATTTGCTGGGCTTTGTACCCTGATGTGCTGTTTCATGTGCCCTGTACCCTGATGTACCATGTGCCCTGTCCTGATGTAATGTGCCCTGATGTGCCAAGTCCTGTACCCTGATGTGCCATGTGCCTTGTCCTGATATGTCCTGTCCTGATGTGCCATGCCCTGTACCCTGATGTGGCCTGTTGTGCTGTACCCCGATGTGCCCTGTACCCTGTTGTGCTCTGATGTGCTGTGCCCTGATGTGCTGTGCCCTGTACCCTGATGTGCTGTGCCCTGTACCCTGATGTCCTGTGCCCTGTACCCTAATGTTCTGTGCCCTGATGTGCGCTCTGCCATGTACCCTGATGTGCTGTACCCTGATGTGCTGTGCCCTGTGCCCTGATGTGCTGTGCCATGTACCCTTATGTGCTGTTCCCTGATGTGCTGTTCCCTGATGTGCTGTTCCCTGATGTGCTGTTCCCTGATGTGCTGTACTCTGATGTGCTGTGCCCTGTACCCTGATGTGCTGTGCCATGTGCCCTGATGTGCCGTGCCATGTGTGCTGTGCCCTGTGCCCTGATGTGCTGTGCCCTGTACCCTGTTGTGCTGTACCCTGTTGTGCTGTGCCCTGATGTGCTGTGCCCTGTACCCCGATGTGCTGTGCCCTGATGTGCTGTGCCCCGATGTGCTGTGCCCTGATGTGCTGTGCCCTGATGTGCTGTGCCCTGATGTGCTGTGCCCTGATGTGCTGTGCCCTGATGTGCTGTGCCCTGATGCCCTGTGCCCTAATGTGCTGTGACCTAATGTGCTGTGCCCTGTGCCCTAATGTGCTGTGCCCTGTGCCCTGATGTGCTGTGCCCTGTGCCCTGATGTGCTGTGCCCTGATTTGCTGGGCTCTGTGCCTTGATGTGCTGTGCCCTGATGTGCTGTGCCCTAATGTGCTGTGCCCTGATTTGCTGGGTTCTGAGCCTTGATGTGCTGTGCCATGATGGTGAGTGGTCAGATTGTAGTGGTCTGTCGGCAGTGTAGTGGTCTGTCAGCAGTGTGCAGTGTAGTGGCCCGTGTGTAGTGGCCCATGTGTAGTGGCCCGTGTGTAGTGCAGTGGTCAGGGTTAATAATGCGTCTGCTGACACCAGTGCTGGGGGTTAATAATGTGTCCGCTGACACCAGTGCTGGGGGTTAATAATGTGTCCGCTGACACCAGTGCTGTTTTTGAAGTTTGAAAGTTTGCATGTGGCCCCCCATGGGATATGAAAACTTGTCTTGCGGCCCTCAGGTAATTTGAGTTTGAGACCCCTGGTCAAGAACATGGTGACGTACAACACGTACAACGACACTATAAAAGGGAAGTTAAAAACCAAGTGCACCACCCATTGGGTCCCTTCTGCTAATCTCGTGTTAGTAGAAGTTTGGTGAGAGACGATTTGCGCTTATATGTCATCTGCTGCTGTTTCCGATCTCTGTGAGTCTCGGAGAAATCGATTTGTCAGAACTTTGCGTGAATATCAGCAGCAAAACAACTTAATTATTCTAGCATTGTAAAGAAGAAGAGAATGTGCTGCATTAAAAGAATAAAAAATGTGCAGCTTTATGAATGTGCTATCTCCATTACGAACGCTAGTTTTACCAGACCGAGCGATCCTGTCTCATACTTGATTCAGAGCATGCGTGGAATTTTGTGCGTCGGAAAATTTGAGATTCAGGTCTCAAATTTTTGTTGTCGGAAATTCCAACAGCAAATGTTCGATGGAGCCTACACATGAATTTCCGACAACAAGCTCCTCATCGAACATTTGTAGTCGGAAATTCCGAGCGTGTGTATGCGGCATAAGTATGTAGCTGGGGTAAGGGTGGATTAGCTAAGATTGGGGACAGGGTAAGTATTTTTTCCATTGAATTTTTCTGACTACTTGTGAAAACTGATAGGTGGCAATGACTACTACATCTTTATTCTTAGTGCTGTGTTGATGAATAAATCCTTTTTTGTTATCCACTGATGAACTACAGAGCATCTAATGTTGTATTCTGTCACAATATTTGTATATATAGCGCTACTGGAGGGCTTTGATATTCGAGAGAGCATCAGTGTAATAGAAGAGCACATTAACAGACAGGTGAGTCAACCATACATTACGTCATAGTTTTAAGGTTAGAGATAAAGTTGTAGTTCTACCAGTTTACAAGACTCTGGTTTGGCCACTTCTTAAGTAAGCTGTCCAGTTTTGGTCACCAGTCCCCAGTGCCGGGACAAGGTCATCCAACGCCCTGGGGCAACTATCCCCTATTTGGTAGATGCTATACGTTTTGTGCAAACCAATCAATAAACGCTTATTGCGATTTATTTAATTTTTTTTTTTATACAAAAATATGTAGAAGAATACGTATCGGCCTAAACTGAGGGAAAAAACATTTTTTATATATCTTTTTTGGGGGATATTTATTATAGCAAAAAGTAAAAAATATTTTTTTTCAAAATTGTCGCTCTATTTTTGTTTATGGCGCAAAAAAATTAAAACCGCAGAGGTGATAAAATACCACCAAAAGAAAGCTCTATTTGTAGGAAAAAAAGGACGCCAATTTTGTTTGGGAGCCACGTCGCACGACTGCGCAATTGTCAGTTAAAGCGCCGCAGAGCCGAATTGCAAAAAGTGGCCTGGTCTTTAAAGGGGTTGTAAAGGTTCGTCTATTATTTTCTAAATGGGTTCCTTTAAGCTAGTACATTGTTGGTTTACTTACCTTTTCCTTCGATTTCCCTTCTAAATGTTTTTTTTCTTTGTCTGAATTTCTCACTACCTGTTTCACCTCAGTAAGCTTTCCACCATCATCCGAGCCGTGGAAAGTCAGCCAGAACAGCTTACTGAACACCTTACTGAGGAGGAACAGGAAGAGAGAAATTCAGACAAAGAAAACAAAGAAAAAAAACATTTAGAAGGGAAATTGAAGGAAAAGGTAAGTGAACCAACAATGCACTAGCTTAAAGGAACCTATTTAGAAAATAAAAAACAAACCTTTACAACCCCTTTAAGCTGCATAATGGTCCGGGGCTGAGGTGGTTAAATGGTGACGCTAGTATTTGGAGTAGTAAATCGAAGGTCTCGAAAAAAGACACATGGCCACACAATGAATTTGGACGAGAGGTAATTCAGTCTTAAACTATGTAATGGGTTCTTTATTGTAAGGCCGCGTACACACGATCAAATCTATCTGCTGGAAACGGTCTGCCAGACCGTCCCAGCAGACAAATCCGATCGTGTGTACGGGCGAGCCGACGGATTTGGCCAGCCGACAGATTTGAAAGCATGCTTTAAAATCTGTCTGCTGGGAATCCGTCCGTCCGACATGTCTGCTGGTTAGTACGCTAACCAGCAGACATATCTGACACATATTCGACACATGCGCGGAAGTAATTTACTTCCTGGTGCGCTGACGTGGCGGCGTCAACGTCATCGCCACGTCACCGCGCTGTCTGCTGGCGGGGATTTTGGTTTGATTGTGTGTACAGCGATCAAACCAAAACGGCCAGCAGACAGATCTGTTCAAATCGGTCTGTCCGACCGATTTGAACAGATATATTTGCTGGTGTGTACGCGGCCTTAGATTGGTAAGAATGTGGAACTCCCTTCCACAGTTGGTGGTGTCAGCGATAAATGTAGATAAATAAAAAAAAAACTTTAAGATATGTTTCTTCTAAAACACATTGTACAGGGATATGGGAAATGGCATTGATATAAACACGCACACTGAAGTTGAACTGGATTCTATTCAACTATGTAAAGAGACAAAAAAAATGTTTGTTCTTTAATGGTTTGCATCCTTTTTTGTAGATTTCCCCCATAGATAGCCTACGCCTGCTATGTCTGCTGTCCATCACAGAGAATGGTAGGTGTGATCTTGTATTGCTGTAACTTTATCTGTAGAACGTTGTAAATTTGTGTCTCGTGCCATTACTAACTGTATCATGTTTGCAGGTTTAATCCCCAAAGATTACAAATCACTGAAGACTCAATACTTACAGGTGTGTGATGCTAATAAATCTTTCATCAGTAACCCTAGAAATGTTTTCTTCTGTGGGGTCCATGGAAATCTGCTTTTTAATAAAATGTATTTGCGGAGATGTAGATCGCCATCCATTTTCCTTCCAGTGAGCGTACGAGCACTCCCGTGTTTTTCATTAATTGCTGTGTCCGGCTAATAATCACATGGACGTCACCATGCACAAAGCAGGACAGAAAGTGACACTTGCAGTCATAATGGAGGGCAGTACTGGTTAGATTTTGTTGGTACGCACTAAATTTAACCACTTCCATACTGCAGGCCATCATATGACGTCCTGGGCTTTCATTTTTTTTCAGCCGGCGATTCCATACACTATAAGAATGATCATAGTGGTAGTTCAGCCGATTGATCATTCTTACGGAACGTCCCCTCCCGCCGCACTTTGGTGCTTCTCCAGGCTCTCCCATGCGATTGGGGACCTGGAGAAGGAATCCATAGGCGCCGGAAAGGAAGTCATAGAGAAAACTGAGGGACAGATGGTCCCCGGGAGGGAACATCTATGACTCTCGTGGCTCGGGCACGACATTATGACGTCATGTCCATGCCCCCAGAAGTAAAAAAAGCCGAGATTTTGGCTAGAAAGCATCAGATCGTAAAAAAAAAAAATATTTTTGCTTTCCAGCATAGGTCTTATAGACCCCACATCTCTCCATAAGACCCCTTTCGCACTGAAGCATTTTTATGGCGTTTTAGCATTAAAAATTGCACTGGCGGGTCATTGAGAAAAGTCCTGCAAGCAGCATCTTTGGAGCAGCTTTTGGGCGCTAAAAAAAAAATGCTCCAAAAACGCCCCCTCCATTGAAATGAATTGAAAGCGCTGTAAAAATGCCTTACCTTTCACACCGAGGCACTGCAAAAACGCCCTAAAACTTTAGGGTCTTTACCAGCACATTGGGATTGCAGATGAGGCTCGAAAAATGTCCCAGTGTGAAAGGGGCCTAAGGAGGACTGATCACACACTAGTCCCATTACAAGGGATGTTTACATTCCTTGTAATAGGTTTTAAAGTGATCCAAAACATTTTTTGAAAGGGAAAGTGTAACAATAAAAAAAGCAAAATAAAATAAACAACAAAACATTTTTAAAGCACCTCCATCCCTGTGTGATCGCACGCAGAAGAAAACGCATACGTAAGTCGCGCCTGCATATGTAAACAACGTTCAAACCACACATGTAACTCTAAACTGGTAAAAAAATAAAGAGTCACCTATGGAGATTTTTAAGTACCAAAGTTTGGCACCTTACCACGAGTGTGCGCAATTTTAAAGCGTGACATGTGAGGTATCGATTTTATACAATTTTTTTTTTTACTGTTTTCCCTAAAAAATCACGTTTGAAAAATGACTGCGCAAGATGAAAAGTTGCAATGACCGCCATTTCATTCCCTAGGGTGTCTGCTAAAACAATATATCTAATGTTTATCTACAGATACGCCGCGTAAGTACAAATGTGCGCCGTCGTATCTATGCGCCGGTCCCACAAACTAAGTTACGTTGAAAAATAGGTTTCTTCTGACCGACGTAACTTTCCTACGCCGGCGTATCGTGGGCGCATATTTACGCTGGATGCATATAGAAGCTTCGATTCAGATATGCAAATGAGGGAGATACGCCGATTCACAAACGTAGATGCGCTCGGGCGCATGTTTTAAGCGATTTGCGTAAGGGTTACGTCCGGCGTAAAGTTATTCCTCGTATAGGAGGCACAACCCATGCAACGGTATGGACCAGGGAACAGCCGTCGTATTTTTTACGTCGTTTACGTAGTACTACGTGAATAGGGCTGGGCATAGGTTACGTTCACGGCATAGGCAGTGATTCAACCTATCTTAGGCAGTTATTTGGACGTGGTTGTACGCATGCGCACGGGGATACGTCTAAGTTACGACGCATGCGCCGTTCGTTTTAAGTACTTGGATGACGCTCAGGCCATCATTTGCATGGGGTCACGCTTCATTACTATGCATCACGCCCACTTCCACCTACTTTAACTTACGTCGGCTTACGCCAATGAATATACGCTACGCCGCTGCAACATTGGGCGCATTTTCTTTGTGAATTTCATACTTGCCTCGCAAAGTTGCGCCGGCGTAGCGTAAAGAAGATACGCTACGGCGGCTTAAAGATGCAGCGATGTACGTGAATCCGGGCCATAATTTTTACATGTAGGAGAGAAGTACTGGAATTTGCGCGGTATGGAAGTGGTTAAATGTGCAGATCATCTAGGTCAGAGGTCTCCACCCCTTTTTAAACAAAGGAACAGTTTTCTGTCTTTCAGACTTCAGGGGAGCCGAATTGTGGTCATTGGGGGTAGAAAATGCCATGAGTCCTGCATTAGTGACTGTAAACATGGCCTCAGGGTTTGTGGTCAGTAGGAGGAATAGTACCCCATCATTTGTATCTTTGGGAGGAATAGTACCCCATCAATGGTATCAGTGGGAGGAATAGTATCCCATCATTGGTATCTTTGGGAGGAATAGTACCCCATCATTGGTATCAGTGGGAGGAATAGTGCCCCATCATTGGTATCAGTGGGAGGAATAATGTCCTATCTTTGGGAGGAATAGTACCCCATCATTGGTATCTTTGGGAGGAATAGTACCCCATCAATGATATCAGTGGGAGGAATAGTGCCCTATCTTTGGGAGGAATAGTACACCATCATTGGTATCTTTGGGAGGAATAGTACCCCATCAATGATATCAGTGGGAGGAATAGTATCCTATCATTGGTATCTTTGGGAGGAATAGTACCCCATCGTTGGTATCAGTGGAAGGAAC
This sequence comes from Rana kukunoris, assembly GCA_029574335.1. Classification (NCBI taxonomy): domain Eukaryota; kingdom Metazoa; phylum Chordata; class Amphibia; order Anura; family Ranidae; genus Rana; species Rana kukunoris. The sequence continues at coordinate 42,174,719 of CM056051.1, forward strand.
AGTGCCCCATCATTGGTATCAGTGGGAGGTGGAATAAAAATATTAACTTGAATATAATTTATTTTTCTAAAGTACAAAAGTTGAGTTTTAGTGTCACTTTAAGTCCCATACTTACCTGTGCTCTGTCCACCAAGATCTTAGAAAAAGAAAATTCTATTCAAGTGAATATTTTTATTGCCTTTAAGTACTTTCAGTTGCTCTAAGCAGTGTAGCCTTCCCAGCACTGCACGCCTTTTCTTCATAATTCTGTTAATGTTTCTGATTTGTTTTTCCTCCTTACTCTCGGGTTGTACAAATATCATGTCTGCTCATCTAAGTACCCCAGAAATTGACAGTAAAACACCTTTCGGGGGTCACAGCTCCGTTTCCAAACATATATTTATAACGGCTTTGCATCCTGTATCTTTTGTAGAGTTATGGCCCAGAGCATCTGCTGACATTCTCCAACCTAAAACGAACCGGCCTCCTCACCGAACAAGTCCCGGGAGAGACGCTGACAGCTGTGGAGAGCAGAGTCAGCAAACTGGTCACAGACAAAGCAGCAGGTCAGAACATTTCTCAAAGTAACCCTGTTGTAGCAAATGCACCAGTGTGTACATATCCTAATACTATATATATATATATATATATATATATATATATATATGCATTACCAGGGCTTTTTTTTTCAGGGGGAACTGAACTGAACCACCACCTCTGGCTCAGACCCTTTGGTGCCTGCTCACCACAATCACTTGTAAACAGAAGTCTGGTTTTTGTGTTTACAAGTTACAGCTCTGCACTCTGTATGTAATGCAATCCTGGTATTTAATGCCCCTTTAAGACATTTAGGCTAATTTTTGAGGTCAGGCACTGATGTGAACGAGAAGGCCTGGCTCACAGTCTCCGATCTAAGTCATCCCAAATGTGTTATATTGGGTTGAAGTCGGGACTCTGTGCAGGCCAGTCAACTTCCTCCACCCCAAACTCATTCCGACATGTCTTTATGGACCTTGCTTTGTCCACTGGTCTAAATCATTTGGTGGAGGGGGGATTATATTGTAGGGTTGATTTTTCAGGGGTTGGGCTTGGCTCCTTAGTTCCAGTTAAGGGGAACTCTAAGATATTTTGGACAATTTCATGCTCCCAACTTGACGAGAACAGTTTGGGGATGGCCCCTTCCTGTTCCAACATGACTGCACACCAGTGCACAAAGCAAGGTCCATAAAGACATGGATGAGTGAGTTTGGGGTGGCTGGCCTGTGCAGAGTCCTGACCTCAACCTGATAGAACACCTTTGGGATGAATTAGATCAGAGACCTCACAAATGCACTTCTGGAAATATAGTCAAACATTCCCATAGACACACTCCTGGTGGGCCAACTCAATATTGAACCCTACTGACTAAGACTGGGATGCCATTAAAAGTTCATGTGCATGTGAAGGTAGACATCCCAATACTCTTGGTAAAATAGTATGCGTGTATATATATGTGTGTGTGTGTGTATATATATATATATATATTAGTACAGACCAAAAGTTTGGACACACCTTCTCATTCAAAGAGTTTTCTTTACAATTTTCATGGTCATGAAAATAGATTCACACTGAAGGCATCAAAACTATGAATTAACACATGTGGAATTATATACATAACAAAAAAGTGTGAAACAAGTGAAAATATGTCATATTCTAGGTTCTTCAAAGTAGCCACCTTTTTGCTTTGATTACTGCTTTGCTTTGGCATTCTCTTGATGAGCTTCAAGAGGTAGTCACCTGAAATGGTCTTCCAACAGTCTTGAAGGAGTTCCCAGAGATGCTTAGCACTTGTTGGCCCTTTTGCCTTTACTCTGTGGTCCAGCTCACCCCAAACCATCTCGATTGGGTTCAGGTCCGGTGACTGTGGAGGCCAGGTCATCTGGCGCAGCACCCCATCACTCTCCTTCTTGGTCCTAGCCCTTTCACAGCCTGGAGGTGTGTTTGGGGTCATTGTCCTGTTGAAAAATAAATGATGGTCCAACTAAACGCAAACCGGATGGAATAGCATGCCGCTGCAAGATGCTGTGGTAGCCATGCTGGTTCAGTATGCCTTCAATTTTGAATAAATTCCCAACAGTGTCACCAGCAAAGCACCCCCACACCATCACACCTCCTCCTCCATGCTTCACGGTGGGAACCAGGCATGTAGAGTCCATCCGTTCAGCTTTTCTGCGTCACACAAAGACATGGTGGTTGGAACCAAAGATCTCAAGTTTGGACTCATCAGACCAAAGCACAGATTTCCACTGGTCTAATGTCCATTCCTTGTGTTCTTCAGCCCAAACAAGTCTCTTCTGCGTGTTGCCTTTCTTTAGCAGTGGTTTCCTAGCAGATATTCTACCATGAAGGCCTGATTCACACAGTCTCCTCCTAACAGTTGTTCTAGAGCCGAGTCTGCTGCAAAAGGTGGCTACTTTGAAGAACCTAGAATATGACATATTTTCAGTTGTTTCACACTATTTTGTTATGTATATAATTCCACATGTGTTAGTTCATAGTTTTGATGCCTCCAGTGTGACACTTTTCATAGTCATGAAAATAAAGAAAACTCTTTGAATGAGAAGGTGTGTCCAAACTTTTGGTCTGTACTGTGTGTATATGTGTGTATATGTATATATATATATATATATATATATATATATATATATATATATATATATATATATTATTATATATTATTATTATTTTATTTAAAAAAAAATATTTAGTTGGTTGTTTTTTTGTTTTGTTTTTTCATCCATTGTATTCCATCACTAGTAGTTTTTCAAGCAACTTCAAAGTTCATAAAATTAGATTGTGGTTAAACAGTCTGCTATATTATCTCTATGAATTTCCTGTATTTCATCTCCCACCTTATGTTACCTTTAGGAAAAATTACTGATGCGTTCTCATCTTTAGCCAAGAAGGGCCATTTCCGAGGCATCAGCAAAAGACTTGGACTAGTAAGTGCTTTAGGATTTGATTAAATACCTTCAGGCACCATACACTGTGCTACTAGATTGATGTTGTTCTAGTAATGCCTGGAATATACTATGGGGGAGATTTACTAAAACTAAAGAGCGCAAAATCTGGTGCAACTCTGAATAGGAACCAATCAGCTTCCAGGTTTTATTGGCAAAGCTTTATTAAACAAGCGGAAGTTAGAAGCTGATTGGCTACCAGAAGAACTTGCGAGGGGGTCTCTGTGCTAACTATGCAATGTTGGTACAGAGATCTCCCCACTGAGCTATTGTGTTCTAACAGAGGATCTTTTTAACCACTTAACACCCAGGCCAATTCTAACACTTGGCTCCTACATGTAAGAATCATAATTTTTTTGCTAGAAAATTACATATATATGTTTTTTTTTTTTTTTAGCAGAGACCCTAGAGAATACAATGGCGGTCATTGCAACTTTTTAGCTTTCACGGTATTTGAGCAGACATTTTTTAAACGTGTTTTTTTTTTTTTTTTTAACTGTTTCACACTTTAAAAAAAAAAAAAACGGTAAAGTTAGCCCATTTTTTTTACATAATGTGAAAGATTATGTTACACTGAGTAAATAGATACCCAACATATCACACTTCAAAATTGAACACGCTCGTGGAATGGCGCCAAACTTCAGTACTTAAAAATCCCCATAGGCGACTGGTTACCTATTTTTAGGTACAGAGGAGGTCTAGGGCTAGAATTATTGCTCTCGCTCCAACATTCGCGGCAACACCTCACGTGTGTTGTTTGAACACCGTTTTCATATGTGGGCGGGACTTGTGTATGCGTTCGCTTCTGTGTGCGAACACAGGGGGACATGGGCACTTTAAAAAAAAAAAAATGTTTTATTGTTACTTTTACTTTAAAAAAAATAGTTTGACACTATAAAAAATAAATAAAAATTTGATCACTTTTATTCCTATTACAAGGAATGTAAACATCCCTTGTAATAGGAATATGGCGTGACAGGACCTCTTTACAGTGAGATATGGGGTCAATAAGACCCCACATCTCACCTCTAGGCTGGGAAGACTCTAATGGTTTGGGGTTTGTCTTAATTCAAAGCCCAATTTTAATGTTTTGACTGTATTTTTATTTTTGGACCTGCTTGGGAAAAGAAAGTATATCTGACCAGTACAGGGTTCTGAAAACTTTTTTTACTACGAGGGCCACATAATTTACAAACATTTGCAGGTTGAAAATTAAAATGCCCATCAGAGTCCCTCTTTACATAGTTAGTCAGGTTGAAAATAAAGACACAAATCCATCTAATTCAACCGATAAAAGGGGGAAAGAAAAAAAAAATACAATTCTATATCCACAGTTGATTCAGAGGAAGACAAAAACCCCCAGCAGAGCGATGATCCAATTTGCTCCAGCAGGGGGAAAAATCCTTCCTGATCCCCCCCGAGAGGCAATCCGATATTGCCTGGATCAACTTTACCTATAAATGTTATTACCCAATTTTGTATATTTAGGAAATTATCCAGGCCTTTTTTAAAGCAATCTACTGAGCTGGCCAGAACCCCCTCTGCAGGGAGTCTGTTCCACATTTTCACAGCTCTTACTGTGAAGAAACCTTTCCGTAGTTGGAGGTGAAATCTTTTTTCCTCTAGACGTAAAGAGTGCCCCCTTGTCCTCTGTGATCACCTTCAAGTGAATAATTCAACACCAAGTTTACTATATGGACCCCTTATGTATTTATACACATTGATCATATCCCCCCTTAGGCCCCTTTCACACTGGGGTGGGAGCGGTGTTGGCTGTAAAGCGCTGCTATTTTTAGCGTTTTACCGCTAATTTTGCAACGCTATTCGGCCGCTAGCGGGGCCGTTTTACCCACCGCTATTGGCCAAGAAAGGGTTAAAAAAAGAGGCACTTTGGCGGCGGTATAGCCGCGGTGTCCCATTGATTTCAATGGGCAGGAGCGGTGGAGGAGCGGTATACACACTTCACTGCTCCAAAGATGCGGCTAGTAGGACTTTTTTCACCGTCCTGCAAGTGCGCTGCTCGAGTGTGAAGCCTTCGGGGCTTTCACACTGGAGACACAGCAGCGGCTGTTTTAGGTTGGTTTGCAGGCGCTATTTTTGGCGCAATAGCCCCTGCAAACCGCTTCAGTGTGAAAGGGGTCTAAATCTCCTCTTCTCCAGAGTGAATAAATTCAGTTCCTCCAATTTTTCTCCTCATAGCTGAGCTCCTCCATGCCTCTTATGGCCGTGTACAGATGAGGAGACATGTCCGCTGAAACATGTCTGACGGACCGTTTCCAGCAGACATGTCTCCTCGGATATTTGGTCTGATGGCGTGTACACACCATCGGACCAAAATCCCCTCGGATGGATAACGCGGTGACGTGGCGGTGACGTTGTTGCCGCCACGTCACCAATCCAGGAAGTAAAATACTTCCACGCATGCGTCAAATCCATTCGACGCATGTGGGATATTTATGTCCGCTAATTAGGCGTACTAACCAGCGGACATGTCCGACGGACAGGTTTCCAGTGGACAAATTTCAAAGCATGCTTTGAAATTTGTCCACTGGAAACCCCTGTCCGCTAGGTCGTACACATGATCGGATATGTCCACTGAAACACATCGTGTGTACGCGGCCTATCAGTTTGGTTGCCCTTCGCTGCACTTTCTCCAGTTCCCTGATATCCTTTTTGAGAACTGGTGCCCAAAACTGAACTGCATATTCCAGATGAGGTCTTACTAATGATTTGTACAGGGTAACAACAGAATAAGCCCACAGCACAGCCAAGCTGAGACAGAGACCCAATTCAACAGAATAACTGGATCAGAATCAATTAACTCTCTGATCCCCCTCTAAATTTAACAAAGCACCAGCACTCCCTTGCTGCTCCTACCTCTTCCCCGGGTGGCCCTGAAATGACAAGTACCTGCGACCCAGGGATCAGTGATGTCACTTCTCTGGTCGTGTGCGTTGGCCTTGCAATTGGCTGCTAGACCCAAGTACTGTGATAGGGGAGGAGGCCACTTGCACCTCCCTACATGGAAGTGTCAGGTGTTGTGGACAGCTTCGGAGAAAGAAGGAACGATTATGGATCACTTCTAAGGGGATCAGAGGGGTCTTTGCAATGACACTATCACTTTGCTATACATGGAAAATGGGAAACGTGACACTGTCTCTTTAAGAGAACTTGGTGACAACACTGCAATGACAGGAATGACAAACCAATTCTATAATAACAGGACAAAATGTGTATATAGATTTTCCCGCATGTACTATAAATCTGTGATGTACTTTTTGTATTATTATTATTAAACTGGATTGAACAAATGTCTTGATAGATTCCACGTGTGGATGGAGAATATGATCTGAAAACCCCAAAGGACATGGCGTATGTCTATAGTGGAGCTTACATTCCATTAAGTTGTAAATTAATAGAGCAGGTAAGTGAACATTCCATTCATTCATAAACAAATGATAAACATATGTGAGTGCAAAGTATCTTAAAGTGGTTGTAATCCCTGTACTACCACTTTCCCTACAGGTGAGCCTATAATAAAGCTTACCTGTAGGTACCGTGAATATCTCCAAAACTTTCACCATTTAGGAGATATTTACTTGTATTCGCATGTGCCGACATCATGGGCACATGCGCACTGAGGAAACGGTTCGCTTGTGTCGATTCTTTAGCAGCCATGCTGTGACCGGCTGCTCCCGTGCGCATGCCCGGGAGTGACGTCATCACGGCTCCAGGGGCCAATCGCAGCGCCAGAGCCCGCGAACCTGGAAATAACTCCGGAAGACATGTCACCGGTCACATCGGTGTACGGGGACCGCTGCAACAGCTTTGATCTAAGGTAAGTATTTCATAATGAGCTAATATAGCTCATTAAAGGGGTTGTAAAGGATTTTTTTTCCCTAAATAGCTTCCTTTACCTTAGTGCAGTCCTCCTTCACTTACCTCATCCTTCCATTTTGCTTTTAAATGTCCTTATTTCTTCTGAGAAATCCTCACTTCCTGTTCTTCTGTCTGTAACTCCACACCGTAATGCAAGGCTTTCTCCCTGGTGTGGAGAAAGCCTCTTGAGGGGGGAGGGGGTGAGCAGGCAAGTCAGGACACTCTACTTTTCAGATAGAGAAAGGAGCTTTGTGTTAGTGGGCCTCCTGACACTCCTGCTCGCCCCCTCCCCCCCTCAAGAGGCTTTCTCCACACCAGGGAGAAAGCCTCGCATCACTGTGTGGAGTAACAGACAGAAGAACAGGAAGTGAGGATTTCTCAGAAGAAATAAGGACATTTAAAAGCAAAATGGAAGGATGAGGCAAGTGAATGAGGACTGCACTAAGGTAAAGAAAACTATTTAGGGAAAACATTTTTTCCTTTACAACCCCTTTAAGCCTTTGTCTTGCAGGTTGTGTTTTTTTTTTGAGAGAGAGAGAGTTTACAACCACTTTAACTGCTTTAACTGACCGTGCTCTTTCACACGAATCTGTATTGATCCGCTGTCTGCTGTCTGCTCAGCGGGGATCATCCGTAAATCCCCGCTGAGCTGTAGGCTGACAGGGCGGTCCTTGCCTCCCTGTCTTTTCTCCGCTCTCCCCTATGGGGAATCTGACAACAGTTCGTCCGCTCGTGTGAAAGGGACCATAGTCACTCTACCGCCTTCAGTAGAACACATTTGCTTTTATTTGCATTTTTCTGAGCTACAGCCAAAGAATAAACTATTTTTCAGGTTTTGACTCGTAAAGGTTGGACGGGTCTTGAAGAAGTCACACGTCTGCTTAATGGCAATGAGTTTGCAGGTATGGGAGTTTTTAATAAATCATTTATTCTTACATGATAAGTAGGCAGCTCTTCCTGTAGTTTAGTTGTGTGCATAATGTGACTGTAATTCTTCCTACTACAGAGCAAATCTCGGATAGGAATTCATATTCAGAATCACAGAGGATCATCCTGGCAGTTTTCCTTGGAGGATGCACATTTTCAGAGATCTCAGCGTTGAGGTTTCTGGGAAAAGAGACAGGTACTTTATATTATTTATTCGGATCCTGATAACTGTTTGGAACATTTGGGTATTTATATCATGCTAAGTACATGGGAAATAGTTATAGGGACATTTAACCACTTGCCTACTGGGCACTTCCTTCCTTGAATGACAATTGCGCGGTCATGCAAAACAACATTTTTATCATATTATTATTATTTTTTTTTACAAGAGTAGAGCTTTCTTTTGGTTGTATTTAATCACCACTGTTTTTTTTTGCTAAATACCGTATTTATCGCGGTATAACGCGCTCCCGCGTATACCGCGCACCCCTAAAGTGACCCCCAATCCTGTGAAAAAAAAGTAATTTTTTTACTTACATTTTTGGTGTCCTGCGCGGCGTCCATCGGCGACCTCGTCGGGTCCAGCGTCCTTCTGCGGCTTCGGGTGTCATCTTCGGCGGGTCCGGCGTCCTTCTGCGGCTTCGGTTGTCCTTCTGCGGCGGGTCCGGTGTCCTCTTCGGCGGGTCCGGCGTCTTTCTGCGGCGTCCTCGCGTCCTCCCCGCTCGTTTCCCGCACCGAGTTTTGAATACTGCGCCAGCATATACCGAGCGCAGTACATTCGGGCAGGCTCGGCAACTGTGGCGCTCACGTCCTGTATGTCCAGGACGTGACCACGGAAGAAGCCGAGACGGGCCGAATATACCCAAGTGTACTGCGCTCGGTATATGTAGGCGCAGTATTCAAAACTCGGCGCGGGTATCGGCGTATATCGCGCACCCACGATTTTGCCCTGATTTTCAGGGCAAAAAAGTGCGCGATATACGCCGATAAATACGGTAAATGAAAAAATACAGAAAATTTAAAAAAAATGTTTGTTATACAATTTTGCAAGCAGGTTATTTTTCTCTTTCACTGATGTGCACTGATGAGGCTGCACTGATGGGCACTGATCAGGTGGCATTGATGGGCCTCCAGAAGGCACTGATAGTTGACACTGATAAGGAGACACTGATGGGCACAGATTAGCAGCTGATGGGCACTGATTAGCAGCACTGGTAGGCACTGAATGGCAGCACTGGTGGGTTCATATTTGCAGCACTGGTGGGACTGCACTGATAATCATTACCCTGTTTATCAGTGTAGATGTCCCTTTTTAAAGATGCCAGTTATCGGCTCTCTTCTCTGATCCTCATGCTGTCAGGATGAGGTAAGAACTGCTGATAAAAGGGATCTGTTTACCTCCGTGATCAGCTGATCACTTGGTAAAGAGCTGCTGATTGGCTCTGTACCTCAATCTGTGATCAGTGTCTGGAGGACACTACACTGGTGTGCAGCCATGTTGGAACAGGAAGGGGCCATACCCAAACTGTTCCCACAAAGTTGGGAGCAAGAACTTGTCCAAAATGTCTTGGTTTGCTGACACCTTAAAGGGGTTGTAAAGGTTTTGTTTTTTATTTTCTAAATAGGTTCCTTTAAGCTTGTGCATTGTTGGTTCACTTACCTTTTCCTTCGATTTCCCTTCTAAATGTTTTTTTTTCTTTGTTTTCTTTGTCTGAATTTCTCACTTCCTGTTCCTCCTCAGTAAAGTGCTCAGTAATCGCGTTCGTCGGTATTACAAGTGTTGTACGTCACCGCGTTCCTGACGGTCAGAATTTCAGCCACGATTAGTGTGACCGTGTGTATGCAAGACATATTTCCTCGGTTTTTATGTCGGAAACGCGATCGTGTCTACGAGGCATAAGACTTAAAGTTCATGTGCGTGTAAAGGCAGGCGTCCCAATACTTTTTAGACAATATAATGTGTGTGTGTGAAAAATAGTTCGTTAATATTAGTGCCCCCTGATTACTTACCCGACCCCTCGAAAGTCCCGCGCCATGAACAGGCTTCTCGGCCATCTTCCCGGCTCATTCATTGGTTGATTGAAAGCAGCATAGCCATTGGCTCACGCTGCTGTCAATCGCATCCAATGATGCTGCACGCCGGGGGTGGGGCCGAGTGATACAGTGAGCGACTATGGCCGCCGGCTGTATCACAGGAGCACCCCCACAAGCACTCAACACGATGCAAGCTTGTTCGCATGAAGGTGTTGAGTCCTTGCAGGGGGGGGGGGGGAGCCGAGACAGCCGCAGAGGGACCCCAGAAGACCAGGTTCGGGGCCACTCTGCAAAACGAGCTGCACAGTGGAGTTAAGTATAACATGTTTGTTATTTAAAAAATTCCTTTAGTGATCCTTTAATGCATCTCTTCTTTTTTTTTTTTTACTGCACAGCATCGCAGTATGGTGGTGCAAATTGAATCATTAGTAAATACGGCAGATTGCCTTGTCTATGCGATGGGCAAGACTGCTTAGCACTGCCCAATGCATGTGGTGTCGATGGGCCCTTTGTTTCCTTTCTTCATGGTTGAAAAAAAAGAACAAAGGCCCAGATTCTCAAAGAAATTACGTCGACGTATTAGGCGCGCTTACGCCGGCACATTTACGCTACGCCGCGTTAACTTAGGACGCAAGTGCTTTGTGAATACTGCACTTGCCTCACTAAGTTGCGGCGGCGTAGCGCAAATATGATACGCTGCGCCCGCCCTACGTGAATCTGGGCCAAAGTGTTTTCCAAAGCTTGCATCTAAAATGATATTCAGTTAGCGACATGAAAGGTATCGCCTATATTTATACTTTCTACTACTCTCTATGGCTAACGCATCATAACACTTTATTTTCTATAAATGTTTTCCGCTAATAATGTATTTAAATGGCAGTGTGATCAATTCACTTTACATTACTTAGAGTACAGTAAAACCTTGGATTATGAACATAATTTGTTCCAAAAACATGCTTGTAAACTAAAACACTTGTATATCAAAACGTCCCAGAAGACAGATTCGATCGTGTGTACGGGAGAGCCGACGGATTTGGCCAGCCGACAGATTTCAAAGCATGCTTTGAAATCTGTCGGCTGGGAACCCGTCCGCCCGATATGTCTGCTGGTTAGTACGCTAACCAGCAGACATGTCTTCTCGCACACGCGTTGAATGGTTTCGACGCATGCGCAGAAGTGTTTTACTTCCTGGTGCGGTGACGTGGCGGCGTCAACGTCACCGCCACGTCAGCGCGCCGTCTGCCGGCGGGGATTTTGGTTTAATCGTGTGTACACGATCAAACCAATACGTCCCCAGCAGACAGATTTGTTCAAATCGGTCTGTCCGACCGATTTGAACAAATGTGTCTGCTCGTGCGTACAAGGCCTAAGTGTAGCAATATGGTTACATTTAATGAAGGTACAACATTTAGCAACTCACATGGTTGATGATTAAAAAAGGCACATCTAAGTATGTAGGCATCCGGGGTAAAGTTGTCCACATAGACCGTCCTCTGCACTGCCGGCTCTCACTGCTGTCCGTCTGCAATCGTGATCGAAACTACCCTGCAGTAGAGCGATGTGGAGCGCAGTGTGGAAGGGATCACGTCAATGACGGTGCAGAGGACGGTCTATGTGGACAGCTTTACTCCAGATGCCTACATACTTAGATGTGCCTGTTTTAATCATCAACCATGTGAGTTTCTAAATGTTGTACCTTCATTAAATGTGACCATATTGCTACACTTAGAGGCTCCTCTTCTCTTGTATACTCAGTTGTGACATGAGGCTAGTCTTATATCAAGACATCGTTTGTATATCAAGGCAACATGTATATAAACATTTTGCTTGTCTTGTAAAAAATGCTCTCAAACCAAGTTACTCTCAAACCAAGGTTTTACTGTGTATGTTTTCTTCTTTATAGGTTACAGATTTGTTTTTCTAACCACGTCTATTACAAATGCTGCACGGATGATGGAATCATTGACAGAGACTAAATCATGACCCATCAGGGATTACCATGTTCTAACAGACGGTGACACTGGACAACCATGATCTTGCCGAATTCTCATAACATGTGAACTCATTAGTATGAAAACATTCCCTGCAACTGACAACAATCCTGTGTCCAAAAAAGAACTAATTGTACCTACTGTACATGGGAAATACTTAAAGGAACTCCATTAATAACAGATCCTTTCTTCATCATCAGATCCTTTCTTCATCATCAGATCCTTTCTTCATCATCAGATCCTTTCTTCATCATCAGATCCTTTCTTCATCATCAGATCCTTTCTTCATCATCAGATCCTTTCTTCATCATCAGATCCTTTCTTCATCATCAGATCCTTTCTTCATCATCAGATCCTTTCTTCATCATCAGATCCTTTCTTCATCAAATAAACGTCTGTTAAAGGGAAACTGTAGTCTTTTAAAAACCTTTTTACAGATATATTGTATGTGACTGTGATCTGCTTACCGAAAATAATATTACAAATTAACTTTTTTGTATTTTAGCTGTGTATAGTTTTAAATATACTGTATGCACCGTACAGGTTCTGCTGCTTGCTCATTAGTGTTAATCAATGATTTGCTTCCATTCCTCTCTCTCAGTGTAAGTCTATGGGTCAAGTTTTATCTATTAAAATGTATCAGGCCAAATGAGCTTTTCTACAAGCACATGTTTCCTGTCTTCTCTGTCTATGCTGCTTCATAGGGTGATCACGTGTCCCGGATTGCCTGGGACAGTCCCGCATTTTTCACGTCTCTCCCGGGCACCTTCATGCCATGACAATACAGTGTCCCGGAATGAAACTGACACAGCCACCCCCCGGGCCAATCTGGAGCCCCAAAAAAGGCCGCCACATCACCACTTTACTCACTGGCAGTACTTGTCCTAACGGGGAATGCCTGAAGGAGCACAATCCCCACCCCCTGTTTGTGATTGGACACAAGAGGCGGGATTTATGATTTCTCCAATCACTGTGCTGTGATTCGTTACAGCACAAGCTGATTTTTGGGAAGGGGGAATGTCCCTGAATTGTAGTTTGGAAATGTGGTCACCCTAATGCTGCACAGGCAATTTGAATCTCTTGCCACTGAGATTGAAGATTGCTTTTTGGAACTAACTGTATTTTCAGCACAATGAAATTAATGTGAAGCCAATAAAGTGGATATTGTTATTATTATTATTATTATTATTATTATTATACAGGATTTATATAGTACCAACAGTTTGTGCAGGACTTTACAACATGGGGGAAGACAGTGCAGTTACAATACAAATCAATAAGAATAAGAATTTTGAAGATCAACAACTTGAAAGAATAATAGCATCCGTACACAATACCGCAACAGATATTAACACAATCAAAATGAATTATAAGTGTATTGCAAGATGGCATAGGACACCTGCAATGATAAACAAGTTTAATAAAGATAATTCTCCATTGTGCTGGAGGGAATGCGGACAAATTGGAACAACCATGCATATACGGTGGGACTGTCCCAAAATAAAAGAATATTGGCGTGAAATCTAGGAAGTCGCAAAATAAATAACTGGGGAGGAATTAGATAATAGTATTTACGCTTGTTTGTTCCATGACGTAAAAGGTCCCAAGAATAGAAGCAGGGAATCATTGCTCCCTCAGTTAATAAATGCGGCCAAGGGACTGATCCCCAAAAAACTGGCTAAATAAAAACAAACCAGATATAAAAGAATGGTTCCCGCGGATTGAAAATTATAATCGTCTGGAGTATCTCAGCAGCTGCGATGAAGGCCAACTTGAGAAATACAATAGAAAATGGAGACGTTGGGAAGACTATAAGAGGACGGAGGAATATGCAAAGAAAATGTTTGAAGAACGAGAGACTTAGGAACAAACCATAGGGAAAGTGGGGAGGGTGGGTGGGAGGTTGGGAAGGGAAAGTGGGGAGGAAGGGTGAGAGAGTGGGAAGCGGAATTGGGGAGGGTGGGCGGAAAGGAGTAGGTGGTTGGTAGGAGAAGATAAGTGGGGAAAGAGGGGGAATAGAGGGTAAAGTGAGGAAGAGTAGAGCCACAAGGGGTCAATAATATCAACTTTGGAGAAAAATACACATATATATATATATATATATATATATATATATATATATATATATATATATATATATATACAGTGCAGAAAATAAGTATTTGAACACCCTGCTATTTTGCAAGTTCTCCCACTTGGAAATCATGGAGGGGTCTGAAATTGTCATCGTAGGTGGATGTCCACTGTGAGAGACATAATCAAAAAAAAAAATTCCAGAAATCACAATTTATGAATTTTTAACTATTTATTTGTATGATACAGCTGCAAAGAAGTATTTGAACACCTGTCTATCAGCTAGAATTCTGACCCTCAAAGACCTGTTAGTCTGCCTTTAAAATGCCCACCTCCACCCCATTTATTATCCTAAATTAGATGCACCTGTTTGAGGTCATTAGCTGCATAAAGACACCTGTCCACCCCATACAATCAGTAAGAATCCAACTACTAACATGGCCAAGACCAAAGAGCTGTCCAAAGACGCTAGAGACAAAATTGTACACCTCCACAAGGCTGGAAAGGGCTACGGGGAAATTGCCAAGCAGCTTGGTGAAAAAAGGTCCACTGTTGGAGCAATCATTAGAAAATGGAAGAAGCTAAACATGACTGTCAATCTCCCTCGGACTGGGGCTCCATGCAAAATCTCACCTCGTGGGGTCTCAATGATCCTAAGAAAGGTGAGAAATCAGCCCAGGACTACACGGGAGGAGCTGGTCAATGACCTGAAAAGAGCTGGGACCACCGTTTCCAAGGTTACTGTTGGTAATACACTAAGACGTCATGGTTTGAAATCATGCATGGCACGGAAGGTTCCCCTGCTTAAACCAGCACATGTCAAGGCCCGTCTTAAGTTTGCCAATGACCATTTGCATGATCCAGAGGAGTCATGGGAGAAAGTCATGTGGTCAGAGGAGACCAAAATAGAACTTTTTGGTCATAATTCCACTAACCATGTTTGGAGTAAGAAGAATGATGAGTACCATCCCAAGAACACCATCCCTACTGTGAAGCATGGGGATGGTAGCATCATGCTTTGGGGGTGTTTTTCTGCACATGGGACAGGGCGACTGCACTGTATTAAGGAGAGGATGACCGGGGCCATGTATTGTGAGATTTTGGGCAACAACCTCCTTCCCTCAGTTAGAGCTTTGAAGATGGGTCGAGGCTGGGTCTTCCAACATGACAATGACCCGAAGCACACAGCCAGGATAACCAAGGAGTGGCTCTGTAAGAAGCATATCAAGGTTCTGGCGTGGCCTAGCCAGTCTCCAGACCTAAACCCAATAGAGAATCTTTGGAGGGAGCTCAAACTCCGTGTTTCTCAGCGACAGCCCAGAAACCTGACTGATCTAGAGAAGATCTGTGTGGAGGAGTGGGCCAAAATCCCTCCTCCAGTGTGTGCAAACCTGGTGAATAACTACAAAAAAGTTTGACCTCTGTAATTGCAAACAAAGGCTACTGTACCAAATATTAACATTGATTTTCTCAGGTGTTCAAATACTTATTTGCAGCTGTATCATACAAATAAATAGTTAAAAAAATCATACATTGTGATTTCTGGATTTTTTTTTTGATTATGTCTCTCACAGTGGACATGCACCTACGATGACAATTTCAGACCCCTCCATGATTTCCAAGTGGGAGAACTTGCAAAATAGCAGGGTGTTCAAATACTTATTTTCTGCACTGTATATATATATATAATAATAATAAAAAAAAAAGATTGAAATAAAGTTAAAATAAATAAATAAATACAGTATTTACTCACAAATGATGCAAACCCAAAGTAGAGATAATGGCTCTTCTCTACATGTGTAAGCACGAGTGAGTCTCTGGACATGGTGGAGTCTGATGTGGAAAAAAAAAACAAAGAAAAAAAAAAACAATACAAATCGATACAGGAGGGATCAGAGGGCCCTTACAATCTAGGGTCAGGATTGTAGGAGGGTCAAGTGGAACATAGGGTAGTAGCTGTGGGGGGTGATCAGATTCAGATGAAAAAAAATGAAATACAGTTGTTAGGTGTGGGTAGGGTAGGCTTCTCTGAAGAGGAGGGTTTTCAGGGATCGTTTAAAAGCCAATAGAGTAGGAGGTTTTGGACAGATTGGGGGTAAGGAGTTCCATAGGATTGGAGAGGCTCTGGAAAAGTCCTGAATGGGAGGAGGTGATGAGAGAGCTAATAAGCGGTTACATCTCTAAGTTGTGAGTGATGTGCAAGGGAGGAACTTAGTGCACACTTCCCTATAAACCACGATAGGCTACATAGTTCTGTGATTTACTTGCCATGAATGAATGTATATGACTTTATATTTTTTTGACCCTAGTGCAGAGTTCGCCAACCCCCGGTCCGCAGCCTACTACCGGGCCGTGGGTGCGGGCGTCAAGAGACATGCTGGGCTGCCGGCAAGAGAGAGCTGGGTGAATGGAAGAAGTGAGCGGGCGGGCAAGCAAAGATATCATCTCTCTCCGCCCCGTGGATCACCGCTCTTCCGCCCTCAAAGCCAGTGCTCTGCCTCGGTGTTGGACAGGGAGCAGAGAGATGACATCATCTCACACTGCTTGCCCCACATCGCCACTCTCCTGCGGCTCCTCGCTTGGAGAACTTAGATTCCTTGTTCAGCAGCACAGATTGCCTGCCCCCCCCTGGACATCTAAGCAGGAATTTGCCGAAGGGTGGAGCCAGAGAGTGACAGACGAACAGACGAAGGAGTCATGGACCCTCTCTCTGCCAGGTGATACCGCTGCAGCAAGAGGAGGGAGACACCCTGCTACATCTAGAATGGCGATCCCACAGAAATGTGACGTTAACAGTGACAGGTGAGCTGTGTGTGGGAGTACAGGTGAGGTGTGCTGGGACTTGTAGTTCACCCCTAAGCTCGCGACGATCGTTGTTGTGGGGTGTCAGTCTGACACCCCGCAACACCGATCTAGGTAAAGAGTCTCGGTCGAACTCTGTAAACAAGAGCAGCCGTAATCTGCTTTTCCCCACTCGCGTCTGTCAGATGCGAGTAGAGGAGAGCTGATCGGCTGCTCCACTGACAGGGGGGGTTTGTGCTGATCGATTATCAGCACAGCCCCACCGAGGATGCCCACACTAGACCACCAGCCAGGGATGCCACCAGACCACTAGGGATGCCCACCACCAGGTATGCCACCCTAGACCACCAGGGATGCCATCAATGCCCATAATGGATGCCAATCAGTGCCCACAATTGCCAATCAGTGCCCACAATGGGCATCACTGATTGGTAGGCATTGTTTGGCACTGATTGGCATCTATCAGTACAGAAAATGACAGTATATCTGTGCCGCCCATCAGTGCCCATACATGCCGCCTCATCTTTGTCTATCCGTGCCGCCCCATCTGTGCCCAAACCGTGAAGGATAAAACTTACTTATTTACAAAGTTTTGTAACGGAAACAAAAAAAAGCATTTGTTTTTCAAAGTTTTCGGTCTTTTTTATTTTCTTTGCAGTAAATAAAAATCCCAGAGGTGATCAAATACCACCAAAAGAAAGCTCTATTTGTTGGGAACAAAATGATAAAAATTTAGTTTGGGTACAGTGTAGCATGACCACGTAATTGTCATTTAAAGTGCCACATCACTGAAAGCTGAAAATTGGTCTGTGCAGGGAGGTGTATAAGTGCCCAGTATGGAAGTGGTTAAAGTGGTGATTCACCTGATTTTATTTTTTTTTAAAAAGCCAGCAGCTACAAATACTGCAGCTGCTCACTTTTAAAAAATGGACACTTACCTGTCCAGGTCGCCCGCAACTTTGGTAGCCGAAGCCGAGCGGTAGCTTGGCTCTGGCTCTCGGCTTCCCCTGCCGCCATCCTCGTGAGGGAATCGGCAAGTGAAGCACCGCGCTGCGCCGTTCCCACTAGTCCCCGAGTGTTTCCCAGAACACAACGGGGGGGGGGGGTTTATACAGGTATCTGCACCCCCGACCCCCTGAAAGGTGTCAAATGTGACTCTGGAGGGGGGGAGGATTCCGAAAAGCAGAGGTTCACTTTTGGGTAAACTTCCGCTTTGAACCTACAGATTATAAGTAAATTCTAGAAGCAGGTGAATGATTGGCTGGTCACTAGCACAGCATCCAAATCTTTAGATGGCCATTTGAGACAATAATGGTGCTGCTCTGAAGATATTAAAATGGACCTGTCCCCTTTACCAAAATATCACATCAAAATGCAGCTCTGCATGCTGATGTAAAATAGGCTAACACTTTTTTTTAATGTTTCTCTGCTTTATTTGATTAATAAAAATGCCATAAAACTATCCCCTATATTGTAAACGCCATAACTTTTGCGCAAACCAATCAATGAACGCTTATTGCGTTTTTTTTTACCAAAAATATGTAGAAGAATACGGATCGGCCTAAACTGAGGGAAAAAAAAAAGTTTTTTTTATATATTTGTGGGGATATATTTTATAGCAAAAAGTAAAAAATATTGCATTTTTTTTCCCAAATTTGATGCTCTATTTTTGTTTATAGCAAAAAAAAAAAAAATGCAGAGGTGTTCAAATTGCACCAAAAGAAAACTCTATTTGTGGTGAAAAAAAGTATTTTTTTGTGGAGCAACGTTGCACGACCGCGCAATTGCCAGTTAAAGCGGCGCAGTGCCAAATGGCTCGAGGCTGAATTGATTAATTTCTTTGTAATGCCTTTAGTTATACTTTAAGCTGAAGCACCCTGCCAGCTCTAGTACCTTCCTGTACACTGTAGGTGGCTCTTCCTCTCTCACTTGCAGGGAGATCATCCAGTAGGGGTGTAGGCATTCACACTGTACCCCGGGCACCTGCATCTCCCTTGTTCCCATCCTGCGTTCAGTGGGAGCCGCTCAGGAAATCACATCTGTGGGAGCCATTGGGAGCTGTCATTTGTAAACACCTCTGTGTTTACAAGTGATGGGGAGCAGAAGGCCTGAGCCAGAGGTGAGTGGGTGAGTTCCACCGAGTTACAGCTGAAAAAAAGCCTTGTGTTTTATCAGGTTAGGCAACTCGTCAGAATTTGTAACTGAAGTGATGTTCCAACATGGCCATCTTGCTACACCCCACACTCGTCCACACCAATGATACAGTGAGAAGGCGGCAGGCGGCCATCTTGTTACACCCTGGCATTTCACACTTATTTTTAACAGTAAACAGAGCTTATAAAGTCAAATTCAGTATTTTTAATTTAGTTTTGATGTTGAATCGCAGATCCCCACCATTACTAATAAAAAAAAATAATAATAATAAAAATGCCATAAATCTATACCCTTTTTTTTTAAGCTAACACACACACTATTGATCGCCGACTGTGTTTATTCAGAAAAGGAAGGGGTCAGTAAATGACATATTTACCTGCCCCTTCCCCTGTTCATCCTAAAACATCCCTGCAGCACCAGCTGCTGGGAGAGGAGGGAAGCCAGCAGCGGGGCGGGGGGAGCTAGGGCAGAAGGGGGAATCTATGTTGCACAGGATGATTAGGGTGTGCCTGGGCACACCTGGCACACCCTGTGCGCATGCCTATAACATTTATCCTGGCCACCACTCCAGACCCCGCTACACATAGCAGTTGTCATGCCCTGTGCTGCTGGTGTAGCAGCCTATGCATACACTGTCTCCAGTACACAGCCCCAGAGTAAGCATCCATTAAAATGCTCACAATAGCAAACGCTCATTGGTCAGTGCAACCACATGACCGTGCTGACCAATAAGAAGCACTTCTTTCTTCTGGGACTGGGAGATCAAGCCTCAAATGTGCTTTTCATTGGTCAGCATGGTCATACTGACAAATGAGCTTCTGTCATTGCAAGTATTATGATGGATACTCACTCTGGGTCTGTGTATGGTGTACAGCAGGGGCCTCCAATCTGTGCTTGCCTTTATCTGGACCTTGGGGTACTATTATTTCCACCGACACCAAAGACTGGGCACTATTCCTCATACTGACACCAGAGATGGGCAACTAATATTCCCACTGACACCAATGATGGGGCACTATTTGTTCCACTGACACCAAAGACTGGGCACTATTCCTTATACTGACACCAGATGGGCAACTAATATTCCCACTGACACCAATGACGGAGCACTATTCCTCCCATTGACATCAGAGATGGGCAACTATTCCTCCCACTGACACCAATGATGGGGCGCAATATTCTTCCCACTGACACCAATGATGGGGCGCAATATTCTTCCCACTGACACCAATGATGGGGCGCAGTATTCTTCCCACTGTCACCAATGATGGGGCGCAGTATTCCCACTGTCACCAATGATAGGAGGGCATTATTTCTCCCTCTAACACCAATATTAGGGGGGCATAATTCCTCCCACTGACACCTATGATAGGAGGACATTATTTCTCCCTCTAACACCAATATTAGGAGGGCACTATTCCTCCCACTGACACCAATGATAGGAGGGGGGCATTATTCCTCCCACTGACACCAATGATAGGAGGGGGGCATTATTCCTCCCACTGTCACCAATGACGGAGCACTATTCCTCCCACTGACACCAATGACGGAGCACTATTCCTCCCATTGACACCAGAGATGGGCAACTATTCCTCCTACTGACACCAATTATAGGGGGGCATTATTCCTCCCACTGACACCAATAATAGGGGGGACACTATTCCTCCCTCTGACACCAATATTAGGGGGGGAATATTCATTCCACTGACACCAATGACGGGGGCACTATCCCTCCCACTGACACCAATGATGGGAGCACTATCCCTCCCACTGACACCAATGATGGGAGCACTATCCCTCCCACTGACACCAATGATGGGAGCACTATCCCTCCCACTGACACCAATGATAACCACTGCATAACCAATAGTGTCAGTTGTTGAGAGAGTAGGACGCTCTCAAACGAGTCTCTCTCTCAGGGATAGCTCAGCCAGGCAGGGTCCTCCCACTGTGCGGCTCCAGGCCTCGCAGGCAAGCAGGGCTTCCACCTCTCTGTCTTTTGCTGCCACTACCTGCAATTCACCTGTTTCTGAGTACCTCTGAGTACCTCCGTTTCGTTGATCCAGGCCTCCCCTGGATTCTTCTCACTCCAGGTAAGGGCCTTACTGGGACCATTGACGGCCGTCCTTTTGAGGACAAGCCGCCACAAACATCCACGGCTCTCCCCTGCTCCTTCTTCCCCTCCTCGGTTGCTCCCCCGGGTGCTTTTTCCCGACAACCGCGCCAGCCTGTGGGGAATCGCGGGCGCCGCGATCTAGGAAAGACTGCGGCTTCACTCGCGGCTTCACTTGCGGCCTAACGCCGCGCCGATCCCCACACGCTGCTATAGGCCAAGAACCCCGCCCCCCCCCCCCTTACCCCAGAAGCATCCCCACACCGCTACCACCGCTTGGGCGTCCTTTTCGCCATCCATCCCTACTAGCCTCCGATCGCGGCAGCCGCGACTCAGGAAAGGCCGCGGCTTCATCCGCGGCCTAGCGGCGCGCCGCTCCCCACCCCCAACCATCGTCACCTTTTGCCCTAATCGGGCCAGGAAGCCCCCCCTTCCCCTGCAGAGTCCCCTTGCCCCCGATCATCCTTCTCAGCCCCCCAGGCGACACAGACAGTGGTCTACTTAGCCTGGTACCCCCCCAGCCTGGATCCGGCTGCCAGGTCGGTGGCCAGCTTGCTCCACCCAGCCCTATCTCCCCCTTTCAAACTCATTTAAAACTTGATCCAGGGTTAAACCCGATCGCCTCTTTAGGGGTCAGGAAGGAATTTTTTTCCCTACCACAGCATATTGGCGCAGCGTGGTCAGGGTTTTTTTGCCTTCCTCTGGACCAAGCCAGGATCAGAGGATTCAGTTATCCTTGAGAATCCACCCCCCACCCCCGCCATGGTTAATCGGCAATACTCGGCGGAGAACATTTGGGATCTGGAGCGATTTGCCGCAATTCTGTCGGCCGCTACCAAAAAGACCCTAAGAAACCTGCGACTTTTAACCACTTGTCCACCGCCCACCGTCATATGACGGCGGGCGGAGGACTCCATTGTTCTGACATCACGTCATATGACGTGATGTCCCTTTAAAGCCGCGGGCGGGCGGGCGCGCGCGCGCGCGCACCCGCCGCTCCGCGGGGATCCCGTGCGAGTGCCCGGCGGCAACGATCGCCGCCGGGCACACGCGATTGCTCTGTAAGTGAGCTGGGACGTGCAGCTCTGTATGTAAACACAGAGCTGCACGTCCCTGTCAGGGAGAGAGGTGACAGATTGTGTTCCTTGTACATAGGGACACAATCGGTCACCTCCCCCAGTCACCCCCCCTCCCCCTACAGTTAGAACACTCATAGGACACACATTTAACCCCTTCCCCGCCCCCTAGTGGTTAACCCCTTCACTGACAGTCACATTTATACAGTAATCAATGCATATTTATAGCATTTTTCACTGTATAAATGTAAATGGTCCCAAAAATGTCAGAAAAGTGTCCGAAATGTCCGCCATAACGTCGCAGTCCCAATAAAAAAAATCGCAGATCGCCGCCATTAATAGTAAAAAAAAAAAATAAAAAAAAATGCCATAAACTATCCCCTATTTTGTAAACGCTATAAATTTTGCGCAAACCAATCGATAAACGCTTATTGCATTTTTTTTTTACCAAAAATATGTAGAAGAATACGTATCGGCCTAAACTGAGGGAAAAAAAAATGTTTTATATATTTTTTGGGGTTATTTATTATAGCAAAAAGGAAAAAATATTGCATTTTTTTTAAAATTGACGCTCTATTTTTGTTTATAGCGCAAAAAATAAAAACCGCAGAGGTGATCAAATACCACCAAAAGAAAGCTCTATTTGTGGGAAAAAAAGGACGCCAATTTTGTTTGGGAGCCACGTCGCACGACCGCGCAATTGTCAGTTAAAGCGACGCAGTGCGGGAAGCTTATATTTTGTCTGGGCAGGAAGGGGGTCTAGGTGCACAGTAGGTAAGTGGTTAAGGATCGAGCGACGATCAACTACCAAAAATCGCAGGCAATTACCACAGCCGAAGCACATATCATGTGCTTTGATTAACACTAGATCGGCAGTAAAACACTGATTAGAAATCCATGATTTCTTATTGCAACATGACTTAGACTGTATCAGGAAGTTCACTTACCAAGGCCGAGATGCGATCTGTCCCCTGGAATGGGAACAGAGGAACAGACGCACCCGGAGGCACCGGTACCAGTGGGAAGGTGAAGGTCTGGTGCGTGAAGCAGATACAAGCAGATCAAGGCAGGTGCGTGGAGTAGGTACAAGTAGGTCACCGGCTGGAAGGCTGCAGCAAATGAAGCAGACGGTAGTCCGTGCACAGAGGTATATGACCGGGATCAGGTAATACGTAGGTCGGGTAGGGCTGGAAACAGGTCCGGATAACAAGCCGTGGACAGGGGTTAAGAGACAGCGGTAGTCCAAGTTCAGGCCGGAGGTCAAGGGCGGAAGAAGATCGGAAATCAAGGTTCAAGCCGGGGTCAAGTAATTCCAGAAAGCAGCAGTCCAAAAAACAAAGCCAAGGGTCAGGTATCACAGGAATCCAACAGGTAGTATTTAGCAGATCACACAGAAGCTGTTTACAAACCAGCAACCAGAGAGGAGGAAGGGGCTGGTTCAAATAGGCCGCTCAGGCCACTGATTGGCTGAGAGCGGGACGGGCCCGCGCGTGCGCCCGAGAACGCGCACGCGGCTGGCAGACGCACCACGCGCGTGAACGCGCCGCCCAAGGGAGCGCGATGGCGCTGGGCTGTCACGCAGCTGGGGAATCGGAAGGTGAGTGGGATTGATACCCTGACAGTGCCCCCCCCCCCCAAGGGGCGGACTCCGAACGCCCAAACTGTCCATCAATTCCGGATGTTCCCGATGGAAAGCCCTAATCAAATGGGGAGCGTGTAGATTTCTGGAAGGCTCCCAGGAGTTATTTTCTGGAGCATATCCTTTCCATTTGATTAAATATTGGAGCTGTCTCCCCCTCTTTCTGCAGCTTAGGATAGTTTCCACCTCAAATTCCTCTTCTCCCTCAACCTCTACTGGTGGAGGTGGAAGTTCCTCTCTCCCAAGGAACGGGCTAGACAAGACTGGTTTAAGTAAAGAGGCATGAAAAACTGGATGAATCTTGTAGTTTCCAGGTAATGCTAGTTCAAAGGCCACGGGGTTAATTTGTCGTTTGATTTTGAATGGGCCGATGAACCTGGGGCCCAGCTTCTGAGATGGAATTGGTAATTTAAGGTTAAGAGCAGATAGCCAAACCTCTTCCCCAACTCTGAAGGCCGGACACTCCTTTTTGTTCCTGTCATAGTATTTCTTGACATTTTCCTGTGCATGTTGCATGACTTCTTGAAGTTTCTGAAAGTTCTGCTGAATGTGGACTAAATGCTCCTGGACCGCTGGGACAGGTGTTTCAGGGATGGAATCCGGAAGGAATGAAGGGTGATAGCCGAAATTGGCCCAAAAAGGAGTTTGATTAGTGGATGCATGTATTGAATTGTTATAGGAAAATTCTGCCGACGGCAATAAGGATGACCAATCATTCTGGGAGACAGAGCAAAAACAACGGAGATATTGTTCCAATGTTTGGTTGGTTCTTTCCGTCTGTCCGTTGGATGATAGGCAGAAGATAGGCAGACTTTGATTTCCAGTGCTTTACAGAGCTCCTTCCAGAACTTGGACGTGAACTGCACCCCTCTGTCGGATACAATGCTCTTGGGCACACCGTGCAGTCTCACTATCTCTTTGAAAAAAAATTTGGCCGTCTCTGTCGCAGAAGGTGTGCCGATCATAGGCAGAAATGGGCCAGTTTGGATAGACGGTCAACTACAACCAAGATCGTGGTGAAACCTTCAGAGGGGGGGCAGATCGACAATGAAGTCCATGGAAACCTCTGTCCATGGGCGTTCCGGAACGGGAAGAGGTTTCAACAGACCCCAGGACTTGGTCTTTGGCCCTTTGCAGCGCTGGCAGCGAGGACAAGAAGAGACGTAGATCTTGCAGTCATATCTCCACTTTGGCCACCAGAAGGACCGGTTGATCAATTCAGCAGTTTTTCGTGTTCCAAAGTGGCCTGCTAATTTGTGATCATGAAACATACTTAGAATTTGTTGTCTTAGTTCCACTGGTACAAAGATCTTATTCTGTGACCACAGCAGGTCGTCTCGTCTCTCTAGAGAAAGCGTGATTGGGTCAGAGCAGCATTTGGAGGCCTCTTTTAGAGCGTTTAGCAGGTCTGTTTGGGAAACCAAAAAGAAATTCTGGGCGGTAAGGATGGTACTAGGTTCTGGCCTGGCGGAGGTGTCCGAGAACATTCTAGAGAGGGCGTCAGCCTTTCCATTCTTTGAGCCTGGTCTAAAAGTGATGTGAAAGTTGAAACGACTAAAAAAGAGGGCCCAACGGGCTTGTCTAGGTTTTAGGCGTTTAGCAGACCGCAGGTATTCCAAATTTCGATGGTCAGTGAAAATTAATATGGGATGAAGGGCGCCTTCCAAAAGGTATCTCCACTCTTCCAAAGAAAATTTAATAGCCAACAGTTCCCGGTCTCCAACGTCATAGTTCTTTTCTGGAGGGGTTAACTTCCGGAAAGCGTATGCCACCGGGTGAAGGAGAGATTTTAGCCCCTGTCTTTGTGACAAAATAGCGCCAATGGCGGTCTCCGAAGCATCAACTTCCAAAATGAAAGGCAGAGCCGGGTCGGGATGCCGTAGAACAGGTGCGGAGGAGAAGGTAGCTTTAAGTTGTGTGAAAGCCTCTTGAGCCTTCTGGGGCCAGTGAAAGCGACAACCCTGACGGGTCAGCTCGGTAATAGGGGCTACTATAGAGGAGAAGCCAACAATAAACCTCCGGTAAAAATTGGCGAAGCCAATGAATCGTTGTATGCCTTTCTTATCAACCGGAGCGGGCCAGTCTTGGACAGCCTTAACTTTTTGTGGATCCATAGCAATCCCGTTGGTTGAGATGATGAACCCCAGAAATTGGATGGTTGTTTTCTCAAACTCGCATTTTTCGGCCTTAAGGTACAATTTGTGTTCTCTGAGAATGGCCAGAACTTTCTTGACGTGGGTCCGGTGTAGCTCGAGGGAAACTGAAAAAATAAGGATGTCGTCTAAATAAACAACCAGAAAATCATCCAAATATTGGCGGAAAATATCGTTAACCAGATGCTGGAACGTGGCGGGAGCATTACAGAGGCCGAAAGGCATTACTTGGTACTCGAAATGCCCGAACCTGGATCTGAAGGCAGTTTTCCACTCATCTCCGGCCCTGATCCTGATGAGATTGTAGGCCCCTCGGAGATCTAGTTTGGAGAAGACTTGGGCCGCACGGAAACGTTGGAACAATTCTGAAATGAGGGGCAGCGGGTAACGATTTTTGATGGTAATCTTATTTAATTCCCGGTAGTCGATACAAGGCCTGAGGGAGCCATCCTTCTTCTCGACAAAGAAAATTCCAGCTCCGGCTGGCGAAGAAGAAGGGCGAATGAATTTTTTTGTCAAGTTTTCATCAATATAGGCCTTGAGGGCAACTAACTCCGTCTCAGACAAGGGGAAGATACGGCCGAAAGGGATCTTAGAGCCAGGCAAAAGGTCAATAGGACAATCGTATGGCCTGTGTGGGGGAAGGCGATCAGCCTGTTGCTTGTCAAAAACTTCCTTAAACTCGATATAAGCAGACGGAATAAGAAGGGGATTGTCCGGTGTGGTAGACAGGATGGAACAAGAGGTCTTAGGAGGTAGGAGGCAGTACTGGGAGCAGTAAGAGGATGAAAATTTGATCTCTTTCTTGCACCAATCAATGCACGGTTGATGAACCTGCAGCCAAGGAAGTCCCAAGATGATGGGAAACATTGGGGATGGTATAAGGTCCAAACAAAGAAATTCTTGATGTCCGGTGTCAGAGATGGCAAGGATAGGCTGGGTTTCCTGGGTGACGAGACCGGAACGGGGAAGAGAGCCGTCCGCCAAATAGATTTGTAGATGGAAGTCTTTAGGACGGCAGGGAATGCGCAGCTTCTGGGCCAGGGCAGAATCCAGAAAGCAGCTGCATGCTCCAGAGTCAATTATGGCTGGCAGCCGGGTTGCCCCCTCCGGGAGCTGCAAGGAAAGAAAGAGGACAACATGAGTCTGTGAATTAGCAATGTGGCAACTGAAAGCAGGTGGTGACTTCAACTTACAAGGTCTTACTGGACAGGAACGAAGGAAGTGGCCAGCTCCGCCACAGTACAGGCACAAGTTGGAACGACGTCTATGCTGTCTCTCTTCAGGAGTGAGGGGTCCCCGGACTAGGCCAAGTTGCATGGGTTCAGGATCTGGAAGAGTAGGAACCGGTGGGACCGGAAGAGGTGGAGGAGCAGGAGAGAACCTTGGTGGAATCCAGTTGGGACTGTTCGCTTGGAAGCGTTCCGCCCGTCGTTCCCGGAGACGTCGGTCAAGCTGGGTGGCTGACTGAATCAGGTCCTCAAGTAAAGCAAGAGGGTCGAGCCTAGCCAACTCATCCTTGAGGGACTCGGACAGTCCTTGACGAAATTGGTACTTGAGGGCAGGCTCGTTCCACCCAGTGTCAGCAGACCATTTTCTGAACTCTGCAATGTAATCCTCCACAGGCCTCCTGCCCTGGTTCAAATTATGAAGAGTGGCCTCAGCCGTGGCTGAGAGCAGAGGATCAGCATATAATTTGGACATGTGTTCAAAAAAAGAGTCCATAGTATCCAGAATTGGGCTTCTTTGTTCCATAAGACTGTGTGCCCAGGACTGTGGTTCATCAGTAAGGAGCGACATCACAAAGCCTACCTTCACAGCTTCGGAGCAGAAAGTCCTGGGTTGCAAGGCTAAGTACAGAGAACAGGCGTTTTTAAAGGCCCGAAACTTCTTGCGGTCGCCCGTAAACCGCTCGGGGGTAGGTACCCGGGGCTCCGGGTGAGTCACAACCATTGCTGGTGCTGGAGCGGGCTGGGAGGTAGAGGCCCCCGCTCCCGGAACTGCAGGGGGGACTGATGGTCCAGGTGCGGTGGTCAACTGTTGAAGGCGGCCATCCATCTGAAGATATCCCTCCTGTAACTTTTGAACGACGTCCGTTAAGGTTGAGACTTGTTGGCAAAGAGTCTCAAAAGGTGAGCGCACCCTGTCGGCCTCAGACATTGGCTGGTTTGTACTATCAGGAAGTTCACTTACCAAGGCCGAGATGCTGAGGGTGGCTCACCTTTGCGACCTGATGCGATCTGTCCCCTGGAATGGGAACAGAGGGACAGACGCACCCGGAGGCACCGGTACCAGTGGGAAGGTGAAGGTCTGGTGCGTGAAGCAGATACAAGCAGATCAAGGCAGGTGCGTGGAGTAGGTACAAGTAGGTCACCGGCTGGAAGGCTGCAGCAAATGAAGCAGACGGTAGTCCGTGCACAGAGGTATATGACCACGATCAGGTAATACGTAGGTCGGGTAGGGCTGGAAACAGGTCCGGATAACAAGCCAGGGGTTAAGAGACAGCGGTAGTCCAAGTTCAGGCCAGAGGTCAAGGGCGGAAGAAGATCGGATATCAAGGTTCAAGCCGGGGTCAAGTAATTCCAGAAAGCAGCAGTCCAAAAAACAAAGCCAAGGGTCAGGTATCACAGGAATCCAACAGGTAGTATTTAGCAGATCACACAGAAGCTGTTTACAAACCAGCAACCAGAGAGGAGGAAGGGGCTGGTTCAAATAGGCAGGACGGGCCCGTGCGTGCAAGATAATCTAACGATATGGGTATTCATCGTCATATATGCTTATGGTTGTAATGAGGAGGCGATTACGGATGACGTCATTATTATTTTTAATAATTTTAAATATTAAATTCTTTGTGTAGTTTTTTCTACATTTTTTATTACATGTTTGTTACTACATGTTCTAAATTTTTCATTTATATACAGTCATGTATCTGGTCCAATTTCCATTGAGACCTTTTTTCCTGCTCATTGATTGCCTTGATGTTAGTGGGTGCTTGCTGCCTTCTATCAAATGAACACCAGGTGGCGCAGGTTTACAAGTATTTGACTGTGTCTTCGTTGCTGTGGCAACGGCACACTATTTAGATCAGAGCGGGACGTTCACGTTGATCTCTCCGCCCCACGCTGATGAAGTCCCGCCTACTGGGACGTAACGCGTACGAGGGGGAGGAGTCACGTGACGTCACCCGCGATCGCCGTCTCACGCTTGTTTGCTGTCTGTTTACCTGGAGATCCAGGACATGCTTTTTACCATACACTCTGCTGCGAGTGTAAGTTTTATACCTTTATTTTATTAAAACGAGTTGGTTACAGAGAGCACAAGTCTTTCCCTTCTTTTATTTGCATAACCATTTCTATGGATCCGGGAACTGCTGAGCTGCCTGCTGTTTGGTGTCCTTATTACACGATCTGGATGCATTTGTGTTTATGCTGTATGACCTAACCCTGGGTCGATTAGCTCAGGTGAGAGGCCATCTTTAATTATCTGGTGGAGGATCTGTCCTGTGGGTCACTGATCTTGGATTATTTGCACGCAGTCACATTTGGATTGGAGCATTATCAGATTATTCTACTCACCAGTGCACTTCATATGGACTTTCTTTGTTCATTTCACTTTTGTTTTTACTTTAGATGTCACTTGATATGTTTTGCGCTGCACTTTTTGTTATTGAAACATTTTTTTTGTAATATAATTTTTGGGTATATTTACTATAGCATAAAGTAAAGAAAAAAAAATCAAAATTGTTGCTCTATTTTTGTATATATCGCAAAAAATAAAAAGCTGCAGAGGTGGTCAAATACCACCAAAAGAAAGCTCTATTTGTGGGAAAAAAAGGACACCAATTTTGTTTGGGAGCCACGTCGCACGACCGCGCAATTATAGGGGTCGCTGATATAGGGGGATCTCTAAGGGGGGTGCTATTATAAAGGGACTCTGATCTAATGGGGGGGTCTGTAAGGGAGGGTGCTAATTTAAGGCAACTCTGATATGTGGGGTGCTAACTGTTGATCGCTAATTTAGTGGTTGGTCAGCATTAATTTAGGAGTTAGCATCCCCCATTAGCTCATAGTGCCCTTATATCAGTGCCCCCCCCTTTTTAGGGACCTCCGTTAGAGAGAGAGACTACCCCCTTATAATAACCCCCCCCACCCTCCTCTCCTATAAGATTTTCTATCAGGGGTCTCAAACTGCCGGCCCTCCAGCTGTCGCGGAACTACAAGTCCATGATGCCTCTGCCTATGGGAGCCGTGCTTGTAACTACCAGTCTTGCAATGCCTCATGGGAATTGTAGTCCTGCAACAGCTGAAGGGCCACTAGTTTGAGACCCCTGGTAACTCCTTACCGGTGGGTGGGACGCTGCAGCTTCTGCAACTGTAAGTAAATGAGGGTCTGGGAGGCTGGGAGCAGGTGTGCAAAAGCATCTTCAGTTGCAAGGACACCGGCGGTCCTAGCAACCAATGACTGCACAGCAGATCATTCGGTTGGGTGGGAGGCACCGGCAGGGGAGAGGGCAGAGCAGAGAGCACACAAAACAGTAAAAGCAAGGTGCGCCGACAGGAATTCCTGAGGATACCTAACAGAGTCCCCTCTCTGGGACAGATTTATCTGACCGGACTGGAAGTATGTTGCGTCGTCAGACACCCAGGCACAAGTTGCAAAACCCGGACTGTCCAGGTCAAGTCCGTACAGGTGGCAAAACCTAATTTGCAAATGTATGTAGGCATAGGACCAGGGCTGCCATCACGGGGGTACAGGCATTACACTTGTAAGGGGCCCAGCTGGCCCCCCTCCTTTTTTTTTTTGCATTGCACCTGTAGAGGGCCCCGATGGTCCAACACATCCCCCATGCATTGTCTCGCGTCAAGAGAGAAGAGATTACACTTGTTTTTTTTTTTCCATCAGCACCCCCCCCCCCTGGTTCTTTGCTCCAGGGGAGCCCTGCCTAAAGCTGTGTAAGTGGCCTCAAAATGTGTGATGGCTGCCCTGCATAGGACACACCCCTAAAAGAGAATTGTTAAAAAAAAAAAAAATGTGTGTTTTTTTTGTTGTTTGGTTTTTTATCACTGTTCCTTTATATTTGACTTTTGAAATTTACAAATGCAGCAATTTAGAAATCAGATGAAAAGTTTAGCGCTGGAAAACACTTTTTTTCAAGGATAAAAAGATATTTTTTTTATACACAATTATAGAGATCAGATCGAAACGAGGGACAAATGAAGAGGAAAGAGGGACTTTGCTCCAAATCAGGGACAGTCCCTCGAAATTGGGGACAGTTGGATGTCAGAACATTAACATGAGAAATGTTCTAATGGGGGACACTAGTTTTGGTGACACCCTGCGATTCCATCACTTTGGAAAGATTTCCTCACTTCCTGTTTAGGCTATGGGAGAGGAAGTGAAGGGAAATCCCCACGGTGGGACATACAGAGCTTTTTTTCTCAGAAAATAGGTGCAGGAACTCAACCACGACCCGTTCAGATTTCACAAACAGTAGAAGGGTCTTAAAGGGGCATTAAATACCAGAATTGCATTACATACAGTGTGCAGAGTTCAGGGGGTTACAAAGCAGTCACTTGTAAACACAGAAACCAGACTTCTGTGTTCACAAGTGATTGTGGTGAGCGGGCACCAAAGGGTCTGAGCCAAAGGTGGTGGAACTGAGTTCCACCAAGTTCCCCCAGAAAAAAAGCCCTGGGGACATATATATGGAAAAAAAATCCTATAGTTCTACTTTATTGTACAATAAAGACAGAGAAACCAAACAGAATCGTCCAGTATATTTGGTGACATTTTATCACGATGACTGCGCAATACAGGAGGATGTCTGTACATTACAATAGTAATAGGAGTAATAGAAATAGAAAAGAAAAAAAGTTAAAGAGGGGGTTCACCCTTAAAACAACTCTGTGTCATCCCATCCAGCATACTGGCGTCAGCGCCAGTAGGCCGTTTTTTTTTTTTCAATCTCTGTACTTACTGTTTAATTGATCATTTTATTTTGTCCCTACCGTGGGGAATGGCGCGGCTATGGAGCGTCACGGCTTCTGAAAATAGCCAACTAGCACTCGGGTCTTCCCGGCGCTATACGGCGCCTCCACACGGACCTAGGAGCTCACTGCGCAGGCGCCGTATATATCCGAGTCCTATTTTGGCTTTTTTCGGAGGGCGTGAAGCGCCATAGCCATTGGACTCGGATATATACGGCGCCTGCGCAGTCAGCTCCTAGGTCTGTGCTCAGGCGCCGTATAGCGCCGTGAAGACCCGAGTGCTAGTAGCTGCGCCATTCCCCACGGTAGGGACAAAATAAAATGATCAATTAAACAGTAAGTACAGAGATTAAAAAAAAAAAAAAAAAAAGAAACAGCTGGATGGGATGACACAGAGTTGTTTTAAGGGTGAACCCCCTCTTTATCTACTTGCCGACCGCCCGCCGTCATATTACTGCGGGACGGTGGCACTGCTACGCGGGAGCACGTAGCTCTACGTCCTCCCTTTAGCAGCTTGTAGGGCGCACGAACCCCCGAGTCCCGCGCGCGTGCCCGGCGGGTACGATCGCCGTCGGGCACCCGCAATTGCTCGTTGCAGAGCGGGGAACGGGAGGTAGGTGTGTAAACACATACCTCTCGTTCCTGTCAGCGGGGGAAACACTGATTTTCT
This sequence comes from Rana kukunoris, assembly GCA_029574335.1. Classification (NCBI taxonomy): domain Eukaryota; kingdom Metazoa; phylum Chordata; class Amphibia; order Anura; family Ranidae; genus Rana; species Rana kukunoris. The sequence goes on from CM056051.1 coordinate 42,207,195, forward strand.
GTTCATACAATGTATGGACAGAAGATCAGTGATTTTCCCTAGTGAGTCTATCCCCCATACAGTTAGAACACACCCAGGAACACACTTAACCCCTTCCCTGCCCCCTAGTGTTAACCCCTTCACTGCCAATGGCATTTTTATAGTAATACAATGCATTTTTATAGCATTGATCGCTATAAAAATGCCAATGGTCCCAAAAATGTGTCAAAAGTGTCCGCCATAATATCGCAGTACCGAAAAAAAAAAAACGCTGATCGCCGCTATTACTAGTAAAAAAAATAAAATAATAAAAATGCCATAAAACTACCCCCTTTTTTGTAAACGCTATACATTTTGCGCAAACCAATTAATAAACGCTAATTGTGATTTTTTTTAACAAAAAATATGTAGAAGAATACGTATCGGCCTAAACTGAGTTGAAAAAAAAATGTTTTTTTATATCTTTTTTGGGATATTTATTATAGCAAAATGTAAAAAATATTGCATTTTTTTCAAAATAGTCGCTCTATTTTTGTTTATAGCGCAAAAAATAAAAACCGCAGAGATGATCAAATACCACCAAAAATATGCTCTGTTTGTGAGAAAAAAAGGACGCCAATTTTGTGTGGGAGCCAAGTCGCACGACTGCGCAATTGTCAGTTAAAGCGACGCAGTGCCGAATCACAAAAAGTGCTCTGGTCTTTGGACAGCAATATGGTCCGGGGCTAAAGTGGTTAATGTCTATAGTGGAGTCTATAAGCCGGTCACATGACCCGTCCCGGGGATGAGCGCTCCGCTCCACACCCGTATAGGACGGACTCCGCTCATAATGACATTTGAACGTATACAGCCACAGCCCCGGGCGCATGCGCACATCCTCCCTCCTGACCTGGCCCTTTGGTGTGAAAGAGCTTTGCGCAGGCGCACACTCTCATATGCGAACAGGGCGTGTTTTCTTTTCCAGTCCCCGGTTGCGTCACCGAGAACAGCCAATCGGGTGTGAGAGCGCTGGAATCTTGTGGCAAATTTGAAAAGTGTGTGTGTGGTGAGGACTGAGGAGAGGGAACGGTTAGAGCGGTGACAGGATCCTACATACAGAGGAGAGAGAAACTGAGGGGAGAGGAGCGCCGCCATGAGGAGAAGGTGGGTGATATTTCATCAATTAGTGCTAATTATTATTATTATTAGGAGAGCTGAGGTAAGGAGGGGTGCGGTGGACCGGCGGAGGTGACTGGACGGTGAATGTTATATATGGGAGGTGATGGCGCAGTGTCCCGGGTATGTACCGGGGGCTGTTAGGCCTGGAAGTGTCCGCGGACCGCCTCCGGTTATTGTCATTCCCGCAGAGCCCGCGCACTACAAGTCCCAGCATTCCCAGTCTGGTCATAGCGCCCCTGTGGAGGAGGACTGACCCTAAGTACTTGTCATGTCCCCCTGTACATTGTTCTGATGGGCTCTGTACTGTCTGTATAGAGGGAATCCTAAACACACTTACACAGGGGTCTGAGGAGGGACTACAACTCCCAGCATGCACTGCACCACCAGTCCCAGTCCGGTCATAGCGCCCCCTGTGGAGGAGGACTGACCCTGAGTGCTTGTCATTTACCCTGTACATTGTTCTGATGGGCTCTGTACTGTCTGTATACAGGGAATCCTAAACACAGGAGCCTGAGGTAGTGGAACTACAAGTTATAGCGCCCCCTATAGAGGAGAGCTGATTATAGGTGTCTTATCATGTCTCATGTTCTGTCTGTATACAGGGAATTCTAAACACAGGGGCCTGAGGAAGGGACTACAACTCCCAGCATGCACTGCTCTCCCTCTACCTGCTGGTCCTGGCACTGTGCCCCACCCCTGAAACCTGTCTTGAGTTTCACCCACAGATAAAGGGGTGATTGTTTCCATTTACTGCACTATAAGATGTGTGTGTATTGTATGTAAACTGGTTCAAGGTTTCTGCATTTCCACCTGCTGTGTATGTTCTGTGTCTTTCCACGCATTTTGGATGCATTTCTGGACTTATGATTTCATGCTCTCTGTGCCCTTTAATGGTTGCCGCTGTGCCAATTGTCGCCACTGTTGATGTCACTGTGCCCTTTAATTGTTGTCACTGTGCCCATTCATCCTGCTGTGGCAATTGTCCCCACTGTGCCTATTGTCACCACTGTGCCCATTGATGTTGCTGCTGTGCCCTGTAAAGTGCCCGCAGACATATCTTCCGGGTATTGCCGCACTGGCACTTTGACTGACCGGAGCGGCGATGACGTTATTCATTCAGAAAACCAGCATTCTCAGTGTGCCTGTGCCTATGGCGCGCGTGCGCCGTAGACAACGGGGCATCCTTTTGGCAAATATCTCCTAACCTTGTAGGTTTAGGAGATATTGCAGACACCTACAGATAAGCCTTAATCTAGGCTTACCTGTAGGTGAAAGTTGTAATGGAGGGTTTACTTCCATTTTAAAGCACCTGTGCAAGATAAAAGAAAACCTGCAAACATGGCCTGTTGGGGGGGGGGGGGGGCCTTAAGGACTGAGGTTAAGGACCACTGTTCTGTGGAAGCTCAGTGTTTACCTGCATGGGGGGTGCACAGGTTTTCTGTGAAGGCAATTGGGATGCAGCAGCTGCATGGACACAGCCGCTGCTCCTAATTTGTCATCCATGAGCGTGCCGGGCCCTGAATGTACAGCGCTTGTAGTCAGGACTGTGCGCTAGCACTGATGTCAAATTGAGAGCAGTGGCTGTATCCATGCAGCTACTGCATCCCAGTTATCGTGAATGAGGATGCATGGAACACCTGTGCATCCCTATGCAGGTAAACGCGGCACTCCCACGGGGAACAAATTTATATGTTCTGTATGAACGAGGCGTTTCATGTGTTTTTGTTTTGTGTAATAACTGCTGTGACATTATTACAGCTATGAGGAAAACGCTGAACCTCTTGCGGCCCAGGTAACGCATACGTGAATCTTTAACATTTACACCGGTGTCAATAGGCGGCAGAGGTGTCAATAGGCGGCAGAGGTTTCTGTGCTGAGTGAGGACACACTCGTTGCACACCCCCAGCACAGAAAGCAAGCTGTCAGTCAAAGGAAATCCCCCCCCCCAGCTTCTCTCACCTGTCCATGGTTAAGCAGGGTGCCGGCTCAGAGAAGCCCATCCTGGTTCACCATTTATAGAAAATAGATGAATAAGAGACGCACTCCACTCTTCTCATCACCTCCTACCTATTGCATTTTGCCATGAATAGCTTGACCACTGTCCTAGGACACATCATGATTGCAGCTATAGTGTTGATGTGTGAATAAAAGTACCTGAGTGGAAATATTTTGTGTTTGGGGCATTATTCTTCTTATTTATTATTATTATGGTACTTGTATAGCGCCGTCAATTACGCAGCACTTTAGATATACAATGTACATTCACATCGGTCCCTACCCTCAAGGAGCTTACAATCTAAGGTCCCCAACTCGCATTCATATACTAGTGCCAATTAACCTACCAGCATGTCTTTGGAGTATGGGAGGAAACCGGAATACCCGGAGGAAACCCACACAGGCAGAACATGAACAGGGAGAACATGCAAACTCCAGACAGGTAGTGTCGTGGTCGGGATTTGAATCTCGCACAGGGATGAATGCCTGGGACACAAGCATTGTGGACATTTTATCTCTGGGTGCATAAGGCCGTATGCATGTAAGTACCACTAGGTGCATCGTCCGGCCCTCTCCAGCAGCTGTCAGCCTCTCGTAGAGTTTGACAGGCTGCCAGCAGTGGGGCTGGATGGTACACTTGTTCTCTTCACCTGCACCGAAACACCAGAGCTTCATGCATTGGGGGGGTTTAAGCTCCCAGTGTAAACAGGGGAATAAGCTGAAGTTAAATATTGTTTTGTTATGCATCACCAGGGACATTACTCGCCTGTAATGAAGTGTGACCTATGACTGGCTGCTGCATAGTGTAGAAATTTTCCCCACATCGCTGATCATCTGACCCTGCAAGGGTTATATTGTACTAAATGCTATTTTTTATTTTTTTTTATAACCTTAAAGTCTATTTAAAGCGGTACTAAACCGCTGTTTTTTTTAAAGCCATAATGTGCTAGTATGCTTGCTAGCACATTATGTGAGACTTGATGAAGCCCTTCCAGTAGCAGCTGTCACCGCTGACGAGGCTTCCATCTCGGGTTCGCAGACTCCGGCTGTGTGAGTGTCTGGAGCCGCGATGACATTGCACATGCGTGCGGGATCTGCGGTTTACGGGACTCTGAAGGAACGGCTGGGTGGCGTTCCTTTAGGGCACATGTGACATAGCCGACAGCACGTATAGTAAATATCTTCTAAATGGCGCACATTTAGGGGACATTTACAATTCCCTATAGGCAAACCTATGAGGCTTGGAAATGGAGGGAACTAATGTGCAAACCAGCAGCTGCCAAAACCATTAACCACTTCCCGCACAGTCAATAACAGATTGACGTCCAGGAATTGGTTCTGAAATCCTGACTGGACGTCTATTGACGTCCTGCAGGATTTCATGCCACGCGCGCCCATGGGGGTGTGCAGCGCGGCAATCGGTGATGACACCCTGCATCTCCGATCTCGGTAACGAGTTTCCGGCGGAGGCTCGTTACCAAGTGATCAGCCGTGTCCAATCACGGCTGATCACTATGTAAACAGGAAGAGCCGTTGATGGCTCTTCCTCACTCCCGTCTGACAGACGAGAGTAGAGGAGAGCCGATTGGTGACTCTCCTGACGGGGGGTTTGCGCTGATTGTTTATCAGCACAGCCCCCCCCTCGGATCGCCACACTGGACCACCAGGGAAGCCCACACTAGATCACCAGGTAAGTGCAAAAAAAAAGGGCAGAAAAAAAAGATGCCAATCAGTGCACACAAATGGGCACTGATTGGCAACATGGATCCATCAGTGCCAATCCATGCTCAGCGCCTACCAGCGCCGCCCATCAGTGCCCGTAATTGAAAGAGAAAACATACTTCTTTACAGAAAAGAAAAAAAAAACATATATTTTTTTCAAAATTGGCACTTTTTTTAGTTGTTGCGCAAAAAATAAAAACCGCAAAGGTGATCAAATACCACCAAAGGAAAGCTCTATTTGTGGGGAAAAAAGGACGCCAATTTTGTTTGGGTACAGTGTAGCATGACCGCGCAATTGTCATTCAAAGTGCGACAGCGCTGAAACTTGCCTTGGGCAGGAAGGTGCGCAAGTGCCTGGTATGGAAGTGGTTAAAGTGTTCACGCACTAAGCAGAATTAAAATATGGGGGGTGTTATTGTGCTTGCTAATAAATTAATATTCAAAAAATCAACTTGGATTGGAGCACCTGCACATTCAGGAACGGTTGTGATGGTGGAATATTCTGCACGTTATTGGATATTGGGGAAAAAATATTGCAGAGAGACTCACAGCTGTGCTTTTTATTGATTGCATGAGAACTTTTATTTACACTGGGATCAAAATGTTTCATTCACGTTCTTGACTTTTACATATGAATTTTTCACATTGTTTTGGAGATTGATATATTGGAATGTTTTTTTGCATATTATATTTTACACATATAACTCTGCCAGCAGTTGATTACTATCATACTTTTTTGCAGATTTTTCACTTTGGATTTTTCACAGCACTATATATTATTGATTTTTAGTATATTAATTTATTAGCAAGCGCCATAACACCCCCCATATTTTATAATAAGGCTTGCCTATAGGTACAAATTATACATGGGAGTTTACTCCCAGTTTAAATTCTAACAATGCATGTGTTATTTGCTACCTTTTGGTTTGGTAAACAATATACCATATACATTTTTTTTATATTGCATTATGTTTGCCAACAAAAAAAAGGTGGTTCATCTACCCAAACCCTTTGTGAGTTGCTAAATTTCCATACTCCCTGCTAATGGGCTGTTATCAGTCAGCTTTGGTATTTGCTATCTCTGTGGACTGTCATGTAGTTCTAAAACAGGGAGGGGAGCAACTTGACATTTTTTAAAAGAACAGGCCAATGAATGACAGGATCTTCCTTCTCCCATCATAAACCACCTTGCATTCTGAGGAAGAATACTACTTGTTATATGATAGGAGGAGGTGGGCAAGTGGCACAAGGACTCGGCTGCAGTAGGCAAAAGGATGCTGAATGCTATAGTGAGTGTCACTCATGTTTAGGGTTGTATGCGTTCAGGGATGCATGCTTGTGAAGCACAGAATTTCCTACATTCCAGGCATACATCTCTGATCACATCTGTTCCTAAACACCAGTGACACTCGGTACAGCGTCCAGGCACTAAATATTCAATGCACTAATATGTGAGCGTCACCTGGTCAGGTGTTTTCCGTGTTCTGTGGCTGTACATGGGGAGGAATGCTGGTTCTTGGTTAAATATTAACACACATTTATTTCACAGCTATTTGTCGCTGTTCACTGCAGAAATGAATGGCATGTTGGTAATAAGTAACAGATCTCCTCAAGCCAAGATATTGTACATTTATAGGACTATTGCTGTTAGAAGTCCAGAGAGAAATAATGGGGGTTATTTTCTGGCTACCCGCAATAATGAATTTTACTTTGTCGGCTTATATTTCTTTACTTGTGCTAATTTTGAACTTTGTAGTAATACACACTTGAATGTTCTAGTTTGAGACTTTTGCCCCCCCCCCCCCCCCAATTTGATGTTATGGTTGGAGCATATCTTGTATTTCTCTTCTCAGAGTAGTCACATCTGAATATTAAATCCACTAGATTACATTCACAGCAGTCATATTCGGTTCCCCATCACACAATGCTATGGAAGTGATGTAGCGGCCAACTGCGCATGCGCGATGCATTCCAAACGCAATTGTGATGTGTTCCAATGGATTTACGACAGTGCACACCAGCAAACCTGTCATTCTTGGCGATGTGGACTTAGAGGTAAGTGGCCAGTCGGCCTCGCGTCTCTTTTTTTTTTTTTTAACATCCTCTAATCCACAGGGATGTTAAGGAAAGAGCCTGGATGCTTAACGAGGTTTCACAGGTGTGCACTAAATGGTGTGTTGTAAATGCATTGGAACGCATGCGCAGTTTGCTGCCACAGCACTTCCGCAGCAGTCTGTGATGGGGAGCAGAGTATGACGGTGCACCGGGGCTAATTTTACTGCTGCGGCTCTCAGTGCCAAGGTGCAGCTGCTGGGCCCCATTCACATTTTGTGTGTCTAGCAGTGATCACTGTAGGTAATCGCTGTCTGTGCAGAGAGCAAGGTATAGGTGCGATCACCAGCAACCTTTCATTAACGTGAACGGGGCCACTGGCTGCTGCTACAATTTGCACCGTCCTTAAAGCAGAACCTAACCCTGAAGTTTCTCATCCCTTTAAACCCAAACACATATAAATTACACAGGTTTTGTGGTTGATTAAGCTGGCAATTAAACTTGCTGCCTTATCTGCATTAAATTGGTTTCGGAACCTGTAATTTTATATGTTTGGGTTTAAAGGCATGAGGTAGTACCCGCACCCCCACATTCGGTCTGATCACATTGGTGATCTGAGCAGAAGTTCAGCCCCCCTTCTTCCCCTGCAGCCTTCTAGGACCCCTCACAAGTCCCAGAAAGCTGCAGGACCAATCGGCTGCAGCTCGCGATTGCACAGTGAGCTGCCAGCTTTCCATAGTAGGTATGCCAAATACCGAAGCCCGGTGAGGATAGCGCTAGATTTTGAGACAGGCAAGTAGCTACAGTTTTGTAGCGTTGTTCACTGGTGTGACTGTAGACTTAAGGCTCATTTCCACGGAAAGGTTTGGGTCAGTAAATTTGGAACGGTTAGAATGGACCGGTCTATTCTGCTGAGCGTTTCCACTGCAAATCAGACCATCTGGGACCATACAGGTTTTAGAAAAAATGCCCAGCGCGTCCACCAATCAGTGAAATTTAATGTAGGTCCGCCCTAGCCGAACCGTTCCATTTCCTATGGTCCCACATCTGAAGCATGACCCAGAATGGTCCGGTACGGTTCCGTTTTCATGGCACACTTTCATAATGGAAACGCCCAAAATAGCGTACCGAACCGCTCAGTGGAAAGAAGGCAATAGGGAACCATTTGTGAGTTAAAATGTATGTTTATTAAAAGTCAGCAGCTACAAAAAGTGTAGCTGCTGGCTTTTAATAAACACACTTACCTGCGCCGGCCGGGGCTCCGCTCCTCTCCCCCCTCCCCGGCCGGCATCCTCATTGATACTGTGGGCACCCGGCCATGACAGCCTTCGGCTTCACGGCCGGGCACCCACTGCGCATGCGCGAGCGGCAGTGCGCATGCGCGCGCGGCCCGGAGCTGCGCCGTCCCATTGGACAAAGCGATCGCCTAGGACCTGTCAGTGTCCTAGGCGAACGCCTACAGGAAGGGGCTGCAGTAAGGCGATTAAGCTTAATTGCCTTACCAGCCCCTCGGCGGAAGGAGGAAATGGGACAGGAAGTCCCACTCCTCCTGAAGCCCCCAGGGTGAGGAGTGGGATAAGCGGAAGTTCCAATTTTGGGTGGAACTCTGCTTTAAACATCGAAGCTGACTTAATCTGTGGATGTTTGCCTGGCTGTCATGCTTACCCTTTTGAATTGATAATCTAAGTCACCAACCAGAACAAGTATACAGGTAATGGCTTCATGTTTTTGGTTGGCCATACATTAGGATTTTTTTTTTTTTTTTTTTCGGACAGCAGACCAATTCCTCCATCCAAACAGGCTGGGCTGATGTAGAATATCCCATCTACGGGGGACACTGTATTCTGACAATGGCACCTGCTACTGTCCAAGTACATTGATCTCCCACTATAGCTGAAGCTGCTGATCGATGGGAAATACTTTAACATGTTGATTTGTTTAATCAACTTTTGGCAGGGGAGGGAGCCCACACACTGATAGAAATTTAGCCCGTCTATGCTGATCCAGTCTAATTTCTATCAGTGTATGGCCAGCTTTATGCTGACTTTACTGATCTGCATACTTGGACCAGGTCAGCCATTATGGTTGTCCCGATACCGATACTAGTATCGGTGTCGGGACCGATACCGAGTATTTGCGGGAGTACTTGTACTTGCGCAAATGCTCCCGATGCTTCTGCCGATATTTTTTTTTTTGTATTTATCAACCTGTTCTGTGAAAATTCTTTGAGTTTTTTACTACTGCGTGACAAGCAAATAAAACATTTGTATTCATTTTTACTAATTTTTATTCTTTTATAATGTCTTGAGTTAGCGTTCTTCATAATTCTAAAGAAAATATCCTTAGTCTGTATTGTGGTTTGAAAACTGTCACATGACATTTAAAAAAAGTATCGGTATTCGGTATCGGCAAGTACATGAAAAAAAGTATCGGCACTTGTACTCGGTCCTAAAGTGGTATCGGGACAACCCTATCAGCAATAAGTCAGTTCTTTATACTGTATTTCTGTTACTTCAATAATCGCACCTTTCTTCATCAGAAGGTTGTATAACCCCGGAGTCTGCTTTTGAGGTCCCACTGCACTATATTGGGGTCGGTGCCTTCTGTGGATACAGATGAAGGGTAAAGCATCTACACTTGGGGGGGGGGGTCACCAATTCAAAATCTTCTGTTGGGCAGATACTTCTCTCAAACCTTGTGAAATGTGACGGAGTGTGGTGACTGAGGGGGATTCTGGTTGGGTCACATTGTTGCGGCTTGTCATGTATTGACGGGTAAATATGGTCCGTTTATTTTAGCACACAATACAAAGTGAGACAATAGTGTATCACCAGGTAGTCTGGAATGCTGCATCCTGTTTTAAATGCTAGTTGTTTTTCTTTGCAAACCATTTGTAATACACTGGGTTTAAAAAGTGATGCCATTGGATTTTTATCTCAAGTTCCCACCAAATGAACTTTATCTATGCCCACTTTTTATTTTGTATATATACATTTCATAACCGATTAGTTGTTTCGGATAGATATATATATATATATATATATATATATATATATATATATATATATATATATATAGTGTGTGTGTGTTTTTTTTTTATTTTTTTTTTAATGGTTTTCATTTTTATATGTATATAGATTAGTTGTATTTGATATGTCCCAGCTCTTGGATAATTTTGAACTTGTAAAATAATCACCTAATCATGTTCTTCTGCTTTTGATGCTGGGGTACAATCAGGAGACATGCGTCCAACCTGTCTAGTTCTGTCTGACAATAAAACGACACAGAAGAATAGTCCAGTCATGTTTAGAGCTGCAACTAATGATTATTTTCATAATCGATTAATCGGCCGATTATTTTTTCGATTAATCGGATAAAATCATTAAAAAAACGTAATGTGGAATTTTTTCGTTTATTTAACAGTAATAATGAAAAAACATGTTACACTCAAACGGCAGATTAAAAAACGTTTAACATTAACATTACACAACTTTGCAGCAGTACTATTCCTACCCGGGAACACCAATGCTGGGGCACTATTCCTACCCGGGAACACCAATGCTGGGGCACTGTTCCTCCCGGGAACACCAGTGCTGGGGCACTGTTCCTCCCGGGAACACCAGTGCTGGGGCACTGTTCCTCCCGGGAACACCAGTGCTGGGGCACTGTCCCTCACGGCAGGGCTTGACAAATTTTCTTTGAATCTAGGAGCCAGCTAAAAAAGTTAGGAGCCAGAAAATGCGCCCGTCCCGACGAGCTTGCGCGCAGAAGCGAACACATACGCATGAGGTATCACCGCGATTGTTGGAGCGAGAGCAATAATTCTAGCTCTAGACCTCCTCTGTAACTCAAAACATGCAACTTGTATTTTTTTTAAACTTCGCCTATGGAGATTTTAAAGGGTAAAAGTTTGACGCCATTCCATGAACGGGCGCAATTTTGAAGCGTGACATGTTGGGTATCAATTTACTCGGCGTAGCATTATCTTTCACAATCTAAAAAAAAAAATCCAAAAAAGTGCGCTTGTAAGACCGCTGCGCAAATACGGCGTGACACAAAGTATTGCAACGATCGCCATTTTATTCTCTAGGGTGTTAGAATAAAAAAAATATATAATGTTTGGGGGTTCTAATTATAGGGAAGGAGATGGCAGTGAAAAATTACATTACAGTTGCTGTTTAACTTGTAATGTCAAACGGCCACCACCAGATGGCGCCAGCTCACAGAAGGAAGAGCTTGGGACTTCACAAGGCCGCAAAGCCGCGGCCTCAATTAGCGTTTGCCGCGGACCCGCGGCGATCGCACGGTGGAGGTGGTGGGGGCGCACGGAGACACACGATCCTGTGCCTCCGTGCACCCCCACCTCCCCCGCTGCTCGATCGCGGCGGGCCCGCGGCAAATGGTAATTGAGGCCGCGGCTTTGAATGGGCGGAAGGGCGGACCGATTATTCGATAATGAAAATCGTTGTCAACGATTTTCATTATCGAATATTATCGATAATATCGATTAATCGTTTCAGCTCTAGTCATGTTTAAGCCATTTTGTTAAGTTGCTATGAGGTTTAGTAATACTATTGTTGTATTAGTGCTTGGGGGGTTTTCAGCATCATTATATGTTGTGGAATAGTACAAAATAAGCCAGTGTGTAGATGTAGAAAAGCACTTTCTTTCCAGACAGCCCAGTGATCTCATCTTCTCAACGTTGAGCTATCCCAGCAAGAAGTCTGAGGGTGGGGCAGCGTTTGCTTGTTCTGGCTGTGTTTGAATTCCAGCATGGTGCAGTCACACTATAACTGACACTTCCAATATGAAAAAGAGATTGGGCAAAGGGTGCCGTCTAAACTCTATTTTTGTAATGTCATTCTTGTGTTTTGTGTGTTTTTGGTGTGTGTGGTTTTTTTTTTTTTCTCACAATTATCTGAAATAATACAGAAATATCGATTTATTTTTTATTTTATTTTTCCTATGCAGCCAAGTGTCCCAGGAAAAATGGTCCTTGGGTAAAAACGTTTCACTTTATGATGCTTCTGAGCATCCAATTATTCAAAATGCAAGCAATTTCAGGCCGTGCATGGGGACTTGATGTACACCCCTGATCAATAAACATATTCGCCAGCACACCATGGCTCTTCAATTGCAGCCCGAATCTTTTATTGCAGAAAGATCACGTATTTAAGAAATAAGTGCAACTTTTCAGAGCCACGCGGCCTGTAATCAAGGAACATGTGCAATGGGAATATAGACCAGGTTGATTATACCCGTCATTCAGTTATTACATGTCAGACCCTTTTGTCCTCTGAAATTTGGCATTTGAGAGAATGAGGATGGACCAAGTTTTAGAAATGTGAGGTTTTAATATTGGCTTGAGCAAAGTGTGAGAAACAATGCCCAGGCTGAGTCTTGTACCCAGAGATTCTGTTAAGGCACAGTAATCACTAGGGCATGTGTGGTACTTGCAGCTTAGCATGGTTCTTGCTTTAAATGTTTTAGGCAAGGTTGATGTCAATTGTTTATCTCTGGGCTGGACAAATCCTAGAGCTGGAAACCAAACCTGATTAATGGTCTGTACACACGATCCGAATATCGTACGAAAAATGACATCTGAGGAAGAATCGTACGATAATCGGATCGTTAGTACAGGGCTTCCTTGAGCCGATCATGACAGTTCATCCGATATTATTTTATTGGACATGCATGAAAATTTTCCTTGTGCGATACCAGATTGTACGATTTTCGTTTAGTCAGTACAGTTGTCGTCCGAAAATACAACACAAATACATTACAACACATGACATCGCTTCTGTGTTTTTTTTTTTTTTTTTTTCTTTTCTTTTTTTTGTCCGAGAATTTTCGTGACTTTAGTAACCTATTCAGTGTCTGCTTGTGACTAGTAAACGAAAAAAAGTCGGACGGTCGTGTGTATGTGGCATAAGGCTCCATTCACACTTGCATCTTTTTAATTTATCTTTTATTTATATCTTTTCTTTCTTTAATACAAAAAAAGTTTTTAACATTTAAGCTTGGAAAGCTTACTTTACTTCAGGGGTGCCCAACCTTTTGAAAAGCAAGGGCCACCTAAGCGACTTGGTAACCGGTCGTGGGCCACAATGAGTGGAGCGGGTGGATGGCAGCCCACTTGGCTCTATAGAGCCCACTCTACTCTCCGCACACTAAACTCACAGGTAATAGAAGTCTATGGCTCAGTGCAGGTAACCCAAAGGTGCATTTTTCTGCACCTGTGGATCAGTTTGAAAGCAGCCCAGTAACTACTGCAGAACAGATATGCCCATATATACACTGTGATTTTAGTAATAAACTTACCTTAAATAACAGTATTCTATTTTATTCCATCCCAGAGCAGGAGGTTGTGGGCCACATTAGAGGGCTCCACGGGCCACAAGTGGCCCCCGGGCCACTGGTTGGGCACACCTGCTTTTACTTGGTGTAAGGAGAATACATTTACCCTTGAAAGAATCCTGACCTTTCTGCAATCAGGTCTGATCTGAATCAGCATTTACCCCTTGAGTACCATCAAAGGACAAACCACAGGCTTGCATTCTTATTGCAAAGACCACTGTCCTCTCATTCTCTGGTTAAGACTTTTGTAGAGGGTATTTTCATATCTAGCTCCTCCAGTACAACCAACTGTCTGACTTTATTCTGGTTCTTTCAGTCTTGCAGAAACTGCCCTTTTACCCTGTCTGGGATGTTGCCCGTTACGTTAGGTTAAAAAAAGGCACAAGTCCATCTAGCGTAACCCATAAAGGGGGAGGTAAATCATGCAGTCCCATATATACAATCCTATACCCACAGTTGATCCAGTGGAAAGCAAAAAAAAAAAAAACATTTAATTTAAAAGAGAAGTACCGGTATGTTGTGTGTGTGTTTTTTTTTTTTTTTTTTTAGGTAGTTATACTTCGGTGGATGGAGCATCAGACCAATGCTGCATCTGTCCCCCGGCGTCTCTGCACTGAGAACTGAGCCACCGAACACCGCCGATGGCTCGGTTCTCGCTCCTTCCCGAGCAGAGTGATACTGACAGTCAGCATCCCTTCTGATCTACTTCTCAGCGCATATTGGAGGGGCGGGGAGCGGCCATCCCAGCAGCTCGCTGAGACTGCCATCAATCAAGGCAGCTGGCGGATCCCGACTTCCCGACACAGCGTATTGAATGCTTGATTTCAGTGGGCAGGGGCGCTTTAGGATCGGTGTATTCACCGCTGCAAAGAAGCTGCTGGCAGGACTTTTTCTGACGCCCTGCCATCGCAACATTCCAGTGTGAAAGCCCTCGGCCTAATGTTTGGCAATTCTAAAATGCAATTCTAAAATGCTTAAAGCGGAGGTCCACCAAAAAAAAACAGGCAGCTACAAATACTGCAGCTGCTGACTTTTAATATATGGACACTTACCTGTCCAGCGCGCCCGCAATTTCGGCAGCTGAAGCCAATCAGTCTCTTGGCTGCCGCCACCACCATCCTCGGTGAGGGAATCAGGACGTGAAGCCTTGCGGCTTCCCGGTTCCCTACTGCGCATGCTGGCTTCTGGGACCTGTGTGCCTTCCTGAAGACAGCGGGGGAGGACAGTGTAGGCCCCCATCCTGAAAGGTGCCAAATGTGACACTGGAAGAACTCCACTTTAAATAATGCAATAAAATTTTAACTAAACCCATTACATTTTAGACCACTAAAATGTACTAGAGCCTTTAGTAGACTAAAATGGCATTTTAGTCAAGACTATAACCAAATCGATATTTGATGTAAAAATTAACAGTGCTTGGCGGCGATGAGTACTGATAATGGGAGAAGCAGGGGAATGCATGCCATCCAATATCTTATTTCAGCAGGGCTGGGCCAGGGACTTGATGGGAAAAGAAAGGGAGATATAGGCACGCCGTACTTTTGGCATTCTATATGTTCTAGGAATAATCTCAGGGGTGCAAACTGACCGCACCATCATGGGTCTGCTTCTATGCTTGTTGCGGTCGTTTAAAACCATAACCAATAGAAACTGCCAGGATCATTAGGTATATACAGTAGCATAACCTAGAGATGCACAATTAATCGTTAAATTGTGATCTTGATTAAACCCCCCCACATCTCCAATGCAGAGTTTGCAGATTCTTTCATATAACAGGTGAAGAGACTTCTCAGCTGTCCAAAAGAAAATATCTGGGCAGTCTGCCAAGTTCTTATAGTTGAGTTCCACCCATTTTTTTATGTTTGTCTGTGCGGAGTGCCCTAATCTCATAGTGTTCAGAATGGACAATTTTTATTTATTTTGTTGCTTGTAAATACCTTTATTTTGTAGTCCTTCATTACTTCCTCCTCCTTATTAGCCTTGTGACTTAATAGCCTAGGCTATTTGCAAGGGTTTCTGGGATAGGCATCATGTTTCCTAGTAGTCCTTGCAAACCTGACTGAAACCGATTACATTGCTTGTGCAGCACTGAGCATGTGCGAGATATGCAAAGCTGAAAGTCATACAGTTTGGCTTCATGATGCCCACACTTAAGATGGCCACGGTTTATTTCTAGATTATAAACTATCTAAATGCTGTAACAACCTAACAAAACAGACCTTAGTTTACAGACTAACTTTACTAGAATACATTAAGCTTGTGTATTACAGGGGTATTTATTTTTAAAAAGTGAAATTGTGGGCGGAACTCCCCTTTAACAGGAAACATTGTAACTAATTCTAAGTCTGCCAAGTTTGTAACTAACTTCCTTCCTAGAGCAAACGTGTGTGTGTGTGTAGTTTACCACTAGTCCAAATCTTTTCCTGACACTTGTTAAGTTAAAATCAATATATATATTTTTTTTTTGCTAGAAAATTACTTGGAACCCCCAAACATTATATAGATTTTTAGCAGAGACCCTAGGGAATAAAATGGCAATTGCTGCAATATTTTATGTTGCGCTGTATTTACCCAGTGGTCTTTCAAATGCAATTTTTTGGGGAAAAAATACACTTCAATGAATAATAAAAAAACGAAACGTTAAAGCGGAGGTTCACCCAAAAATCAACTCTCTGACATTAGATCTAGCACACTGCTAACATCTGCAGTATGCTGGAGTTATTTTTTTTGTACTCATTTTTTTTTTGAGCCGTTGTTATCCGGCTCCGGGCGGGGAATCCTGCGGGGAATGGGCGTTCCTAAGCCAAGAGGAGTCGATTGACGGACTGCTAAGTTGAGTCACGCCTTCCGAAAATACCCAAGTGTCACTTCGGGTATTTTCGGAAGGCGTGATGCGCCTTAGCAGCCAGTCAACTCCTCTTGGCTTAGGATTGCCCATTCCCCGCTCGAGCCGGATAACAACGGCTCATAAAACGATAAGTACGAAAAAAAATGTAAAACCCCCAGCATACTGCAGATGTTAGCAGTATGCTGGATCTAATGTCCGAAAGTTGATTTTTGGGTGAATTTCCGCTTTAAAGTTAGCCCAATTTTTTTTTATTTAATTTTTTTATGTGAAAGATGTTGCGACGTGATAATTGCAAAAAAAATTGGGATTCTCATTTTAGCCAGAATTGTGCAGCTCTAGCATCACCTACAAAATTAAGATAGTTACAGGCTGTAATTTGATATGTGATTGACAAAATATATACAATTTTATATTTTTGGGACTTTAATGAAACCGTTTTTATGGTAAGTACAAAATCCTGTTTTTGTGTTTTTATATACTCGTTAAACATCAGTCTGGAAAAAGGGATTTTATAAAGATTTGCGAATAGCATCTTATTTTACATTTCAGCTGCACAAATACTTATTTCCTTTTCTCTCTTATTTAGTGAGGCAATTGCTGCAGAGTCTGTAGCATGCTTGAACTCCGCATTAACCCGTCTTCGGGATATATGGGAGGAAATTGGAATACCTGAAGACCAACGGCTACAGAGGACCGATGCTGTAAAGAGACATGTAAATGTAAGTCTGTTGGTCATTTTGCAACAATGACATTGATCAATCTTGGTTGCTAGTTGTAAGAGATTCAGGGAGGTATTTTCAAAGCATTAAACAACCATTTTACAGTTTTTACAAATTCATTCTGGGATTGTTAAATGAAGGTGTTAAAGTAGAAGTCAGTTCAAAAGCTAACTAAGCTTAAACCTACAACATTCCTATTTTACTATCTAAAGGAAAAATGTGTATACCTAACCTAAGGGTGCTCCAGTCTGGTCACATGATCTCCCCAGTGGCTGGCTTCAGGGGAGACGATCAAGCAGCAACAATGGCTACAGAGTGGTGACATCATACATGCTATGCGGCGTCCACTGTCTGCTCTCCCTCTTCACTGTAGCTGGGGCCCAATCATGTGCCCAGACGGGATCATCCTTGACTAAGGGAATTATAGATGCCTTTCCTTTTCTGGGGTAGTTGGCATGTGGCTTAGAATGGGGGTGGGAGTACGTTTTCCGCCTTGGTTAGCTTATGTCTGGACTTCTACTTTAATATAGGCAGTCCCCGGGTTATAAACAAGACGGGGTCTATAGGTTTGTTCTTAACCGCTTGAGGCCCGCGCTATAGCCGAATGACGGCTTCAGCGCGGACCTGAAAATCCATTTGACGTCCTCCCCTTTGCTCGTTCCCCGCGCAGCGGGGAAATTCTGTGTTGGTCGTGTCCCCTGGACACAGCCAATTACAGATCGCCACGAAGGGCCAATCAGAGTGGCCGTTTGCTGAGCGATCTGTGCGGCCAATGAGAGATGAGCTCAAATGTAAACATATGAGATCATCTCTCATTGCTGACTCTCCCTCCTCACACAGAGACAGCGTGTGGAGGAGGGAGAACGATCTGTAAGTGTTAGTGTTACAAAGTACAGTGCCCTCCCTGTGCTGCCTCATCAGTGCCCTCCCTGTGCCGCCTCATCAGTGCCCAGCTGATATATACCTTGGAATGTCTACTTTCCAAAAAGGGGTTATTTGGGGGGCATTTGTACTTTCCTGGCTTGTTAGGGTCTCCAAGAAATGATAGGCCTTCAGTACATCAGGTGTGATCAGATTTGATAATTTTTTTTTTTATGATTTGCACTATAGCTTGTAGACTCTAAAACTTTTACACAGACCAAATAATTTCCAAAAATTTGGGGTTATTTTTTATCAAAGACATGTAGCAGTATAAATTGTGGTCAAAATGTATGAAGAAAAATTAATCATTTGCAAAATGTTATCACAGAAACTAAAAACTAAACATTTTTTTTCAAAATGTTCGGTCTTTTTTCATTAATAGCGCAAAAAATAAAAAACCCAAAGGTGATCAAATACCACCAAAAGAAAGCTCTATTTGTATGAAAAAAAGGACAAAAAAATCATTTGGGTACAGTGTTGCAGGAGGGGTGTTTAAGTGCCCAGTAATCAAGTGGTTAAACGGGTTGTAAAGGATTTTTTTTTTCCCTAAATAGCTTCCTTTACCTTAGTGCAGTCCTTCACTTGCCTCATCCTTTCATTTTGCTTTTAAATGTCCTTATTTCTTGTGAGAAATCCTCACTTCCTGTTCTTCTGTCTGTAACTACACACAGTAATGCGAGGCTTTCTTCCTGGTGTGGAGAAAGCCTGTTGAGGGGGCGAGCAGGACTGTCAAGACACTACTTTGCAGATAGAGAAAAGAGGCTGTGTGTTAGTGGGCGTCCTGACACACCTGCTCGCCCCCTTTAAGAGGCTTTCTCCACACCAGGAAGAAAGCCTCGCATTACGGTGGTGAGTTACAGACAGAAGAACAGAAAGTGAGGATTTTTCAGAAGAAATAAGGACATTTAAAAGCAAAATGGAAGGATGAGGCAAGTGAAGGAGGACTGCCCTAAGGTAAAATAAGCTATTTAGGGAAAAACAAAAATTTTCCTTTACAACCCTTTTAAGTTGAATTTGTAAGTCGGAAGGGGTATATTTCTCTTTTTTTTTTTTTTTGGTCTGTCCAGCCACCCCCCCAAAAAAATGTTTTAAGCTTTTTTGGATAACATAGGGAAGGGTTATCACCCCTGTAACATTAGTTTTACTGTCTGTGCCCCTTTTCAGAAGATTTCACCTCACTTTCTCTCCCAATGACAATTGGATTTGGAACATTTTGGGGTGGTTGTGGAAACAAGGATTGGTGATAATAATCCAGTGGAGGTACTTTTTTTTCCCCATGATAACTCTCAGTAGTGATATTTCCTTCCTAAGGGAACCCTTATCTTGTAAAACATCCATTCAGTTTAAAATAGAAATGAAAGGCAAAACATTTTGTGTGCTGCTGTTTCTTCACCCCCAGGTGTCCCCTTATGCAACTTAGAGCAGAGATTATACCTACCTTTTTTTTTTTTTTTTTTTTTTTTTTTAAATGCTGAAATGATCTCGGTTGTATAAGGAGGTGGAACAGTTGGGGGTAGAGAAATGGCAGCAAACAATTGTCTTCCCAGTGAATGGTTGTGCGGGCGGACCTTATGTGACTCTGAAGGCCAGGTCTGGCTTAGACAAAGTTTGTAACCTATATAAAAATTAGGAAAATGTGTTTTCTTTGGCTAGGTTCACCCTAAAACAGTTTTCTAACATTACATTGTGCTCACTTGCAACATTGACAGTATGCAGGTTTTTATTTTTTATTTTTTGCTGTACATGGCGTCCTATAGCCATCGCCCCCCCCCCCCCTCCCTCCGGCTTCCGGATAGTGGCACCCGTGGGAGTGGGCATTACCTATGCAGCGGGTAAGTGATTGACGTGATGACAAAAACTACCCCCTTTGCATAAGGAGTGTCACGAGTTGCCGAAATTCAAGTCGGCTCTATACGTCGCCTGCGCACCGACGTTCGGCTTCTTTCGGCAACTCGTGATGCTCCTTATGCGACGGGGGGTAGTTTTTGTCATCACGTCAATCACTTACCTGCTGCATAGGAACGCCCACTCCCACAGGAGCCAGTACCCGGAAGCCGAAGGGAGGGGGGGGGGGGGATAGCTAGACGACGCTATGTACAGCAAAAAAAAAAAAAAGTGAGCACAATGTAATGTTAGAAAAATGTTTTAGGGTGAACCTCCGCTTTAAGTATGGTAGTATATTATCATTATTGGAGTATAGATCGGGCTCAGGCAAATATAATGGGGGGGCTGCACTCGGGTGTTTTTTTACCTTCATGCAGAGAATACATTAGGGTAGAAGAAAGTCGGCATTTAAAACTGCTTTGTGTGAATGTTTGTTTGATTACCTCATGCAGGGAAAAACAAGTAGTGGTGATGCGAAAAAATAAAACCAATTAGTTTTGTACCAATGTAGTGCCTGATCTTTGTAGGCTGCAGTTCTTTTATCTTTTGTATACAGTTACGTTTTTTTTAAGAAGTATTCTTCACTTATCTAACCTGTGTTCACCATTTCCTGTAGATTCTTTTAACAAGAATGATAGAAGAAGAAGAAAATTTGAGGGAACGTCTTCTAAAAAGCATTGATGTCTGCCGTAAAGAACTGTTTGTGCTCTGCAATGAATTGCACCTTCCTCCATTTGAAGTGAGTAACTGGTGCTATTGTGAAAAACATAATCCATTTAAGTGTACCAACCAACGTCACACTTTCTACTACACACTCTCTATAAAGCAGGGGGTAGGCAATCTTAAAGAGATGAAGATCTACTTGAACAACCTGGAAGAAGTCAATAACCCAGTGCTGCCTCCTCACACCTGATATAAACCTTTTAATTGTCGTACTTCTGTGTCGCAATTGTGTACATTGTACAGCAATCATGGGTTTAAATCGGGTGGTTCGAAGGCAACCTATTGCCTCTGCACCACCTGTCAACTCAATCGGATCGCTTTTCAGAGGAGCAGCAGTGCCTGCTGACCTTCTGAATGAGCCCTTAGTTGCATTCGGCAGTGGTATCCTTAGACCTCATTCACACGTAAAGTTGAGGGGTTGAAAAAATACAAGATATAATAGATGTCTATGGCTAAACGCAGGAAAGCTGCAGGTACACTGCACTGCATCCGTGGTGAGGGTAAACCACAGCACATCAGTGTGAAAGCAGCCCTACACTGACCTGAAGATCTCAGGATTCCTGCTGCTGGCACCGCTCTGGAGAGACAGAGTGCAGTTGGTATCACTACACATGGGACAGGAGCCGGCACTACAGAGGAGGCATAGGCTTACGTGGCTCTTGCTCCCTACAACAGCTCCAACTTTACAAGTAGTCCCTCTGCATTGCACTCTGATGCTCTGGAATGGCAGGTCAGCAAGCCCAGACCAAGGTCTACTAGTCACCTGTTCCTGATCTACTGGTAGAACACGATCTACAGGTTGCTGACCCGGTATAGAGGGTGGCCAAACAATCTTGATAATATCTACTGATTTCTAAAAGTGCAGTTATTACAGCTTTTTATTGGCTAATGTGAAGGATGGCCTGCAAAGGGGATTTGCAAAAATGTCTAGTTTAATAACTGTACCTCTACATTTATGCATGTAAACTATATTGGTAGCTCGTTCACATAATAGAACTTTTTTTTTTTTTAAATTCCCCCAAGTGTTGGATAGAACGTGTAAGGATTAGAATCCTTGTCGGGTTTTTACTTACTGTACTTGAGGCTCAGTTATAAAGATTACCCCTCATTGTCATAGTAACAATGGTTTTATCATCCTAGCTTTTTATTACCGTCTGTGCCCCCCTTCTGTCCCAACTGGGGTTCTAGCCTTTCCTCAACTATATATATTTTATATAATATATATAATTTTTTTTAATTTTTAGAAAAATGTCTGTGGTGGTGTTGGAGAATTTTCCTCACTTCCTGCTTTTATCTTTTAAAGTAATTGTAAAGTCTTTGTTTATTAAAGTGTTGCCTGCTCTGTGCAGTTGATTTTGCACAGCTGCTTGCAGTGGGGGCACCCGAGTCGCAGCTCCCTGTGTCCATTCAGGCATGGAGCCCTGACCCCTTTCACTCCTGATTGGCTCCGGCTCCTGTCAAAATTACTTGGTCAATGGCGCCGCTGCTGTATCTCAGCCAATCAGGAGGAGCGTCCCAGAAGGCTAAGACACTCGTGGACATCGCTGGAGAGAGATGGGGCTCAAGTAAGTAATTGGGGGGTGCTGGGGCGGCTGCTACACACAGGTTTTTTTATCTTGATGCAAAATGCATTTAGGTAAAAAATAAAATAAAAAAACGCCTGCCCTTACAACTCCATTAAGGCATTAAAAAAAAAATCTGTCTGCTCATATTAATTTTTTTTTTTTTTAAATACTTGCTTATTGTTTGGTATTTTCTTTTTCAGGCAGATGAAGAAAGCACTATCTTACAGCTTGAAAAGGACATGAGGACACGAGTTGAAGTTATGTTAAAGCAAAAAA
The DNA here is from genome assembly GCA_029574335.1 of Rana kukunoris. Classification (NCBI taxonomy): domain Eukaryota; kingdom Metazoa; phylum Chordata; class Amphibia; order Anura; family Ranidae; genus Rana; species Rana kukunoris. The sequence goes on from CM056051.1 coordinate 42,229,394, forward strand.
AGGAAAGAATTCAAGAACTGAAGCAGTTAAAGCAGCGTGATCAAGAACTCTGTGACATTCTGTGCATGACTCCATACTTCATTGACATTCCGGTTCCGAGCCTGGATGAGCTGGACCAGTTCAGGAGACATTTGGCTTCACTTTGTGCCGAAAAGGTATCAGTAAAATATTCTTGCATCTAAAAACTGTAAATGAGGAAAAGGGTCAAATGTGACAAGTGGTCATAGCAACCGGTCACTTTCTTGCTGTATAATGCATGTTGGAAAAAAAAAACTAGCTTTACAGCTTTACTCTTCTTCAAAATGTATATGTATATCAAAAGAAAGAAAAATGTATTATTGTATAGTTAAAATCATGAAATAAAAAGGCAGCCGTAGTACCTTCCAGCATCACATATAAAACATCCATTGTTGTACACAAAAACAAACCTAGCCCTACAAAATATATACACAATCGAAAAATCGACCCCCTTTAAAGCCTGGTACACACTGGAATTTATACATTTAAATTTTTTGGCCATTCATCCCAGTGGCTTAAGAGTTCACCGTACAAACACAATCGGTGTGCTCTATTGTGCTGTGTCTTTGTGTTCGAATGGGGGCTAGCCTCCCCTCCCCCAAAGCACACATTTATCAGCACTGATTAGATGCTGACTCTCCAGTGTGCCCATTTGACATAAGCCAGTTGTGAGGCTTTTGTACAACAAACGGGCTGTACGCACTGGCCAAAAGTTCCTGATGATTTTTGGCCCACGTGTACAAGCCTAGTCTGTGATCTTGGTACCCTCCATAGAATTCCAAAGCCAGCCTGCATGTGGGGGGGGGGAAATGATTTTAATATCTGGCAGATGGGAGGCAATACTCCTTGGAGAATAAGGCTCAGTTCACATATTTCTGGCCACAGTTTATAAAAGGAGTCTGTGCAGTTTTTTGGTCACCATTTCAGGTGTGTATTTTTACTTGTAATCGATCCTGAAATGCACAGGACTATTTTTTATTTTTTTATTATATAAAAATAGGGGGGGGGGGGGCACAGCTGCCCCGGACATATGTAATCCGGCTATATTGAAAGCCGATCGGTTCACGTGTTATGCGATTTAGATGCACTTCAAATGCATGTATGTGAACCGAGCCTGATGGTGTAAACAAAATATTACTCGGGTGGGAAGTGTCCCCCACAATACTGTGGCCTTTCCAAAGACCTTTCCTTTCCTCCAGTTACTCAGTACTAGTTAGAACTACACCTGTATTGATATTTTTGTGCCATTTTTATCCTCTAAGGCTTTTATATTCTAGGCTGTGCAAAACTTGTCGCACCATATGTTCCATGTCTTGCTTATAGAAGCTGAGGAGAAAAACCAACCCTGCTCAGCTTCCTCGAAAATAACTGCTGGCATGTCCTACGCACAAGATAGGATACATGACCATAATTCCTCTAAGCATTGTTTATAAGACCAAACTCCTGCAACCTCTACTTCCACGGCATCAAAAAAAGTCGCATAACCAACTCCCCTTCTCCTAAAATCTGTTCACATTTAGCTCCAGATTATTGACTGCCTGCTGATACGTCCCTTATTTCAATAACGGTGATGTCATCTGGCCTTAAAGGGGTTGTAAAGGTACAATTTATTTTTTCCTAAATAGCTTCCTTTACCTTAGTGCAGTCCTCCTTCACTTACCTCATCCTTCCATTTTGCTTTTAAATGTCCTTAGTTCTTCTAAAAAATCCTCACTTCCTGTTCTTCTGTCTGTAACTCCACACAGTAATGCAAGGCTTTCTCCCTGGTGTGGAGTGTCGTGCTCACCACCCCCCCCCCCCCTCCCTGGACTACACGACAATCGGGACGCCCACTAACACACAGCTCCTTTCTCTATCTGCAACGTAGAGAGCGTCCTGACTCTCCAGTAGTTCAAGGAAGGGGGCATGACACTCTACACCAGGGAGAAAGCCTTGCATTACTGTGTGGAGTTAGACAGAAGAACAGGAAGTGAGGATTTCTCAGAAGAAATAAGGACATTTAAAAGCAAAATGGAAGGATGTGAGGTAAGTGAAGGAGGACTGAACTGAGGTAAAGGAAGCTATTTAGGGGGGAAAAAAATTGTATCTTTTGCAACCCCTTTAACACACATGCTTGCGACAACCCTGTAATAAAAGACAACGTCCAGGAAGACTACTCGCCAATTGTTACAATGTGAGGCTGATCAGTAAGGGCTCTTTGACACGGGGTGGATCAGTAATGATCCGCCCCGTGCACCTCTGTTTGCTCAGCGGGGATCGCTCTGTTGATCCCCGCTGAGCCGGCGAATGACAGGGTGGTCCCCGCACACTGTGCAGGGACCGCCCTGTCTTTCCTCCGCTCTCCCCTATGGGGGGAGCGGATGAACACGGACCGTATGTCCGTGTTCATCCGATCCGCCAGATGGATGGAAAAGTAGGTTTTTCCTCCGTCACACTTTGGTGGATCGGAGCGGGTCAGATATCAGGGGACATGTCACCGCTGACATCTGTGGCTCCATAGAGGTGCACGGAGCGTCTGTTCAGATCCGCCTAAAAAACTGGCAGGCGGACCTGAACGGATGCTCTGTGTGAAAGAGCCCAAAGCCTATCCAAAACCCAATTACAAAGAGTTGGACCTAAACCAATACATTTCTGTTTTATCATTAAGTTCCATGGTTCAGGTAAAATTTAATTACTCGCCAAACTAAAATCATTGACAAGCATTCTGACTATTTTTACCCTCAAAGTGGGTCAAAGCAGAATGTAAAGCTAAATGCATGTAGAATTATTAGACCTGAAAGCAAATTGATAACTAACGCCACCGAAACACATTTATTAATATGCCGGAGAACCAATTTCTCAAAGCTCTTCATAACCATGGAAGTAAGTGCCACAGGGCAATAGTCTAAGCAACAAATAGGGAATTTATTCATGACGTCAGACACAAAGGAACAGCCTCCTCTCTAAAGACATTAAAAATATGAGCAAATACATCTAACTGGGATGCACAATTCTTTTAAATAATCCCTCTCCCTCATTCAAATGATCGAAAAGGTAAAAAAAATAAAAATTTAAGTGAACTCTAATATACACTGGTGTATATTATTAACCTTATTTTTTTCTTCTTTTTTTTTTTCCCCACCACAGGAGCGCCGGGAAGCTGAGTTTGTAAAAACAAAGAAACAAATCATTCTGTGCATGGAGGAACTAGATCGCTTACCTGATACAAGCTTTGAGAGGGATGTGGTGTGTGTAGAGCAAGAAGCTTTCTGCCTGTCAAAAGAAAATCTAGAAGCTTTGCACGAGCTTCTATTTCAGGTGAGATACTCCCTAGTTTTCTAAGCTTTTACTAATGCATCAGCTGGCAGCAAATGCTGTTTTTTAAAATAGAATTGGCTATTTGTGGCAGCGAATCAAGGGACTGAGCATGTTGCAATGATTCAAGCATTTGGAAAAACTAAATGATGCACCTTTTCAGATTTACTAATTGTTTTTGTAACTTGCAGCTAGAAGAAAAAATTGGACAAAACAGAGCACTGAGTGAGGAGCTGCGGTCTAAAATCGTAGAACTCTGGGATAGACTTGGGATCCCAGAAGAAGAGAGGAACGCTTGTGCTGCTCATATGACTGGTTCAAAAGGAAAAACTATTCAAGCAGTAAGATTGTCTTCTTTTTGAGCCGTTGGTGTATTTTATAGACTTTTTTATTTATTTTATCCTTTTTTGGAGATTTTCCTTTCCCTTCAGAAACACAGACAGTAAGTGAAAGTGAGGGGAAAACAAATGGTTGCCATTGGAAGATTTATCTCTAGCCTCCTGGTGACAGCTATAAAATGATGAATTTCCTACCACTTTCTGTCCAGTTATCAGGAGAAATAGAGAGGGTAAATCTCCCTAGTGGGGACACAAACCGCAATAGAAAACCCAAAAAATTCTAACGCCACATCACTCTATCCACACATGGACGGGCCTTCTTGCCCAGCATGTGGGGAAACCTTTTGTTTTTTGCATGCAACTTAATGCCCGGGACCAGACTGTACCACATTCATGTGAAGCGTCAACATTATGGCGGTACATCAGGTTAGAGATGAGCAATACACTGTGTGCAGCAGATAACTATACAGATTCCCTCTGTAAAATGTGTTGTCTTGTCTTACTGCACACTTTCCCCGGTGTATGTTGCATTTAGGTGGGCTAATGCACTTTCCACCAGTCCAGTGTGCCTCTGCCACCTCACTCACAGTGACAGAATGGGGTCTCGCAAGCACTGTGGACCCCATGCATGCTCAAAATGAACTTTTTTTTCTCTCGCGCGCGTATCGTGCAGCTAGGTATGTGGGGTCTCCGCACCATGGGTTCGGTTCCAGTTACCTTTTGGGGGAACTGCATGCAAGATAGTTTTTTGGCGGTGTTCTGGCTCCCTATCTAACCCTGTGAAGCAAAAAGCGCTATACATAACTTTTCTGGAGCCGGTCTGGTCTCTAGCGGCGGATGCCATGAGGAAGAGACAGCCGAAACCATCTGGGAAGTGACTTTATCCATAGACTTACTATGGGACTTCCATTGTCAATGGTTGCCGTCACTGACAGCTCAGCGTGGGTCCGGATTGAATCTGCTGCAAACGGTATGTACTGTATAGTAATTTTTACTTTACAGGGTTAGATTAGTCTTGAGGCCCATACACACAATCTGACTTTTTGACGACAAACCTCCAACAGACCTGTTTTTTGCAGACAATCTGATCGTGTGTGCGCTCCATCGGACATACTTTTTTTGCTTTTTCATCGGACAAACTTGCCGGCAACAAATGTCCTGCGTCGGCTAATCCGATCGTGTGTACACAAGTCCATCAGACTAAAGTCCAAAATACAAACACAAATGCTCAGAACCAATGCTAAAGATCGGACAACAATAGCAGAAGTTTCCCAAAGGGTGGTGGTAAAGAGCAGAAAAATCACTTAGTACATCTATTTCGTCACTTTGTTCGTGTGTATGAAACAAAGTTTACAGACAACGCCCTTCGGAGCAAAATCCATGGAAAAGTCGGTTGGTAGTCCGATCGTGTATGAGGCTTTAGAATGTGGCTGTTGGTGAATTTAGTGTTAGTTTTTGGCTGACTTGACCTGAAAGGTGAGGGCCCCAAAACTGTTTAAAACCTAGTGAATCCCTTGGGGTGGCAGATAAAGGAGGTCACATTCTTCCCGGGGACATGGAGCCTCTAGCTCCCATGCGGCCTCTCTTGCCAAAAAGCTCCTGCGCCTGGTTTGTGTGTGTGCGTCTCTCTATCTCTATTCTCTCTTCCCAAGAGAGAGCGGGGACCAGTCACGGCACGCCGTGATCCTTGCGCATGTGCTGTTGGGAATCGGGCAGTGACGCCGCAAGGCTTCACTTCATGATTCCCTCACCTAGGATGGTGGCGGAAGCAGCCGAGGACCGAGTCTCGGCTGCTGACATCGCGGGCGCGATGGACAGGTAAGTGTCCATTTTTTAAAAGTCAGCAGCTACCGTATTTGTAGCTGCTGGCTTTTAATAAATAAAAAAAAAATACGCTTTAAGTCTTCCCTAGCCTGGGCATCCTAAGCTCCCTTGCTGGAACATACAATGACTGTTCTTGTCTGGTTGTGCTGATGTCGCCTATTTCTCTTCCTCTCCTAAAATTGAAAGAATCTCGGACTATACAGTTAAGTAAAACAAGGCTGCAGATAGCAGCCCATACTATGTGTGGTTAATAAATCCACAAAATTCAGTTTTTAACCACAGTTCTTATTATTTCTTTCAAGTTACAAGATGAACTGGACCGTTTGCAAGAACTGAAGATGCATAATATTAAAAATGTAATTGAAGTTATCCGTACAGAGATAAAATCCTACTGGGACAAATGTTTTTATGGTGAAGAACAAAGACAAGCGTTTGTTTCCTATTATGACGGTGAGTAGATTTACTGATGTACTGTAATTGCTGTATGTTATATTACAAAAGCTAAATATTCATCACTTATCAGAGAACTACAGTGAAGACCTGCTCAGTCTGCATGATGCTGAAATCAACCACCTTAAGGAACATTATGAGGTGCATAAAGAGATGTTTGAAGGGGTCAATAAGTGGGAAGAGAACTGGAATCTTTTCTTGGAGCTTGATGTAAGTAAATCAAGAGTAAACTTTAAGAACTATGATGGTGTTCCCTTCAATTCATAAAACTCTATGTGGATCAGTAATGTATTTTTACAGATCCTAACATTTGCCCATGTGATTCATTCTCTGCCTGCCTTTTTCCTTACTATCTTTAGAAAAAAGCAACAGATCCTAACAGGTATAATAACCGCGGAGGAAATCTTTTAAAAGAAGAAAAACAGCGAGCAAAAATACAGAAAATGCTTCCAAAGGTATGATATCTATAAGAAGCCTCTTGTATTGTTTGGCCTATTCTCTCTGACATGGCTGCTATACTTCTGTAAGGATGTTGTCTATTATCTTTAAGGTATTAAAGATACCACTTACCTCATCCTTCCATTTTGATTTAAATGTCCTTATTTCTTCTGAGAAATCCTCACTTCCTGTTCTTCTGTCTGTAACTCCACACGGTAATGCAAGGCTTTCTCCCTGGTGTGGAGTGTCGTGCTCACCACCCCCCCCCCCCCCCCGGAATACAGGAAAGTCAGGACGCTTTCTACGTCGCAGATAAAGGCGCTGTGTGTTAGTGGGCATCCTGACTCTCCTGTAGTCCAAGGGATGGGGCGAGCATGAGGGAGAAAGTCTTGCATTACTGTGTGGAGTTACAGACACAAGAACAGGAAGTGAGGATTTCTCGGAAGAAAAAGGGACATTTAAAAGCAAAATGGAAGGATGAGGTAAGTGGAGGGCTGTACTAAGGTAAAGGAAGCTATTTAGGATTTTTTTTTTTTACCTAAGTATTTACTAAAGGGGACCTTATATGGAAACAGTTATAATAATATATTCTACAGTGCTTCCCCAACTTTAAGTGTAGAAAGACAGTATTGATGATAGAATGAGAAGTCGCCCCCCTGCCGCATCACAATGGTAAATTCAACTTGTTTTGTGTAAATACTGACTTGATAAGACAGCCGAGATGGCTGATTACAGGAATTGAAGGGCACATTAACCACTTAACCCCCGGACCATATTGCTGGTCAAAGACCAGAGCACTTTTTGTGATTCGGCACTGCGTCGCTTTAACTGACAATTGCGCGGTCGTGCGATGTGGCTCTCAAACAAAATTGGCGTCCTTTTTTTCCCACAAATAGAGCTTTCTTTTGATGGTATTTGATCATCTCTGCGGTTTTTATTTTTTGCGCTATAAACAAAAATAGAGCGACTTTTTTTGAAAAAAATGCAATATTTTTTACATTTTGCTATAATAAATATCCCCCAAAAATATATAAAACATTTTTTTATTTTTTTTCCCCTCAGTTTATGCCAATACGTATAATGACGGTGGGCGGTCGGCATCTGGTTAAAGAGCCAGCACTGCAGTACTGTTGGCTTATTCTAGGTCGGGGTCATTTTAAATTAAACCTGCTGGTCATAGACTTTCTACATAGTGAACGGAGGATAATGCACATCTAAAATGGCTTACCTATGTACATGCGCTGATGTGCAAACACAGAGGGGTTGATTTACTATAACTGGAGGACAAAATCCCCCACACACACACACACACACACCACAAAGTAGGAAAACCATCAGACCGAGAATTATAAACTAAAGGTGAAATTTCAGTGTTTGCGGTCAAGAGAATTTTTTTTTTTACTTATTTAGATACAGTGGAACTTTGGATTACGAGCATAATCCATTCCAGGAGAATGCTCGTAACTCAAAGCACTTCCATATCAAAGCGAGTTTTCCCATAGAAGTCCGTGTAACCGAAGATATGTTCCACATTGACTTCTATGGCATGCAATACCGCATGTAGCCAGAGAAGGGGGGGGCATTGGAGCGAGGCGGAAATACTTGGAGACCGCTCGGCTGCACTTGGAAATGCTCAGGAATGGAATATTTCTGAATGGCTCGGAGTGTCATCGGCGCTCCCGCACCTCTGGCCAAATGCAGTACTGAACACCGCAGAGGCTTGAATCCTGCTCGTGTTGCGAGACAACATTCAAACCGAGTCAGGATTTAAAAAAATATATATATATATATATATTTCTCGTATTGCGAAACGCTCAGTAACCGTGTTATTTGCAATCTGAGGTTCCAACATATAGGTATGTTTTATAGTAACTAAGCTGTTTATTGTATTGATTACAGCTGGAAGAAGAACTAAGATTTCGGATTGAAGCCTGGGAAGAGGAACAGCAACAGGAATTTTTTGTGAATGGCAAGAAATTCATGGACTATGTAGCAGAGCAATGGAATCGGCTTCAGCTAGAGAAAGAAAGGGAAAAACAGGAGAGAGTAAGATTTGTATTTTATTTACCACTTGCCATTTGTTTTTTCTTCTTGCAATTGCCGTATTTATCGGCATATAACGCGCCGGCTTATTGCGCGCACCTCAATTTCAGAGGGAGGTTTCAGGAAAAAACTTTTTTTTTTTACGTTTTGTGATCAGTGTCCATCTGCAGCCCAAATGCAGCCTAATCTGTGCCCAAATGCAGCCCAGCCTGTGCCCATCTCCAGCCTCCCCTTCTCTCGTGGAGTGAGGGAATCAGCAAGCCGAGCCGTCATCTCCTTTTCATTTGGCGGCAGTCACACACACACAGTCCCGCCTCTGCCATCGGCATTGGACCAGCTCTTGTGATTGATAGAACACTGTTCCAATGCCGGTGGCGGAAGAGGGAATGTGTGTGTGACGTTAGGGCCGAGTAAACAGGAGAGACGACTCTTAAATTCCGGCGGCACTCGGCAGCGCTCTTCCCCTCCGAGCCCAAGGCACAGTATCGGCGTATAACGTGCGCCCGTGATTTTCCCCCTATTTTTCAGGGGAAAAAAGTGCGCGTTATACGCCGATAAATATCAGTATAATGTTCCTGCACTGTTATCCTGTTACATTTACTATAAGAACATGGAGAAATTTGTTTTGATTTTGTTTGGAGATCTTATACAACCTAAAGAGGATCTTCGCCCTGTAGCTGCTGAGTTCTTTAATAAAAGGACACTTGCCTGTCCATGGATCCATGCTTTCCTCACCTGGGCTGATTCTTCACTGGTCTTTGGGTCCCTGGGCAGACATCTTTATTGTGGTAATCCAGCTAGGACTCCTTGTGACTCCATAGGTATCTTCCTTCTGCGCATGTGTAAGCCACGCTGCTTCCTTTTTTTTTTTTTTTTGTGTGTGAATGGTTCCTCAACCTCCTGGGACCTGTGACCTCTCCCAAAAGTCTGCAGAGTGGGAGCGGGTACCTATTATTAAAACTAGCTACCCACTCCCAAAAACATTTTAACGTGCCAAATGTAGTAGAAGAGGGGGGAGGAAATAAAGCGTAATTTCTTTTTTTTTTTTTTTTTTTTTTTGGGTGAAGCTCTTTAAGATGACAGCAAACTTTATTTTTCTCTCAATCTTTTAAATGCAGTTAATGAAGAAGTCTCGTCAGTTAGAGGAGGAGATGCATTTCGGAAGTGCTCCAAGGACGCCTAATAAACGAAGAGTACTTGGCACTACTACTACTACTCCTAATAATAAAGTGCGCAAGGTGAGCTCTAACTATAATTGGAATATTTTTTTTTTATGCTCCTCTTTTCAGTAGTATTTTGTATAATCAAATGACCTTTTATTGAATTCATACTACTGTATATCTGTTCTATGTTGTAGATAGTTTATAAGTACTATATGCCCAGGACAAAGTTCAAACTGTTGGAAGCTAAATGAGTTCCCTGAAATTACAGTAAAAAAAAATCGTAGAATTAGACTATGTAATATTGTTCAGGTGGAAATCCCAGAGCACATTAAATGTACCAGGTAGAGGGGTAAACTGAAAATATCTGAGCATTGACAGAATAGACTAGGGCAGTGTCTTAGAAGAAGAGTTGAGATTATATGCTACAGTTTGCTAACATTTGCTGTAGTATGACCAGCTTGGAAGACCTGAAATCGTAATCACAAAACTGTATGACCCAGAAATAGGTGTTTGGTTTCTTCCCCCTTGCTGTGAGGCCGCGTACACACGGAGGGACATATCCGCTGAAACATGTCCGACGGACCGTTTCCAGCGGACATGTCTCCTCCGGATTTTCGTCCGACGGTGTGTACACACCATCGGATGAAAATCCCCTCAACCAGGGAACGCGATGACGTTGACGCCGCCACGTCACCAAACCCAGAAATAAAATGATTCCACGAATGCGTCAAATCCATTCGACACATGCGCGGACAGTTCTGTCCACTGGTTAGTGTACTAACCAGCAGACAGATCCGACAGACAGGTTTGTAGCGGACAAATTTCAAAGCATGCTTTGAAATTTGTCCGATGGACAAACCTGTCTGCTCGCCTGTACACACGATCGGATTTGTCTGCTGAAACGGTCCGTCGGACCGGTTTCAGCAGATAAATTTGATCGTGTGTACGCGGCCAGAGTGACAGGTGATTTCCTCATCTCGTACACAAGTGTGTGTGAGAGGCATTCTGTGTACTTCGCATCCCCCATCCACGAGACCAGCAGAATTTCAGTGTATGAAATATCGATGCCTGGCCAGGGGGAGTGTAGAGGTGGGCGGAGTCTACTGAGTCTACCCACCAAGCTCTGGGCAAAAGACCTGCCTACAGAATTTGGAGTATTACAGGGCTCCAAAGAGCTAAAGAGGAGATATGACAGGTAAGGATACACGCTGGAGGCATGTATATCCTTATAGATCCTCACTATGGAAGTAATTTAGAAATGAGTAGTTTTATATCCACTTTAAAGCGACCCCATCCCACTGTGCTTACACAGTACTGTGATTGCATACATTACTCCTGCACGCATATGTAAAGGGTAATCTCGCCACACGTGAGGTACTGTCAGGAACGTCGGAGCGAGAGCAATAATTCTAGCACCACACCTGTGCAACTCTAAACTGCAACTGGTAACCTGTAAAGGTGTTTTCAAACGTTGCCTATGTAGAATTTTGTTTCACATTCCGGGGGGGGGGGGGGGGGCATAGGAAGGGAGGTGAGACAGGAGAAGAGGGGAGTGAGCGCTAGACATCTAATGAAAACAATTAAAATAAAGTGCTGGAAGTCGCACATCTCTGCAAAACCATCTACGAAAGTGTAAGACAGCCTCAGCCCGGGCTCCATCATTGGCACATCGCCACGAATAAGCTGCGTGTGCGGAGTGAAACATGTTGGGAGCGTGGTCTGGTTGGAGCTGAGGCTGGTCATACACCTTCCTATGGGGTTTTGAAGAGATGTGCGACTTTTCCATGACTTTTCCCTTTTTGCATTTTGAACCCCATCTGACTTGAAATGAAACCTGTACTGCAGAACTATGGAGGCTGCCATTGCTGGAATATTTCTGAAAATACCAGTTCCTAGCTGTCGTGCTGATCCAATGGCTTTAGTACTGTCATTGCACAGTATATTTTAAGTTCTGTCATTCCTGATCTGCTTGACTGTATTGGGTTGGTGTCTCAAAGTTAGAGAAAGCCAGGCACCTAGTGTTTTTTAGTGGCGGCAGCCTACATAAATCTCCCAGTACAGGTTTCCTTTAAGGCTTCCTGATTTTAAGATAATAAATTCACTATAGAGACACAAACAATTCTTGCAATTTGTCAAAACGCAAACCGCATATGTCTTCAGTAAATAAATTCTGCTGCTGATGATTGAAAAGGAGGTTTTTCAAACATTTAGCACATGGATGGCCTCTTTTAGGCGCCGTACACACGGCCGAGGTTCTCGCTGAAAATCAGCGAGAACCTCGCTGGAATGCACATTCCAGCGAGGACCTCGGCCGTGTGTACGGTCTCAGCGAGCTTCCCGTCGGGAAGCCCGTCGAGCCGAAATAGAGAGCACGCTCTCTATTTCCTCGACGGCCCGCCTGGAAGAATGGCTGGTTGCCATTCCCGACGGGCGGGTCGCCGAATTCGACGGCCGGGAGAGAACCTCGATGGGCGGAACGATGTGTTCTGCCCGTCGAGGTTCTCTGCCGTGTGTACGGCGCCTCAGAGTTTCTGAGCCTATTGATTACAGTTCACATATTTGTTTTACTGCACTGCAGAATGGTTTTGTGGTTCCTGAATTGAACCCTGTCGTAATTGAGGGGCTGTAGGGTAATGCTTCTTGAACTGCATGCATCCTAAATGACTGAAAACTAATATCCCTCCCAGTAATATAGTGACTTTTCCTTGCTCCATTTTGTCACGTTTTATCCAGAAGATGGATGTGTAACTTGCATGATAATTTTTCAGTAACTGCATGCATGACTTTCTTCCAAAATCCTTTTAAAATTCGATGTACTGCTTTTCACAAAATCCCATCATTTTTGTAATGGTGGTTCGATTTTTGTTCTATAAATGCTGCTAGAGTCTGCTCCAGCATGAATGTAATTAGGCCATGCATGTGCTTTTTTGTTTCTATCCCTCTTCCTAACACTAACTTTTTGCTTGCTTTTCCCTCAGCTTAATGGCACATATGTTTCCAATACCACCAATAGCACCCTGCGCTCTGCATTCAGTGGGACACTATGCCATTCTCCTGTGACACGTCCACCTCCTAGTGGTGGCAAGGTTAGTTCAAGGCAACATGAATACTTGATGCTAAAACTGTGCATAACATTTTATATTTACCCATGTATTATAGGATTTAACATTTACAGCTTTTATTCAATTGGCTCAGTGCTTAGCCTACCTGCCACTGTTCCTGGCTTAGTCAGACTGGAAGGTAAGCCGTTTCCACACAGGGTGGATTCTGCCAGAGGCCCCCCTGCTCAGTGGGTAATCCATCTGCTGATCCCCACTGAGCAGGTGGATGACTGGTTTGTGTCCGTGTCTGCTTCACTTATGCAGAGTGGATACAGACACAGCCTGCTTTCCTCTATGGGCTTTCAGATGTAAACAGACTGCCTGTAACCCATTCGTCTGTTTTTAGCAGCTCAAATCAGATTGGATGTTCGCGAGTGTAAACAGACACTTGCCAGTTTACATCCACCGCTCCATAGAGGATAATGAAGGGTCTGATCAGGTCTGCCTGAAAGACTGACACTCGCCCAATCGGTCTACCTGTGTAAATACTTAGAGGTTAATAAGGTTAGTGGCAGTGACGGGCACAGCAATTAATCATTGGAAGTACTCAAGTGATCCCTTCCCAGCTGTGGCCCAGTTCAAATTCTTAGGTCTCATTCTAAATTGGTGGTAAAATGCATATGTGAAAAGTTTTATCAGTAGGCTACATGTTGGACAGTGGAATAAAATAAAATGATATACTTTTTTGCTTTTGGGTTTGGTTTTAACGGACTTGTAAATTCCTCTCATTGTGAAAGCAGTGGTCTCTCTGCACAGTTTCAACTGGCAAGTCTGAGCTCAAGCTCTCCAACCAACAGGGGGAATAAGCTTTGCTGATTGCAGAGTTTTAGGTCTGGTTTGTTTTGAATCTCTGGAGAGAGCCCACTGTTCCTACACAGAACAAGTCGCCCTATGCAACTGCTGGCAGGTTACAGGATTTTCCATTTAGATTGTGGCTGCGTTCTAAAAAAAAAAAAAAAATAATTTGTTTGCAAACCTTTTTGTTTGCTGCATCTTTATTGTATTTAACTGATTTAATATAACATGCATTGGGCTTTAAATGCAGTCCAGGTACATAGAAATCTGAGGATTATCGAATGTAGCTGCAGATAAAACAAGGTGCACTTTGGCTGGATGCTTTGTAACCAGTGCTGAGTGCTTTATTGGCAGGAATACCAGTCTTAACGGGTGAAAAATGTGAAAGAAAACAATCGCAGCCACCACATCTAAGGACTAGGAAGCTGAAATGCTATCTGTTTTTGCTCTTGAGTTTGGATGCTTTTTTTCACTTGCAGTGGTGCGTTTGTCAGGATACTTCTGTTTCCCAACTGCCTTGCATTCTGCATGCAATCATTTGGAAAATCCACTGGGGTCAGTGACACCGGCTTCTTTGTGGATTCTTTCTAAAAATATGTGGAAAATTCCCTTCAGAGAGGGGGCCCAAGTACAGCTAACAGCAGAGCCCTGGTTGTTGAGGCTGTGCTGTGGCTGAGGAAGAACTGCACACCATGGTCACAGATGAGATACAGCATGAGTTGCACCATGCCTCATCACTAAATTAAACTTGTGTCCTCATTGATGGTAAATACAGTATTCATTGACTAATGCTTAGAGTCCTAAATACTGCCATTTGTCTATAAGATGCACTGTTGCCTTTCTGTTTACAAAAAGTATTTTATTTTTTGTATTTTTACTGTTTTAATTCCATACAAATCTTGTTTATTCCTTTTAGCCTGGACTTCCTATCCGTACCCCAAGCAGAGTGTTCAAAACTCCACAGCCAAGGAAGTTTGAGAAGAACAAGGAAAACGTTTCCACTTTAAATGGAACCGCTATAAGCGGTGGGTGCCACCTCTCAATTCCTGCCCAGCGTAACCACAGCGTTAACTCTGTTGCCAGCACCTATTCTGAGTTTGCGGTAATTCACATTTTCTTCGAAAACCACAAACCTCAGCACACAGTCAGTCAGAGGGGAGATACTGCAAAACCTGAGAGTTGGTACTTAACGTGGCGGTCCATGCAAAAACTAAAATCCATCTATAGCCATCAGCATTCTAACACGGAAAAAACACGATGCATACATTTTTTTCTACGGGTGATCCAACCCGATCACCAGCGGCGGAAGCTCTGATCCCAACGCTGAGCTGTCAGCTGCGGCTTTGCTGTGTGGGCGGGTGCAGCGGACACGTCCGTCAACTGAAGTCCCCATAGTAACTCTATGGGTGACGTCACTTTCCATTCATTTCATAGCTGTTGTCTGCAAAACTTCCGCTGCTGGAGATTGGGTTGTATTGCCTGCAGAAAAGGTATGTATACTGTGTTTTTTATTTTTTCGTTCTTTTTAGGGTTAAACAGGTTGGTGTTCAAATATTGGTGGCTATAGAGGCCAGGATTTTAGTTTTTGCATAGACTTCCACCACTTTAAGGAGTTTGTAGTGATAATTGTTCAGTTGCGTAGGAAAATGTTAGGAACTTGCAACAAAATATCATCAGATATTAAAGTTGTAAACCCACTTAAAAAAAAAACAACTGCAAGACAAAGGCATAATGAGCTAGTATGCATAGCATACTAGCTCTCTTGTTAACGTTTGAAGTAGAATTCCAGGCTAAACCTAACGCCTATGCTGACTAACCTGAGTAAGACAGATGTGTATAGGTGCCTGTTTTCAGGCCTCTCCGGTCCAGAAATGTGATCTCCCGTGTCAGCCAGCTGCAGGGGAGAGGAGGGAGCGCACCAACAATGAATGGATTTTCCAGCCCTTGCTGAGCGTTCCTTCCTCTTCCCTGCAGTTGCCGCTGCTGGCTGACACAGGGTTTCACATGACAGGAGGAGGCTAAAAATGGGTAAGTATGTACATCTTACACCGGTTAGTCAGCATAGGTGTTGGGAGGAGGGAGTGAGCATTTTTAAGACTAGTTAGGTTTAGCATAGAATTATAATTTTAAAGGAGAAGTTCAGCTTTAAAAAATAAATGCACATATTTTTTGCAGGTAAAGAAATTCGATTTTTATTTATTTTTTATAGGAGCCTGTAAAACCTTGAACCCATGATCAGCAGGTTACGTGCAATCTTGGGCTCCTGCAGACTGTCTTTGTAGCTGTCTGCCCATACCTTGTGCAGATGAGGGGAATGCTTAGTTGATAACATGTTACATCCTAAATATGGATATAACCTGTTTAAGAGGAGTTCCAAGCCCCTACTAAAAATTTAAGTTGGCAGCTACAAATACTGTAGCGGCTGAATTTTAATATTGGGACACTTGCCTGTGCAGAGATCCCGCAATGTCGGCATCCCAGCCGATTTTTAGATTGACTCTCGGGTGCTACTGCCGCGATTCGTAGTAAGGGAACTTGGCAGTGAAGCTTTTTGGCTTCAGACAAATCCCTACTGCGCAAAACGCGCTGCGCTTTCTAATTGGCCCGGTGGTGGAGGAAGGAGGAGCAGGTTGAACTTCAGGGGAGGGGGGGGGTCAGGTTCCACTTTTGGATGGAACTCTGCTTTTGGGTGAACTTATCCTTTTAGGCCCCACCTGCTTACTGCACAAAGCCTTGTCCCCTGTCATTATTTATTTATTTTTCCCAAATGCCATAGCCCCTTAAGACAGTTAAAGTGCAGCTAAAAAGTTCTGCTGTTATATATTGTGAGCAGGAGGGAGTTTTATTGTAGAAGAAGCATGCACCTACCTGTCTGCTTACAACTTCCCCTGGACAGTACAGTGAGCTGCAAATATGCACTTCAGCTTACTTTACCTGTGTACTGGAATGACAGCACAGGAGCGACATCATTCTGTGCAGGCCAATGAAGGTGTCCAATAAAGAGGCATTGCACTCCATCTTAAAAATTATAGCAAAGGCACCTTTACAAATATTTAGTAATGGTAAGCTACAAACAGATGCATACTTATAAAAAATTGCAGGCTTTTTATTCTTTGCATACCTTTTTTTTTTCCTACCCATTTCTCCATGGTGCCTGTTTTCACAAAGGACAGATGAATCCATCTCCATTACTCCCTGAAATGCTGCCAAGAACTCTGGATCTGGAACTCTGAGATTGTTTATAAATTAAAGGAGGAGTCCAGCCTGAGCTCATTCAGCTGGGCTTCTCCTATGGGTCACAGGAGTGCAATTCTTTTTGTACTCCTGTGACTGTTTTCAATAGAGAAAAGAAAAAGGGGGTTCCCCTGGGTGGAATTTTAAGGCACTAATAATATTTCACAAATGATATTGAGAGTAAAAAAGGTTTTATTCAGTTTTACATTATCAAAAAAATCTAAATATTAAAGCGGCTCTCCACCCTAAAGTGAAGATCCGCTAATCGGAACCCTCCCCCCCTCTGGTGTCACATTTGACACCTTTCAGGGGGGAGGGGGGTGCAGATACCTGTCTAAAGACAGGTATCTGCACCCACTTCCGGCCCGCAGTCTCGGGCAAAAGACGGGTTTTTCCCGTTGTGTGCTGGGAACTCTCGGCTCCCAGCACACAGCGGGAGCCAATCAGCGGGCGCAGCGCGACTCGCGCATGCGCCGTAGAGAACCGGGCAGTGAAGCCGGAGCGCTTCACTTCCTGGTTCCCTCACCGTGGATGAAGGGGGGAGCAGCAGAGTGATGAGCGAACGCTCGTCCTCTGCTGCGGACGCCGCTGGACTCCAGGACAGGTAAGTGTCCTAATATTAAAAGTCAGCAGCTGCAGTATTTGTAGCTGCTGGCTTTTAAAAAAATGTTTTAATGGGCCATCCGCTTTAAATTAAAATAGAGTTCCAATGATTGTCACCATATAGGTAAATACAAGAAGAACCTTCTTAACAGCCAATACGTTTCGGGATAACCTTCTTCAGGGGTGTGTAGAGAAGGACAATTAGTTCATGTATTATAAAGGATTATGAATATTTCATTAGATACGTTTTAAAAGAATTGAGAATATACACAGCACGATGGGTTCAAGCAATAAGGTTGCCAGTCAAAGAAGGGTATCTGGATGTACAATTAATGCACAATTAAGCCAGAAGGGATATACTGGGACTGGAATGGAGGTCCCTGATTATGAGATCTGCAGCAAACCTAATAATGTCTGCTGTCAGAGTACACTGAATTATTGACAGGAGCAACATCACAGCTTGCCAACCCAGCAAAAAATGCTGAGCATCAGGGACCTCCATTCCAGTCCCAGTATATCCCTCCTGGCTGATCCACCGGCATCTTGATCTTTGGAATTATTTCTTTCTAACGGGTTGAACACCCCAAACTTGTATTAATTATACATCCTGATACCCTTCTTTGACTGGCAACCTTATTGATTGAACCCATCGTGCTGTGTATATTTTCAATTCTTTTAAAACGTATCCAATGAAATATTCATCATCCTTTTTTAATACATAAACTAATCGTCCTTCTCTACACACCCCTAAAGAAGGTTATTAAGTAGGTTCTTCTTGTATTTACATATATGGTGACAATCATTGGAACTCTGTATTTTAATTTTATTTATATATATATATATATATATATATATATATATATATATATATATATATATATATATATATATATATATATATATAATCTCTCTATCTATATAGATAGATTATTTATATATATATATATATATATATATATATATATATATATATATATATATATATATATATAATTTTTTTTAATATGTACAACTGTGAATAAAACCTTTTTTTTACTCTCTCCATATCCTGTATATTTCGAAATATTATTAGTGCCTTAAAAGTCCACCCAGGGGAACCCCCTTTTTCTTTTCTTATATTTACTGGGTGTGGCACAAGCATACATTTGCCATTCACCCTCCTCGTTTTCAATAGAGAGCTGTTTGAGGTCCACTCTCCATTGACATCACTGGAATCAGTCCAGGCAGCGCGTCATCCCAACTTAGGAAGTCTGCATCTGCCAGTGGCCTGGACTGATGGCAGTCTCAGTCTCTCAGCAAGCCGCTGAGATGGCCGCTCCCCGCCCCTCCATGCTCAGCGCTCCTATGAGCGTGGAGGAGCGGACAGTCGGCAGCTCTGCTCAGGGAGATGAGAGAACCGAGCCATCGGTGATATTCGGTTGCTCGTTTCTCAGTGCAGAGGTGCCAGGGGACAGATGCAGCAACGGGAAAGGATTCATCTACAAAAAAACTATACTTCTCTCAACTCCCTGGAAGGCAATTGTGAGGCCAGGGCTATGTCACCACCTACCTCAAACTGGAAAAAAACACTAATTGTAAGAAAACCTTTAATAAAAGTAGAATGATTTCCTATTTGCATTAAAGCTGCATGCTAATGTTTTGTTTATTGAAAGGTCCACTTTAAGAATCTTGGTGAGAAATTGAGAACCTATAAACGGCATGGGCCTAGGATTCAAGGGGTCTTCATAGACACAGGGATTGATTTGAAAAAGAACACTGGTTCTGCAATGTTGCTGTAAGTCCGGGTCCACATATGTGTGGCTGCGGTTTTCAGACCTGGGATTAGGTGTGATCCAGGTTCTAAATTTCTGCCTGAATTTGCACCAGAACCGGACCCAAAAACGCACAGGACTGTTTTGGAATTTGCACCACGGCTGCCCCGGACATGGGTGAACCAGCTCCATGGAGAACTTGTCACACTTGCATGTCATGCAAATTGGATGTGGTGAAAGCTGCATCCAGTTCGCACATACATGAACCCAGCCTCAGGCATTTGATCATTAGGAACCCATTATGCAATAACTAAGAAGGCCTGCAAGCTTTATAACACCCAGCAATATCTCCCGCCCGCTTAAGCCTTTTTGCTCTAAAGGTGTATGGGGGGTGCTGCATCTGCGAATGTGCTCTGCAATGTTTATCTCTGAAGGATTACCCTAGTGGGTTGTTGGTTTTTAAACTAAAGTTGCAATCCTTACCTCTGCTTCAACGGTGCCACTCTGGCTATCTTGATTAGCGGACACAGGGTGACATCACTCCTTGCGAACTATAAATCCTCCATATGGGGGGGGGGGGATAAAAATATTTTGCTCCACCACCAAGCACTGGAAGTTCAGTCTTTGTATGACCTCCTCTAGGTCTATTGGTCTACATTTATTTTTCTTTATTCCATCGTTAATAGTCTGAAGTAAGGCTAAATATTTTTCCATGATCTGCAAGTCTGAGTGAACTTTTACTATGTGAAAATGAAGTTCACGCACTCATGCTATTTCCAGTCAGAGAAGGAATTGGCTGCTTAATCTGTGGGTGGTACTTGCTTCCACGGCTTCTTTACACACCAGAACCCCAGATCTGTAGAAATGCCAAGAGTAATCCCTTGTAGCAACTTGCTACTGTTTTTGACTTTCCACTCGGCTTCCCCGTACCAATTCCATTCCCAATAACTGCACTAGCTCTACTAGTGTTCCCTTACAGTTCCCCTGGAAACTTCCTTTCTCTACACCTGACACATTTCCACCAAAGTGTCAGGGTTTACTACAGCTCTCTCTTGACTGCTGTTGACCAGTATTTTCTTAGGTGTTCTATCAGCCCCAGCCAGCACTGTTGATAATGTGTCTAGGGGGTAATTTCCCATCTTTGATCCATAGCTCTCATTAGGTCTGCAATGCTTCTTTACCCAAGATCTTAGATCGGAGAAGCTGCCAATATGTGTTGGGCTGCTAGTGTATGTCATGTCCAGTAGTTCTATTTAGCAAGTTACTGCTCTGCCCGCGGGTAGTCCTCACATCTGCCTTTGGTTTAGTTCCATGTCTGGCTGATGCTGGTGCCCTTGAGTGGATTTTTCCTTTTTAGCTCTGCAAATCTGAGTGCAGGTTTTTTTCCCCCCACTTTTATAATGGTGTACTCTCTACAACAGCCCTGAATTTCTAGACATTTCTGCAGTGTTTTTTAGATGCTGATACAATCAGGCTGGATATTAAAGACCTGGAGATCTCTCTAGTTGGCTAAATAGCGCAGGTCCGCAGTTCATTATCTATATTGAGATTATCTCTGCTTGAGTGCAGCGATCAGCAGCCACAAGTCATTGGTGTTCCATTTCACACAGAACTGTGCAATTCCAGGGCCAGGTTTCTCTGCCTTGTCCCATCTTTGTTTTGGGCCTTCCATGTACCTCTCCCACTCTGACTGGTTCTCTCTGTGCCTCATAAAACTTTGAACCAATTTGAGATATTCCCCTCTCTATAACTAATCCATCAGGTGGTGTTTTTTGCCATCTTCTCATCTACAAGGTGGCCTTGTTCTGCAAGGTATCCCTTCTGTTGTTCTGCAAGGTATCCCTTCTGGTTTTGTATAGGGACAAGGTGTGTTTGGGCTTCATGACTTTTTTTTTTTTCCCCTGTCCAAGTAAATTTTTACCTTTTCACCCCCAATCAGAGCATTCTTCTGTCCCTTGGTCTTGCTCCAGTTCACCAAAAGGAAACGTCCCGCAATCTGTTATGTTATCCTGGGTGGTTCCCATACGCCTACACTGGCTCTTCATCGCCATCTCTAAGTGCCCTGGACTGCATCATTTTTAAACCTTTTGGTTTCAATGATCAGATTCTACCCTTTCCGCTCTTGGTGCCCTCGCTTTAAATCTGAGAGTGCTTCTAGTTCTTTTGACATTTTGCAATCTTGCACATTTGCAAGACTGTCACCTGGTCTGTTTCATAAATTATACCAGGTGGATGTTGTGTCCTCTGATGCTAACTTCAGGCATTGGTTTCTTCATGCAGTTCTTTGAGCTGCAGGCAGCCTTGTGTTTTTTTTTTTTTCTTCTTTTGGGTCTGTTAGTCTTTGTTGCTCTGTTTCCAATGTCTTCAAATTGTCTCAGCTTCTCCCAGGACACTACAGACTGGTAATGTTGGTCAAATACCCACTACCCTGCCACATGCTGAGGTTCCTCCCATTGGCTAATTTGTCATTACAGGAGCTGGCAAGGGAACCATGGGGAGCAGGTCATTTACACACAAACACAAACAATTGGGTAACAAGCTCATCTACTATATTTTTGATTGGAGGAATGCACTGTAATCGTGCATATTGTCTCAATATACAAACAACGTTCAGCAAAAAATGGGAAAGCTCTGCGGTAGCAGAATAGTTCCATAGGTTGTTTCTCTGAATTAACTAAGCATATACAAAAAAATGAGAGAGGAGGTGAAAAAAAAAACCCCTTCCAGAAAGAATTCTTCAACAAGGAACTGCTGGGAATTATAGACTTTAATAAACCGCAATAAATTATACAAAAATTGGAAAAAACACCACACCTTCCTCCACCATATTATTAAAATAAGACTAGTCTAAACCAGGGTTTCTCAACTCCAGTCCTCA
This sequence comes from Rana kukunoris, assembly GCA_029574335.1. Lineage (NCBI taxonomy): Eukaryota > Metazoa > Chordata > Amphibia > Anura > Ranidae > Rana > Rana kukunoris. The sequence continues at coordinate 42,251,324 of CM056051.1, forward strand.
AGGCGCCCCAACAGGTCATGTTTTCAGGATTTCCCTCAGATGAATTGGCTATGGTAATTACCAAGGCAGTGAAACTGATCAAATCACCTGTACAAAATAATGGAAAGCATGAAAACATGACCTGTTGGGGCGCCTTGAGGACTGGAGTTGAGAAACACTGGTCTAAACTATAAAAATGGGTGGCCACCCGATCAGCCATACACGCCACAATCACTTAACGACTCATCCATCTAGGTTAGATCCCAAATCAAGTGGCAATGTAGGCTGTAGAGTTCTAATTCAATATGAGTACGAGTTCAAGCTAGCCAGATTGATTAGGAAAAGATAGGGAATTTTTGCACGCTCAGTCACTATATGTACAAGTTGTACAATCCTTTCATGGGAAGCAGTACTTGCAGGTCAGGTATGTTTCTGTCCAGCAGGAGATAACAATGGTCTGTTCAGGACCACTGGTTTGCAGGGAGTCCATGCAGTTTGCTGTATACCTGAATACTGATCTGCTATCAGCTGTGTGAGTGCTGTGTTTCAGCTTGGCACTAGCCAAGGATGAAAGTACTGGTCATATCGGAAAGTGGTTAGGTGCTTGGCCATGTATGTGGGACACCCATGTTTGGACTACAGCAAGTGTAGTGGCAAATCGCTACCATTGTTGGTGCACGCTAGTATCTCCCGCTGGACTTAAACATACCTGACCATACAGGACCTGCAAGTACTGCTTCCCATGAAAGGATTGTTCCAGTGATTGAAGACGCACAACTGAAGGGCAGCCAGGCTGACGAAAACGACAGCCTGTTACAGCAGGACATTTTTCTTGAATACCGGCGACCCCTCTTAGTGCCACGTTTAATCCCGATGAATATGATTGATCCAGCACCTGAATATACGAATTGGCCCTTTAAATGGCTATTTCATTATTAATGGCATCCTGATGTTCCAACTTGTACAACTTAGTACATATAGTGACTGAGCGTGCAAAAATTCCCTATCTTTTCCTAATCAATCTGGCTAGCTTGAACTCGTACTCCTATTGAATGAGAACTCTACAGCCTACACTGCCACTTGATTTGGGATCTAACCTGGATGGATGGATAAGTCATGAAGTGATTGTGGTGTGTATGGCTGATCGGGTAGCCACCCATGTTTATAGTTTAGACTAGTCTTATTTTAATAATATGGTGGAGGGAGGTGTGGTGTTTTTTTCCAAGTTTTGTATAAGTAATTTATTGCGGTTTACTAAATAAAGTCTATAATTCCCCGTAGTTCCTTGTTGAAGAGTTCTTTCTGGGAGGAGGTGTGTTTTTCCACCTCCTCTGTCTCCTCTTTTTTTTGTATACATTTAGACACAAAGTGTGGCATAACTGCAGTGGCCAGGGAGAAAACGAGCAGCAGCAATTCAATTCAAGCATATTATTATTATTATTATTAATATAAAAATCCTTAATGGTGACTGGAAACGTTTTGTTATGGAAGTCGAACTGCTTTCTTCATGTTTGCTTCAAGCACCGCATGTCCAGTTGCGGTGTTGGCCTTCACTTATCCCTTTTTTTTCTGAAAGCTGGATTAAGACTGCGCAACCCTGTATGTCCCCGTGTTACTTTTACTAAAGAAGCTTTAGGTAGTTTAGTTTTTTTTATTATTTTCTAAAATTCCAGATCACACAGCATACACTTATTGTCTACACAAATTCATATTGGCGAATTTGATGTACATGTTTTCACTGATATTCTGTATTTGTAGAGGGATTCCACACACATTGATTCTACAACCATTTCCTCCAGGTCTGTATCCAGAACACAAGTGTTTTCTGCATGCCTATGGGGGTTCATCTTAGGTGATCTCTGTTCTTTTCCTGAAGCTTGATACATTCTTTATGGTTTCCTGGGATTAGAACAATACCCACAGAAGTAAAACATTGGTTTGGTTAAGTTTTAAAATCTAAAGAACCAGTGGATGGATAGGCCTGCAGGAAGAACTGAACAAAATCTCACACCAGTATATCACCCTCGTGTTCATAGCCCATTTCATATGACTACCACTCTCTATCCCATACATCCACCCTACTAATATCACCGCTAGAACCCGTGAGGACAGATGTATTCTAGGATACCTGAACCTGACTGTGTTGCTGTTTTAACAACCTGCTTGTCTATTTCTATCTAATAACAAATATGTCCCAGCGCCATTTAAATAGCTACTTACCATGCAAATACTAATATATTTTATCTGCTTTTCTCTTTCAGCTTGTTACTAACATTTAACCTAAACTTTGAACTAGCCATATGCTACATGTTTTTGTGCTCAAACCTAGAAATCTGAAAAATTACATCTAACATTAAAACTTGTATGTGATAGTCATGTGCTTGGCGATCATGAGTTCAAAATATAGGAAGATTTATGTAATGTGTGACAAAACAAAGTGGAATTTATGGAAGATTTTAAAACGCTCGCCCTAGTAGAAGAGACAGAGAAGGGAGGGAAGGAATTCTAAGCTAAGCTTTGTTTTTTCGCTGGACTTTTACTCTGAATGTAAGCAGCAGCTAGAAGATCAGAGTAGTTGTATAACCTTCTTTTTTTTTTTTAAAGGTGAGCAAGGGTTAGAATGCCTTTCAGGTTTTACTGCTGTTTGGGGCTCTGATAGAGAGATTATCCCCAAATTTCTATTCCGGGGACAACCTTTTACAAGGCAGAAAGTCAGGAAAACTGACAACAATAAAAAGCTGATTACTGTCCACAGAATAGTTGGTAATGGGGAAACCTTTCTAAGGAAGCTCTGGACTGAAGTAAAGCCTGAAAGGGGTTCTAATCCTTTCCCACTTTTTCCAAAACAAAAAAATGGCTATACATTTTTAATAAAAATGCAGCATACTGCTCTAAATAGGTTTGCTTTATGCAGAAAGATAAATCAGGTTGATATAAATGATGACTAGCACTGTTGGTGGTATACCATCTATGAGCTCAGTTTAAAGCGGAACTAAACCCTCCTTTCTTTTACTTTTAATGTCAAGTTGGGATGGTGCTGCACGTGATCAGTTTTGACACCATTTGATGGCTTAATGGCTTGATTGAACATTAAAGTGACTGTAAAGGCAGAAGGCTTTTTTTTTTCTTTATACATTAAAATAAGCTTTCTGTGTGCAGCAGCCCCCCTAATACTTGCCTGAGGTCCACCTAGATCCAGCAAAGTTGGAGTTACTCAGGTGCCCGGGACTCCCCTCCTTATTTGCTAAGGCAGCAGCGCAGCACCATTGGCTCCTGCTGGGGTGGGGCCAGGCACAGGGTGCTGTGGCTGGGATTACCCATAGCAAGCTGCTTGCTGTGGGAGCACCCAACAGGAAGGAGGGGCCAGGAGCACCGAAGAGGGACCCACGAAGACGATTTGGACTGCTCTGAGCAAAACCAACTGCATAGAGCAGGTAAGTAATAGGGTTGTCCCGATACCACTTTTTTAGGACCGAGTACAAGTACCGATACTTCTTTTCAAGTAGTCACCGATACCGATACTTTTTTTAAATGTGTCCCCAAATGTAGCCATGTCCCCCCTCATATATTGCAGCCATGTATGTCCCCCCTCATATATTGCAGCCATGTATGTCCCCCCACATATTGCAGCCATGTATGTCCCCCCATACCTGTAGTAGTAGATGATGCCGCCGCGTTAATCCCCTTGCATTACAGCGTGCATTACAAGCTTTCATTTGAATACTTGTAATGGCCGCCGTGCCATGTATAGACACTCCCCTTCGATCCAATCCCGAGCAAGGGGGAGTGTCTATACACTGATCCGTGCATAGACACTCCCACTTGCTCAGGATTGGACAGATCCGTCCAATCCCGAGAAGGGGAGTGTCTATACATGGCGCGGTGGCCATTACAAGTATTCAAACGAAAGCTTGTAATGCGCCCTGTAATGCACGGGTATTAACGTGGCGGTATGCGGCGAAGGGGGTGGGAGTATTCTATTTAGGTATCGGGGGTATTTGCGGGAGTACAAGTACTCCCGCAAATACTCGGTACCGATACTGGTATCGGGACAACCCAATTATTATTATACAGGATTTATAAAGCGCCAACAGTTTACGCAGTGCTTTACAATATAAAAGGGAGACAATACAGTTACAATACAATAAAATACGAAAGGATTAAGAGGGCCCTGCTCAGAAGAGCTTACAATCTAATAAGTATAGCATGTTTGTTATTTTTAGCTAAACAGACTTTACAATCACTTTAACATAAGCACACTAGTACCAGAATTTAAGGCGTGCTTTAAATTGAACCTTTTGGGAAATGGATTTGTGGGTTTAGTTCTGCTTTAACAGCTGACTGGAAGACACTCAGTATCTGCTGTGGGGATGATGATCTGCTTGTAAAATGCTCGCTTTGGATGCAGCTGTTAGGACTTTTTATTTATTTATTTTTGCTCTTAAACCTGAATTCTGTGAATGTATCATAATGGAAAACCACTATCCTTAAGCCTGGTACACGCAATGAGAATAGTAGACCAATTTTTTAATTTGTTTTTGTGCGCACGAGTCTCGTATTGTAAATGAATGGGTTACTTGTTATGAAATGTCTCATAAGACAGAATACAACTTCCCGCAATGATAAAATGTTTTCTTTAGTTTCTGAACATGTTTTGTCACTCTATTTATTATTTTTTAATGGATGAATACTGTACTGATTAAACGAAAATCATTTGTTCTGTTATCTTACAAGAAAAATTTTCGGGGTTGTCCCTTTTGGATAATTTTCCATGAACTGACGCGATCGTCTCTAAAAGGAGTGTACTAACAGATTATTTAACCCGAAAGTATTTTTCATCTGATTTTTCTCATTGGGTGTACTAGGCATCACAGTAGTAATTTGAAGCTTTGCTTTGTCTCTAGATCTCACCATGTGTTTTCTAGCCAACTGCTTACAGTACTGCATGTTATGCGCAGCCCTCAGGTGTTAAAGGGGTTGTAAAGGTACAGGTTTTTTTTTCCCCCCTAAATAGCTTCCTTTACCTTAGTGCAGTCCTCCTTCACTTACCTCATCCTTCCATTTTGCTTTTAAAATGTCCTTATTTCTTCTGAGAAATCCTCACTTCCTGTTCTTCTTTCTGTAACTTCACACAGTAATGCAAGTCTTTCTCCCTGGTGTGGAGTGTGCTGCTCGCCCCCTCCCTCGGACTACATGAGTCATAATTAACACTAACACAGCTCCTTTATCTGCAACGTAGAGAGCGTCCTGACTCTCCTGTAGTCCAGGGCAGGGGAAGAGCACGACACTTCACACCAGGGAGAAAGCCTCACTTTACTGTGTGTAGTTACAGACAGAAGAACAGGAAGTAAGGATTTCTCAGAAGAAATAAGGACATTTAAAAGCAAAATGGAAGGATGAGGTAAGTGAAGGAGGACTGCACTAAGGTAAAGGAAGCTATTAAGGGCAAAAAATTGTACCTTTTTACAACCCCTTTAAATGTATCTGATAAGCTTTGTCTCTGTTGCTAACACTGACCATTACTTTTCCCTTAATACATGGTCACTAAAAGGAAGCTTTTCTTTGGGTTCTCTTTGTTTCCTATACAGCAACTGACCTGTATCGCTTTTCTTATCACTTATGAATATTTTTTCAACACTTCTTGCATTGAACATTTTTGAAAAGCATACAAATTGTTGAATTTAGCATAATTATTCAGTAATATGATTCAATCACATTAGTGACTACACTACTAATGAGGAGTGCAAAGTTAATGGCACTCTGACTTTAGACTGCAAGTCTGGCATTCCGATGTTAAAATTGTTTAACTTTTCAAAGATGTTAATTTGCATGTTTCTTTTTCATGGTTCTCTTTCTTTGCTTTTCCTCCAGTTAAATAATATTTTTCTTTTGCAGCGAGAACTTTCAAAAGCTACAAGAGCTGACACCAACCCCAGAATCTTGAACTCTACAATATCCAATATGTAGTGTCCAGACTGACATGGATCGAGATGTACATTTTGCATCGCCTGCCACTTGCTGTGGCTCCAGTGTGTATATAGTTGGGGGTTCTTTCTGAAGGACGGTGCCTTCCAGGACTCTAAGCAGACAGGAAATCTGCACTGAAGCCCATGCTTATTTTGCACTGTCATTTCATCTCTTAGCTTATTGATAAACCTTGGCCTCAAGATAAACTATTCATTATACACTTTTCTTGAAGGTTGCCAAATGGTAGTATGCATTTATTCAAGCTGTACTGTATATTAAGCGTGCTATAATCCCTGGATATGGATATGCTGGCTCCAGTTCTCACTGCAAGGTTTAATGTTTTATTTGTATATATACGGTTTTTAGTTTTGAATTAATCCTAAACACTTTTGCACATGTAAATGTCACTACAGCATTTCCACAAATGGTTTTATTTTCCAGTGATGCAGTTTGTGTTGGAAGGGTTTTTAGGCATAAGTTTTACTTGTAAGCACTCTTTAAACTTCAGTGTTTTTATCTTTAACGTTTTATGGTATACTGGCGGGTAGCTTGATGGCTCACATGCAACACTAAGGACGTTACCTTTACTTTAGTTCAGGGAAATGTGCGTTCCACAACAATTTATTACATGGGAACCTAAATATGTAAGCGCTACCTTTTTTGCTGTGTTTTTTTTTTTTTTTTTTTTTACCTATAAGCCCTGGCGCTGTCCACCTTATTTTATGGAGCCAGTGTTGGAACACCTGATGTGCACATGCTTGCTCCAGGTTAGTAACTTTCCAAATAGTGACGAAAGAATATAGTTGACTGTTCCCAAACTCTCAACTTCAAAGAGAAAAAAAATAGGATGAAAATTCGAGAGCAGCCAGTACTGACAGCTTATTTAAAGCATCGCTCCACTCGCTTTTAAAAAAAAAAAAAAAAAATTGCATGGAATTTGGGGGGGAGGGATGCGAGGGTACCTAGTTTTGACAAATGCCAGCTCCCATTCTGCTCGGGCTGCCTAGGTGACCCAAGCTAGAAGTTCCCCCCCCCCCTCCCTCCATGCAATCTTCTGGGACAAGTCACAGGTCTCAGAAGACTACCCGACCATTGAGGAGATGCAGCACGACTTGCACATGCACAGTGCGCACCCAGCTGTAAAGCCACAAGTTGTCGCAGCAGAGTGCCCACTTTTGTAATGCCGGGGAATGGTTTGGGCAGCCACATCGCTGTATCCTGGGACAGGTAGTGGTGTGTTTTATTAAAAGTCGGCAGATACACTTTTTGTAGCTGCTGACATTTAATAAACACAAAAAAGGACGAACTCCACTTTAGGCTAGGTTCACACTGCTGCAAATTTAAAATTGTGGATGCGTTTTTTCTGTGATTCGCGGCCGCAATTCCAGTCCATAGAGCTGAATTGGCACCGAACACGGATCAAACTCGCACAAGACCCTTTTTTCCCTGCAACTTATATTCGCAACACATTGATGTGATGTTAAACTATGTACTTTAAATGACTTGCGAATTTGAAAAATCGCAATGGCTCAAATTTGCAATAGAATTCGCAGCAGTGTGAACCTAGCCTTAAAGGTGTTGTGAAGGTAATTTTTTTTTTTTTTAAATAACAAACATGTCATACTTGCCTCCTGTGCAGCTAGTTTTGCACAGAGTGGCCCCGAACCTGGTCTTCTGGGGTCCCTCGGCAGTTGTCTCGGCTCCTCCCCGCAAGAACTAATCACCTTCATGCGAGCAAGCTCGCATGGTGGTTATTTCTTGCGGGCACGCTCCTGTGATGCAGCCGGTGGCTATAGCCGCACACAGCCCTGGCGCGTCAGTGGATGTGATTGACAGCGGCGCGAGCCAATGGCTGCGCTGCTTTCAATCAATCTAATGCGCCGAAAAGACTGCGCTTTCGCGGCACGGGAATTTGAGGGTGAAAAAAGTGTACCTTTACAACCCCTTTAAGTACATTAAAGCAGCAAATGTACAGTATATTTCTATTTTACTGTAAAATTATCCATGAGATATTTAGGGTTGAATGGGGGGGAGCTGAAGTTTTTGGCAGCACAAACATACTCCATTTAAAAGTTCAGTGAGCTCCCCAGAATCTACCCACAGATGTCTCTGGAAAATGATGCCATGCTGTTAATCACATCGCCAAACTATAGAGGGTACCTGTTCAATTGGGTCATCATTGCTTGGGACCTGTCTACAGACCTCTTGCTTTGAGAAACAATGTCACTATTGTATGTATGTGGCCAAACTAGAGACCGTCTGTGAAATTGGAGCGTAGTTCCTTTTTTTTTTTTTTGGTGGGTTCCCCAGAACCTGCCTACAGACGTCTTCCTGGATGAATGATGTCACTCCTGTATCTACATGACAAAGCTAGAGGGTACCTTTTTTAAATGGGGACATGTTTTCCCAGAAGCTACCCACAGATGTCTTGCTGGGGGATTAGAGCAAATCCTGCATCTACATGACTAAGCTAAAGTACCTATGAAATGGGGACATGGTTCCTTGGTGTATATAGTAGGTTCCCCCAGAACCTATCCTCATGTCAATCTTGTATCTACATGACCAAATTAGAGAGTACCTGTGACATGGGGGGATACGGTCTCCTTTATCAGAGGTAGAAAGCACTACAGTATCCAGTATTAAAATGGGAGTACATGGTTCTGTATGAAATATTTCCCGTTTCCAAAACGGTAATTTCTGTTACATCGGGAAGTAATGCTTTTTTTTTTTCATTACAATCACCCCCAGTTTTAGGTGACGGGGCCCAAGACTCTGAAATCTGACATTCATGTGTTAGTAGAGTATTCTCTTTAAATGTTGGAGAACTTTTCAACTAATTATCTAAATACCACTATGAGTTACAAAAACTCGTACTACTATTTACTCGTTCATGCAGAAAGGTACTTTTATGTCTGAAATACCCGACCCACAGCATCATTTAAGAAGATAAAACTGTTTTGTGAAAATGCACCTGATGTATTGCTTTAGTTTTTGTACAGTTCTTGTATAGTAAATTAATCTATATGCTCAAAATGTGCCTTGTGTATTCTTTTTTTTCTGCTCAAAATTGTGGTAGGTTTAAATAAGAAAAGCTCATTTGAATAATTAATACATGATCATGCATTATACTGGTTTAATGTAACACTGTGTGTACCATACATAGCTGATCCCAGTGGAAGCTGGAAATTACTGTAGTAGTGTTGTTACTACAGCGATTGCTGCTGGCATCCAGGTCCTGTACCAAGAGGCTGCCCTGCTATTTAGTGAACACAGGAGGCCACTTGCTCCCATTTTGAGAACACTTTGTCTTTATTGACCAATTGTTTTGTATGAGGTGGAGTGGTGATGTTGTGAAGTCTGCTCTGTATGGCGCCCGTGCCAATGAAATTTAAAGAAATTGGTGGGCCAAACCATGCTGATCTCTGAACTCATCTCCCACGGTGTGGCTGATCGAAATTCCTAAATAAAAACTTCTGCTGTTAACACTCAAATGTATTATTTACCTTGACCAGAAGATTGTCACTTTCAACTTTTGTGCAATGTGGTACTGGATGCTAGCTGAATCACACTTCTGGTAATTCTTTCTCCTGATCAGGGCCACTGAGTGCTCTGGCTTAAAGGAGAAATATGTTCAAAGCTTTTTTTCGTCATACTTCTGTGGGTTACAGGCGTGAACTTAGTTCTGCACTCCTGTGACCCAGATTCAGCCGTCAGCAGGCCAAGGCCTGCAGTCAGCTGTCATCCTGTATGTGGTCCAGGATCCACCTAGATCGGTCAGCTGCTTCTTCCCCCATCCGTCTGGTACTCCAGTAAGTGTTGGAGGGACAGAGCACAGGGTGAGGACTAACTGTCACCATTCTGTGTTCAGAGCGAACCTGAGAACTCTGTTTTTTGATTTCCTAGTTCTCTGTGTAAAATCGGCAGGGGACAGCTGCAGGATTAATGTTGCAGCCATCTATGTGAGTATAAATGCTCCTATATGCACAGGCAGTTATACTCTGACAGGAAGCTCTGTGAAATACTAAGTGATCAACCTTTTGGTAGTTTGCAATAAGCTCTGAAATACTAAGTGATCAACCTTTTGGTAGTTTGCAATAAACTGCAAACTGACCATGGCAAAGGTGTTGGGATTTGTAGTTTTCCCATTCACAAAATAGTGTGACTAAATGATGGGGTGTGGGAGCAGGTGCATTTGTAACATGTTACACCCTGAATATGGGTGTAACGTTACAAAAGGTGATCTTATCCCTTTAAGTACCAGTCAGTAAAGCAAGTCTAATAAGGCCTTGTTTACACTGTTTTTTTGTGGGAACCATCTTTTGGCTCCTTTCAAAGGGGTACTTACCCCTGTGACCCAAGAATAAACCTTTAATATTGTGGGTTGATGCCTTCCTGTATCAAAGCTTTTATGCTCCTCCAAGCCATGCTTCAGTTCCTAGACTGACAAATCTTCCTCCTTATCGGCTAAGGAAGTTCCAAACTTCATTAGCAATCCAAGGAACTTATATCTGTGGCTAAATTTGAAGTCGAGCATACCCTGGTAGCACTGTGATGGCATCAGTATACCTGATCAGTATTAGCGAAAGCTGTGTTTCCTGAGCATGGACTGCCAATATGGGTATGTTCAGTGAACCGACTTTAAAAATCGTGTTCAGCTGAACTCACGATTTCACACCTGCATTAGTGTGAGTTTTGGGGGGGGGTCCATTTGAAAGACCTGTTCATGCACAGATGTCTATTGAAATTGCCCCCAAAGTCGCCAATAGTAGTGCAGGAACTACTTTTGGAAATGGGTGCGGTGCGTCAAAGTCAGCATTGTACCAATTGGGGACTGTGTCTTTGACCGCGCTAGACTGTAATTTGACATGTCAATGTGTGTCGATGTAAACAGAGGTTTTGTGATATATGGGTCCTAACTGCAACTTTTGTTTGTTTTCTTTCTGTGATTACTCACATGGTGCAGAGTGACTCTCACTGGCTCTCTACCTTTTGTCTGTGATCCCCTGAGGACCGGCTACTGCATTTCCCTGCTCATTGAGGTGAATCGACAGAGCTCTGACTGTTGCACAACTAGACGTCCCATGAGGCATTGTAAAACTGAAATACACAGACATGACTAGACATGATGGTAATTGTAGTTCCTGAACAACTGGAGGGCCATAGTTTGGAGATCTGTTTTAGCTCATCCAACCAAGCAGAGGTGGCCTCTGGCTCCTTAAAGAAGTGGATGCGATGCTCTCCAACCACACGGAGGCGAGCAGGAAACGACATTGCATATTTTAGAGGACGGACCTGCAGGTGCCTCTTAATTTCTGTAAACTGGTTGTGTTGCCTCTGGATTCCTGTGGGGGGGGGAAAAAAAAAAATGTAGAGGTATGTTGCCCTTCTCTCTGGCTAAGCAGAAAATAGTTTTGTCATCTTTATCGTGCTCCTTGAGGTAGCTTTTTTTTTGCAGGCATCTGATGAGCATGGTCTACAAAAACAGAAAAAAGGTTGTGAGAAGGCCTCGCAATTGTGATGTGATGAGTAGGTCCACAAGAAATGTAGTTGGGCTGTTGTCCTCTTTGTGCCTTCTGGGAGTCCTATGAAGCGTAGATTATTGCGCCTCATTTGGTTCTCGAGGTTGTGCTGCAGCTGGGCAATGAGGCGGCTCGCCTGTTCCATCAACTCTTGCAGGGGTGGGAGAGCATCCTTCACACAGCCCAGGTGGTGCTCTGATTTTCCCCCCCCCCAACTCTGTCCTTCAGTTGCTGCATATCCTGGCGGAGCAGAGAGACATCTACCTTTACCACCTCTATTCTGGTGGTAAGAGAAGTTTGGCTGGCAGCGATCACCTTCAGGATCTTCCTCTTGGCAGCACGAGATGCAGGGGGACGACGACTGAGAGCCGCCATCTTTGGGCTGCAAGTCACATCCTGACAGTGGAATTTGTCTAGTTTTGCTGGGTGGTGACATGCCTCCACAATGTAAACAGAGGTTTTGTGATATATGTGTCCTAACTGCAACTTGTGTTTGTTTTCTTTCTGTGATTACTCACATGGTGCAGAGTGACTCTCACTGGCTCTCTACCTCATGTTACTGGACGGACAGCTCAAGAAATCAAGGACAAGATGCTTCTGTTTAAGCATCTACTTTTTCAGGTGTTATTCTTTCTTTTTTTTGGTATGTATGAGAGGAGAGATGACAGGTCCTAGAAGACTTTGGGGTCAGTCACAGATTGCAGCACCGCTCACACATGCACAGTGGGCACCTGGCTGTAAAGTCGCAAGCTGTCACTGCTAGGTGCCCATAGTAGAGATGCCAGGGAGAACATGGCTGCTGTAAAATCCATCCCTGGGTATTACAGACCAGTTAGCTTAACATCAATAGTATGTAAGCTCTTGGAGGGAATGATGAGGGACTATATACAAGATTTTAGTAATGAGAACAGTATCATTAGCAGTAATCAGCATGGACTCATGAAGAATTGTTCTTGCCAAACCAATCTATTAACCTGCTATGGGGAGGTGAGTTGCCATCTAGATAAAGGAAGGTCGGTAGACATGGTGTATCTGGATTTTGCAAAAGCATTTGACACAGTTCTCCATGAGTGGTTTACTGTACAAAATAAGGTCCCTTGGCATGGACCATATGTTGAGTACATGGATTGAAAACTGGCTACAAGGGTGAGTTCAGAGGGTTGGTGATAAATGGGGAGTACTCAGAATAGTCAAGGGTGGGTAGTGGGGTCCCCCAGGGTTCTGTTCTGGGACCAATCCTATTTGATTTGTTCATAAACGACCTGGGGGATGGGGTAAGTGGTGCAATCTCTATATTGATACTGAACTAAGCAGGGCAATAACTTCTCTGCAGGATGTGGAAACCTTGAAAAAAAAATATATATATCGTAACAAATTAACAGGGTGGGTAAATATATGGCAAATGAGGTAAAATAATGCATTTTGGTGGCAAAAATAGAAATGCAATTTATACACGGGGGGGGGGGGGGGGGGAGGAAGAGAATCGGATGGAAAAGGATCCGGGGGACCTAGTAGATTAGTGGTCATCAACCTTGTCCTGCAGGGCCCACTAACAGGCCAGGTTTGCAAGATAACTGAAATACATCACAGGTGAAATCATTTGCTGCTCAGTGATTGCAGTATTCTAGTCTGCATCTCCCCAAGGTAATACATAAAACCTGGCCTGTTAGTGGGCCCTGCAGGAATGGTTGATGACCACTGTAGTAGATGATGCTGCTGCTGCTGCTGCTAACAAAGCAAACAGAATATTGGCATTAAATAGGGGATCAACCCCAGAGATAAAGCGATAATTCTCCCGCTCTACAAAACTCTGGTCCGGCCGCACCTGGCGTATGATGTCCAGTTCTGGGCACCAGTCCTCAGGAAGGATGGTCTGGAATTGGAGAGAGTGCAAAGAAGGGCGACAAAGCTAATAAAAGGTCTTTTTCACATGGCCACTCCTTAAACTATGTTCATTTTCTGTAAGACCCCTTTCACACTGAAGCTTTTTTACAGCGTTTTAACGTTAAAAAATAGCGCTCTTAAAAACGCTCTCCATGCATCTTAATGGACCTTTTCACACTGAGTTCTGCAAGTAGCATCTTTGGAGCAGCTTTTAAGCCCTGAAAAAAAAAACGCCCCTCTCCATTGAAATTAATTGAAAGCGCTGTAAAAACGCCTTACCCTTTCACACTGAGGCGTTGAACTGGCGGGGCGTTGAGAAAAGTCCTGCAAGCAGCATCTTTGGAGCAGCTTTTGAACACTGAAAATAACGCTCGAAAAACGCCCCTCTCCATTGAAATGAAAAGCGCTGTAAAAACTTTAGGGTCTTATCGGTGCTTTACCAGCACATTGGGATTGCAGATAAGGCTTTGCTCGATTAACCACTTCCCGCCCGGCCAATAACAGATTTACAGCCGGGAAGTGGTTATTAAATCGTGACTAGCCGTTCTCAAACGTCTAGCACGATTTCAATGCCGCGTGCGCAGCGATCGGTGATGCGGGGTGTCAGTCTGACACCCTGCACCTCCGATCTCGGTAACGTCTCCGGCGGAGCCTCGTTACCACGTGATCAGCCGTGTCCAATCACGGCTGATCACGATGTAAACAGGAAGAGCCGCCGACGGCTCTTCCTCACTCGCGTCTGACAGACGCGAGTAGAGGAGAGCCGATCAGCGGCTCTCCTGACAGGGGGGGTTCGCGCTGATTGTTTATCAGCGCAGCCCCCCCTCGGATCGCCACACGGACCACCAGGGAGTGCCCACACTAGACCACCAGGGTACTAAAAAAAAAAAAAGGGGGCAGTAAAAAAAAAAAGATGCCAATCAGTGCCCACACATGGGCACTGATTGGCAACATTGATCCATCAGTGCCACCCCTCAGTGATCATCAGTGCCACCCCAGTGTCTGTCAGTGCCAATCCATGCCCAGTGCCCACCTATCGGTGCCCACCTGTGCCACCTATCAGTGCCCACCTGTGCCATTTATCAGTGCCCACCTGTGCCGCCAATGAGTGCCCAGTGCCGCCTATGAGTGCCCCATACCAGCGCCGCCTATCAGTGCTACCTAATTGGCGCCCATCAGTACTACCTCATCGGTGCCCATCAGTGCCACCTCATCGGTGCCCATCAGTGCCACCTCATCGGTGCCCATCAGTGCCACCTCATCGGTGCCCATCAGTGCCACCTCATCGGTGCCCGTAATTGAAAGAGAAAACATACTCATTTACAAAAAAATTAACAGAAAAAAATAAAAACGTTATATTTTTTTCAAAATCTTCGCTCTATTTTTAGTTGTTGCGCAAAAAAAAAAAATCGCAGAGGTGATCAAATACCACCAAAAGAAAGCTCTATTGTGGGGAAAAAAGGACGCCAATTTTGTTTGGGTACAGTGTAGAATGACCGCGCAATTGTCATTCAAATTGCGACAGTGCTGAAAGCTGAAAATTGGCTTGGGCGGGAAGGTGCGTAAGTGCCTGGTATGGAAGTGGTTAAGGCTCGAAAAACGCCCCAGTGTGAAAAGGGCCTTAGCGGTAAGGATGTGGAATTCCCTTCCACAGGCGGTGGTCTCAGCGGGGAGCATCGATGGTTTCAAGAAACTATTAGATAAGCACCTGAATGACCACATCATACAGGGATATACAATGTAACACTGACATATAATCACACACATAGGTTGGACTTGTGTCTTTTTTCAACCTCACCTACTATGTAACTATATGCAAGTACACCATTGGATTGTGGCTGTTTATTAAGAGTCGGCAGCTAGACTTTTTTTTAGCTGCTGACTTTTAATAAACAAATGACCGGAACTCCACTTTAAAGTACCATTTGTATGAATAATTATTCCCAGCAGCAGGAATCTGATTTCTGCGGCTGGCGTTGGCAGCCGCCGAGTCTTTACATGGGAACAATCGGTATTCATGTCTGTTCACACAGCCAGAGCTTACCTTTGGTGATCTTGTATATGCGTTCAGTCACAATTACCTCAGGTGATCACTGGCGGTGCGAAGAGTGACGGATAGCTGCGGCAACTGTTAATCCCAGCCACAGAAATCAGTTCTTTCCTGCAGCTGGGATTCAGTGTGGCAAAACGCCCATGCAAATGGTGCCAAAATTACCAGTGTAGTCCTGGGCTTGCTTCCCACAGCTTTTTGTAGTAATAAAACCAACTAACTACATACTGTATTAACAGCCCTCAAAATCTCCACTCGCCTACTAGCATTTGGTGAGTGGATTTAAGCTGGGGGCGAGTGATGACAGGGCTACATGACCAATCTCCCTCCAATCTGTGCCTACATTTAGAGTCCCGATGAGATTGGCAGCCGAAGAGGAAAGGTGCATGCTCGGGAAAAGTAGTCTGGTGAGCCGTGCACAGGCAGAGCAGTACACAGGTGCTCTCCTTACAATTCTCATTAAAGTGGAATTCCACCCGCAATTTTTTTCTTTTTTTAAAGTCAGCAGCTACTAACAGTGTAGCTGCTGACTTTTAATAAGGACACTTACTTTGTCCTACTTGCCCGCGCTGATCGATCCAGGTCCCGCGCCGCCATTCACACTATGGGAAACAGGCAGTGAAGCCGTACGGCTTTACAGCCTATTTCCTACTGCGCCTGCGTGAGTCTCATGCTGGCTTGTGAATGGGCGGCTGCTCTCTGAGAACACACACAGTTCCCAAAAAGCAGCGCGCCCCATTCACAAGCAGAAGAAACCACACCGCGGTGGGGAAGAGGCAGATTACGGCCTTCCGCATAGCAACAGGTATTTCGGGTGAGTATTTTTTTTTTTTCACTTTTTTTTTATTAAATTTTTTTAGGCAATATGGGCAAATGTTGTTTTCCTGGGTGGAACTCCGCTTTAAGCCATGGGACCTAACAGTATGACCTCTCTGAGCCTGCCCCCCTCCCCCCGACCAATGTAGCTGGAGTGCAGAAAGTAATGAGTGAGGTGGAGGATTGCGAAAATTACCACTCTGGTGCAGCACTCACTGAAAGTTGCCCTGAAATGAGAGCGGCAGCCTTCCAGTTTGTGCAGTTTTCTTCTCTTTGTGCTCTATGTAAGTGTCCAACAGTTCAGCCTGAGAACTGTGAACAGACTGGTCTCAATGGCTATGCAGTTGTGTGGATCTCAGCACTGGAATGTACTCCCTCCCACTGTGCTGCAGCTCCTCTCCGCCAGCCTGAATAAAAGGGGGAAGTGGGGACATGCAAGCGTGGAGCCGCACACACAGGCTCCTGATGATGAGATGAATAGGAGAGAGAGAGAGAGAAAGAGAGAGAGATGCAGAGGAGACAGCAAGAGAATGGGGAAGAGACCCAGTTCTAGTGCCCTGTCCCTCTGGTCTGCCCCCAGAGCCCTGTCCCTCTGATCTGCCCCCAGAGCCCTGTCCCTCTGGTCTGCCCCCAGTGCCCTGTCCCATTTTGTTAAAGTTGTTGTTGGTAATATTTAATTCTGTAACTTGATTCTGCATAAAACATTGTCATTCCATGAGATAATCTACGAGGGCGTGTTTACAGGTGCAATTAGGCGCAGGGCAGTGTATGAATTAGGTGAGGCCTGGCTAGTAGCTTAGAACTTGAAATTTTGAGCCCTGGTATTAATGTTGTCTGGGTCACCAATAAAAGGAGAAGCATCAT
Organism: Rana kukunoris; assembly: GCA_029574335.1. Lineage (NCBI taxonomy): Eukaryota > Metazoa > Chordata > Amphibia > Anura > Ranidae > Rana > Rana kukunoris. Next base: position 42,268,403 of record CM056051.1, read on the forward strand.
GTTGCAGATAGGCCTAATTTTCTGGGGCCGCAACAATTAATCTAGCCACATACCATAAGGTTCAGCTTTTTAGTTTGAGCATGTTATTGTTGTATAAATTATTACAGTGGTTGTTAACCCACCAATTACATTTTTCATAATCTTTTTTTTTTTATTATTGTAATGCCCCCTGTGACTGTGCTTTATGAAAATAATGCTGTAGATACCTTGCGTACAGAGCATTGGTCTGCTCTCATTGAGCCGTCGCTTTACATTTGCAGTGGGTGGGGCTAGGGATTCTCTGCTGAGGTCAGTCAGGAGAGAGGTGGCCCCACCCACTGCATCTGTCAGGCTGAGAGAGTAGAGAAGCGGCGGGTCAATGAGCACAGATCAGCGCTATGTAAACAAGGTAAATGCAGCATTATTTTTATAGTCACAGGGGGGCATTACAGTATAAAAAAAACCTGAGGATTATATGAAAAATAAACAGTAATTTGAGCAGCAGGACAGGAGGGAGCGGCTTAGACACAGATCTGTCAGGCTGAGAGGAGGAGGACACAGGAGACACAAAGCAGGCTGCGGATGATGGAGGCAAGCACTCATGACTCCGGTGTCAGAGCTCGGCAGCCGTGATATATCAAAGTCAGCATACAGGGAGGATGAACATAGCCATGCAGAATCAGCCAGGTATTACAGGGGGGTCAAATGACACAGCACAAGCACTGTTCTATATAACAACCACTTCAGCCCTGGACCATTTTGGCTGCCAAATGACCGGGCCACTTTTTGCGATTCGGCACTGCCAATTACGCGGTCGTGCGACATGGCTCCCAAACAAAATTGACATCTTTTTTTTTTCCACAAATAGAGATTTCTTTTGGTGGTATTTGATCACCTCAACGACAATAAAAAAAAAAAAAAAAAAAGAAGCAATATTTTCTCTTTTTTGCTATAATAAATATCCCAAATTTTGTTTAAAAAAAAAAAAAAAAGCTTTTTTTTCTCAGTTTAGGCCGATATGTATTCTACATATTTTTGGTAAAAAAAAAAAAAATATCGCAATAAGCGTATATTAATTGGTTTGAGCAAAAGTTATAGGCCCAGATTCACAGAGTAATTACGCCTGTCTAACTGGTGTTAGACAGGAGTAATTTCAAATTTTGCGCGCCGTATCACTAGTTTGAATCCTCAAACCATGATACGGCGGCTTCGGGCTTCGATCCGAGAGGCTTACGTCTTCGTAAGCCTTCGGATCTACGCTGCGATATTTTTGCGGCCGCTGGGAGGAGTTTGCGTCGGGATATGCAAATGAGTTTTTACGGCGATCCACGAAGATACGAGCGGTCTTCGCAATCGCTTACGTCTATTTTTTTTTACGTACTGTTAGACCAGCTTTTTGCTGGTCTAACGGTGCGTAGCCCATGTTAAGTATGGCCGTCGTTCCCGCGTCGAATTAATTTTTTTTTTTTTTTTTACGCAAGTCGTTCGGGAATAGAAATGTCCGTAAACGACGCTACTCAAACAACGAATGACGTAACGACGTAATTTCGCGCAATGCACGGCGGGAAATTTGCGAACGGAGCATGCGCAGTTGGAACGCGCCTATTTTAAATGATTCACGCCCCCCTACTTGCGTAGATGGATTGCGACGGGAGAAATACACTACGCCGCTGTCGTTTACTGGACAAAATCTACCTGGATTCCACGTAGAGCCAGGTAAAAAACGGCGGCGTAGTGTATTTCTGATACGCTACGGTAATCTAATTCTCTCTGAATCTGGCCCATAGCGTCTACAAAATAGGGGATACTTTTTTTTTATCATGACTGCGACTTTAAGGCGGACACATCGGACAAATTTTTGAGACCAGTGTCATTTATACAGCGATCAGTGCTATAAAAATGCACAGATTACTGTGTAAATGACACTGGCAGGCGCTGAAGGGGTTAAGTGTGACCTAGGGAGTGATTCTAATTGTTAGGGGGGAGCTACCAGTGACACATCAGCGAGCACAGGGAACAGTAGATCCCTGACATGTCACTATGCAGAACAGAGGAATGCTTTGTTTACAAAGGCATCCCCCTGTTCTACCTTTGTCCACTGCAATCGCGGGCCTGCCCGGGAACAGAGTTTTTGGGTTTGCCCATGCCATTCTGCTGACAAATGGCGGCAGTCGGCAAGTGGTTAAGGGAACAGGATCTTTATGTTTTGGGAGTTAACAAACGTGTTATCCACTTACAGTAGATAAAAAAATAAGGCTTTATTCAGACCACTCTGATTTGAATGGAGTGCCAACACAGCAGACCAAAAAAAAAAAAAAAAGCACCTTCACTATTTTCCCTTAATCAGCACCTCACACACATGTAGTGTAGTTTTGAGTGTCATTTAAACGGAAGGACATCGCACCACAGTGTGCGTTGTGAAGCCAGGCTTATAATCTCCAACAACACCCAAATAATCCTTCACTGTGATAAACTAAAACATTTTTTATTTAGCATCCTGGCACAACACATACGTATTCCAATGTCTACATATCGCATCTATAACACAAAACTTTTTGGGGGAAAAAAAATTCACACGTGTTGGGTGATCCAAGCTCTTCAGATCTCCATGGCCAAGTTGGCCATATCTTCCTGCAAATAAAATAAATAAATAGTTACATACACAGCATTATAAAGCAAGCACTGCTATGAACCAAAATCCCCGACTGACACACAAGTCTGATTTGAATTGTGTTGAAATACCGTATATACACACACACACACACACACACACGTATAATCCGAGGCACCTACTTTTACCACAAAAAACTGGGAAAACTTATTGACTCGAGTATAAGCCTAGGGTGAGAATGCAGCAGCTACTGTAAGTGGAAAAGAGGGTCAACAATGCCCATTTGCATGCCTCACTGTGCCCATTTGCATGCCTCCTGTGCCCATTTGCAGCCTGACCTCACTGTGCCCATTGCATAATCACTTTGCTGATCTGTGTACCCGAGCCTGTGACATGCATATTCAGATGGCGGCCGGGCAGTGTTAAAAAGTCACGCTCTTCCTTGTCCTGTTCTGTGATAGGCAGAACAATCAGTTTCCCAGCAGACACCGTGTTCAGTGTTCTGCCTATCACAGAACAGGACAAGGAGGAGTGTGACCTTTTTAACACTGCCCGGCCGCCGTCTGAATATGCATGTCACAGACTCAGGTACACTGACTCCAGTATAAGCCGAGGGGGTCATTTCCAGCCTAAAAAAAGGGCGGAAAAACTTGGCTTATACTCGAGTATATACAGTAAGTCTACCATCCTGACAAAATATAGTTCTATGCTAAGAGTTCAACTTTGGAGCATGTTACACCTGTATTTAGGGTGCAACATGTTCCAGGACCCCTCTCCCCCGCAGCCACCGTCACATTTAACCACTTCAATACCGGGCATTTTCACCCCCTTCCTGCCCAGGCCAATTTTCAGCTTTCACATTTTGAATGACAATTGCGCAGATGTGCGACGCTGTTCCCAAACAAAATTGACATCCTTTTTTTTCCCCACTAACAGCTTTCTTTTGGTGGTATTTTATCATCTCTGCGGTTTTTATTTTTTGCGCTATAAACAAAAAAAAGACTGACAATTTTGAAAAAAATTTTTTTTACTTTTTGCTATAATAAATATCCCAACTTTTTTGGGAATTTTTTTTCCCCTCAGTTTAGGTCAAAATGTATTCTTCTAAATATTTTTGGTGAAAGTTAGTGTATACAAACGAGGGGATAGATTTATTACTTTTTTTTTTACACTAGTAATGGCGGTTATCTGCATTTTTGTCAGGACTGCGAGATTGCGGCAGACAGATCGGACACATTTGACACTATTTTGGGACCATCCACATATATACAGCGAACAGTGCTATAAATATGCACTGATTACTGTCTAAATGTCATTGGCAGGGAAGGGGTTAACACTAGGGGGTTATCAAGGGGTTAAATGTGTTCCCTAGGGAGTGATTCTTACTGTAGGGGGAGAGGACTGACTGAAGGAGGTGACCGATCGGTGTCCCTATGTACAAGGGACACACCATCGGTCTCCTCTCTCTGACAGGACTTTGATAGACAGATCACCCGTCGGACGGGTGATCTGTCTATCAAAGTGCCGGGCAAGGGGGAGGGGCTATACTTATCGGCGCAGCGGGGAAACACAGCTATTGAAATGCAAATGACAGCTGTTGTGTTCCCCCAGCGCATAGTTAGTAGCGGCGGGAGGAAGGGGGGGGGGGGATTGACTTGGTTTTGTCTTAAGGGACCATGGCTGAACTCAGGGACGTGGCTAATCAGAGGGACATGGCTGCATTTGGGGACACGTGGCTGCATTTAAAAAAAAAGTATCGGTAATCGGTATCGGCGAGTACATGAAAAAAAGTATCGGTACTTGTACTCGGTCCTAAAAAAGTGGTATCGGGACAACCCTACAAGTTTACAGCACAAATATTGTCTCCACCCACCCAGCTGGGTCAGTTCTATGAATGGGAAACTACAACAAGTATCAACAGGCACTTGCAGTTCAATTTCACCTTCTGGGGGTAAAATAGAGACCTAGAACCAATGTTTGCCATTTGATCTACTTCCCCTTTCCATTATTCCCTGTCCCCACTTTTTTTCATGTCCATGGCTCATGGTATATAAGTAAGCACACAGGTTAATCTGTGACGCCATATGTACCGCGCTTGCGTTTATTGCTAATGTGTATTTGATAGGAATACACTCTGTGAACAATTAAAATTTTCTATGGAAATGCTTTCTACTTTGTAAACCAATAAACATTTATTGAACCTAAAAACAGAATAATAAATGCGGACTGTAGGCAGCACCCCTTGTCAGTGGTAAATGGTTTGTCCCAACCCTGTAACTTCTTTTGCTTGACAGCTTGGTCTGTTACAGGAAGTGAAGAATAAAAGGATCCACTGGCAGGATCACTAGATAATAAAACCGTATGAACCGTTTTCCTCTATGTTCTACATTTTCATTGTTGCCCGATAAACAGTTTTTTACTTTTTTTTTTTATTATATAGAATAAAGGGAATAAACGGTACTTACCCCACCCCCAGGTGTACAACTCGCCAGAACCTGCAAATAACAGTGAAGAAAATTAGGGTGAACTGCAGCTGCCATAGAAACCCATCAGTAGCCTTTTAGTTGTACATTGCAACCGCTTTGGTTGCTAGAGGCCAGCCTTTTGCAACCAGGGTGCCTTGAGATTTATTCAGGAGTGCCTTAGCAAAATACCTAAAAATCGAAATACCTAAAAAAAAAAAAAATGGTGTGCCTGAAGCCTGCCCATTAGTTACACAAAGCCACAGGTTTTCATTGTGCACCATAACAACATTCTAGCTATCAACCTCCTAACAACCAAAGGCATCATCAGTTAACCATTGTGTTGGTCAATGACCAGGCAACTTTTTGCAATTCGCCACTGCGTCACTTTAACTGACAATTGCGCGGTCGTGCAAAGTGGCCCCCAAACAAAATTGGCGTCCTTTTTTTCCCACAAATAGAGCTTTCTTTTGGTGGTATTTGATCACCTCTGCGATTTTTATTTTTTGCTCTATAAACAAAAATAGAGCGACAATTTTGAAAAAAAATAATAATAATATATATATATATATTTATTTATTTATTACTTGCTGTAATAAATATCCCCCAAAAAATATATAAAACAAAAAATATTTTTTTTTCCCTCAGTTTAGGTCGATACGTATTCTTCTACATATTTTTCATTAAAAAAATAAATCACAATAAGCGTTTATTGATTGGTTTGCGCATAAGTTATAGCGTCTACAAAATAGGGGATAGTTTTTATGGCATTTTTATTAATATTTTTTTTGTACTAGTAATGGCGGCGATCTGCGATTTTTAATCGGTACTGCAACATTATGGCGGACACTTGACACATTTTTGTGACCATTTGCATTTTTATAGCGATCAGTGCTATAAAAATGCATTGATTACTGTAAAAATGTCACTGGCAGGGGTTAACACTAGGGGGCGAGGAAGGGGTAATTATGTTTCCTAGGTGTGTTCTAACTGAAGGGGGGGTGGAACTGACCAGGCGAAATGAAAGATCGCCCCTAGTGGCTGAAATGCAAAATCACATAATATTACGTGATTTTGTGCAGCCGAGCCGAACTGTAAAACTGCGGCGGCCTTCCCCTGCATTTCACCCTTGTCTGACTCTCCTCTGCTCCTCTCCATCAGCTTTGGAGTCACATTGGCTGAGTAATGGAGAAAAACAGAGAGAAGAGAAACATTGGAATACTTAGTCAGTACCAGTTTGCAAAAGTGCATTTGCTTTAGAAGAATAAATCACCTGTAACGTTGGGTGTCCTACTTGTGTGGATGTTGCTGCATTATGTATAACAATTAGAATTATATTTACATTTTAGAATGAGGCGTATTAAAACTGTCCATAATTCTTAAAGGGTGCCTTGACTGAAAAAAAAGGTTGAAGAACACTGCTTAAGGCAACTGTTCTATTTTTGGTACAATTTTCATAACTTTAGGTTCTTTTTTTTTTAAGCAAACATGATCCAATTACACCATTCCATTTAGAGCTGAACTCCAAGGAAAGTAAAAATCCTGCCTGGCTGTGGAGGATTTTACTACAGCACTGCAAAGTTGAAATGCTTGTTTGGGTCTAGAGCAGTGGTCTCCAAACTGCGGCCCGGGGGCCAGATGTGACCCTATGCCGCCGCAACTTACGGAGCAAGTGCTTTGTGGATACAGCACTTGCCTCTAAGTTGCGGCGGCATAGCGTATATTCGATACGCTATGCTAACTGAATCTAGCCCATTTAGGGGGAAACGTCTTCCTTTTTATAGGTTGTAGTCAGTTCATGTATATGAATTTGTTACATTATCAATGCCCATGTGAGACATAGACCGAAAAATACTGTAAGTACTTACATGTTACTGCAGCCGTGTGACGGGACCCACAGCTTATCCTTGCAGCTTCGGATTCCTGAGGGAGGTCAATCAATGCTGGGAAGGACTGGACTGAAATATACCCACTGTCCTCCTCATCCTCATCCTCTGCACTCACATCCCGAAGGATCATTCCTGAGCAGAAATAAAACACTGCTGTCTATAATGTCAGATAACAAGCTGCTGAGGAAACGCACCGCAAATGAACTTACTCTCTTGTGCTTGTGTCTTTGATGGGAGTCCAAGCTGGCCAGATTCATTCCATCCCCAGCAATAAATGTCTCCACCTTCTAGAGGGAAGAAACATTTCAGTGTGGTTACTGAAAACATCGAAGTAAGCCAAGCCCACCAAACCTTGAGCTTTCATTTTAAGAGTTGAAAATCTTTTTATTGGTAGTGTAATAAACAATACAAAAAGATACAGAAGGAAACAATAAACAGTGTTACATAAAAGTGACAATCGTGAGCGAACATGTAACTTGAGTCAGCCCAATGGCTATCGCCCATAGCATAACTCATGATGCCTTATAAGGAATAATGAACATCATCGGTCGTCCTTAGGAGCCAAAGACGACTCCCGTCAAAAGGGTGTCATTGTTTCCGATCAGGGAGTATATGGAAAATTCAAAGTAAAAAAAAAAAAAGGGAGAAGAGAAGAGGGGAGCGACCCAAAAAAGGTTGTGGAAAGGGAAAAAGTGGAAAGGAAAGAAAATAGAGCAGAAAAGGGTAGGCGACAGTGGGAAAAGAGCACAGGGGCTGTTGTGTAAACACTTGCGGGATAGGGTTATTAGGAGGGCAATGGGGGGGGGGGGGGACATCCAGAGGTATATGTCTCAACCAGCCCAATGGTAGAGTCACGAGTTAGGATGATCGTATTGGGAGTGGTAACATATTGGTGAGAGTAGCTTTCATTTATGGATGCGTTCTAAGGAGTCAAACTAGCTACCGGGTCACTGCATTTCTTCTAGCTCAGGGGTGTCCAAACTTTTTTGAAAGAGGGCCAGATTTGATGAAGTGAACATGCGCGAGGGCCTACCATTTTGCCTGACATTCTTTGAATCATTAAAATTAAATGAAAATTAACGAATATGCTGCCCAACAAGAATTCTCTTGCCTTTGTGGCTGTGTGTGTTGAAGAGCCTAAGGATGAGTTTGGGCATTTTATTTTGATATACCGCATTTATTGTCGTATAACACGCACAGGCTTATAACGCCCACCTTCACTTTAAGAGGGAAGTTTCAGGAAAAAATTAAAAATAAAAAAAAATAAAAGAACTGTGAAGCAAAAAAGGGTCAGTGCCCATCTGCAGCTTCACCATTGCCATGAACGCAGCCTCACCCAGTGCCATGAACGCAGCCTCACCCAGTGCCATGAACGCAGCCTCACCCAGTGCCATGAACGCAGCCTCACCCAGTGCCACGAACGCAGCCTCACCCAGTGCCACGAACGCAGCCTCACAAATACCACGAATGCAGCCCCACCACCGACATGAATGCAGTTTCTGAATGTGCGGCGCTCTGGGATTCGTATGGGGCAACAAAAGAGATATACATCCAAAATTACCAGTGGGGCCACATTAAAACGAAACGCGGGCCTGACTTTGGACATGCCTGTTAAGGCCTTTGTGCTGAAAACTGGGGGGTACAACCACACTTCTGCTTCTTAAGGGGGGCTGCTTGAGAACACATCACTTTAGCCTATAAAAAGCACAGGGGGCTTTCACACAGGCGTTGAAAATAGGTGGTTGGGTCGCGGTTTTAACACTTTCCGAATGCCTAACAATGCCACTCATAATTATTACAATAGGGAGCAGATGGAGGTGTTCATACTGCAGCGTTAGTGTTGCTGCTGAGCCAAATACGCTGCCTGCAGAGAGAGTCGCGCATTGACGCTTTGCAACTGCCTCCATTCACTGCGATTGAAATGTACCACAGCCGCGCTGTAAATGTGCCTATGGCATTTACCATGTGGCTGCAAAGCGTCAAAAGTGATTATTTTCCACACACAGGGCGCTTAAAAAGAGTTGCCTGATGCAGCATAGACGTCTGTACAACACATCCTAACTGTTCATTAACGCTATAGGTGTGATAATGCGCTTTTAGGATGCAGAATCTGTTCCTCGTCGTATCCAAGTCTGAGAACTGAACGATCAAACAGTGGCGATTGCTCAGTTCTCGGTGAGCAGAGAGTTGGTGACTGTCAGTCACTGGCTCTTCACACACCCAGTGCTGGGCTGTGAATGGGGCTTGGTGGCTCGCTGAGAGGCTGAGCCAAGTGCCAGTGCATTGATGGTCACAATCTTGCCCAAGCCTGGATCGGCTGTATAATGTCAGCAGACTTCAGCCCGCTTTCTGCTGAAGCCAGGTCACAGGAGTGTAGAACGAACTGCACTCTTGTGATCCACAGAGTTTAAGTATAAAATCTCCTTTCACGTTGTAAGTGCTGCATGTGTGCTGATCATCTCTTTCAACAACTTCCTGGATTCCCTGCATACTTTGCAGCATCACCTCTGCTGTTTACCTTCCATTTATAAGGACTATATATCCCATGGTACATTGCAAGCTCCTGAAACTCCTCCTCTCAGCAGTTCAGAAGGCAGGTTCTGTGAAATGTGTGACACAGCAGTGCCTTCTCAAAGGACATAGTGATTACATGTTACATCATTTAAGAAAGTAATTGTGTGGGGATCTTTAGAAAGTAAATTTACAAAAATAATACAATGTAGAAATAAATATGATTTTACATTCTGACCATAGATACGCTCCATACAGTGAGAGCGGCATTCCCAATCACAGGGCAGGGGTTCAAATGAGCTTTCATACCCAATACCCCACCCCCCCTAAAGAAAATGTAATGATGTGAACAAGAGAAAATGTCTCAAGGAAGAGCAAGCCGGTGTCTTGTCGAGCTGGTTCCTCCATCGGATAGGTTCCTGCCTCGACTGCGCAGGCGCGACCCATGCGCAATAGGATGCCACGGAAATCTTTGAGCCTCAACAGCCGATAGTCAGCTTAGACCAGCTCGCTCCCAATGCCTGCTTATTCACTGCTCCCTATAGTATACACTGCTCTACACAGCAAGGGGCGCATGTGATATTGAGCAGTGTCTTTGATTGGTTATCCACGCCGCTCTATACAGCATAGGGCGGATGTGAGAGGTCTATTTCATTGAGAAGACCATCCCCCAAAAAAGGACTGCTCAATATCACATCCTCCCCTTGCTGTAAAGAGTGGCGTGGATAACCAATCAAAAAAGCACTGGTCAATATCACATCCGCCCCTTGCTGTGTAGAGCGCCGTGTATTACCAAGCATCGGCAATGTCTATAATCAGGCATCGGGAGCGATCACGTCTACAGCTGTTCCCGCTCAGAGATTTCCGTTGCCTCGGACTCCGCCTGCGCACTCCGGAGGGAACCATCTCGATAGGAGGAGCCAGCTCTGCAGAACACCGGGACTCCAGAGATTGGATGTCCCCATTAAGGTTCTAGGTTTGGCTACCTGATAGCTACGGCAAAACCAGGCAGGACATCCTACTGCATTCTCCACAATGTGAAATGTTTAGAGAGGACAATGAGACCATTATATATTGGCTGGAGCAGGAGAAGACAGCTCAGAGATGAGACCATTGTATACTGGCTGGAGCAGGAGAAGACAGCTCAGAGATGAGACCATTGTATATTGGCTGGAGCAGGAGAAGACAGATCAGAGATGAGACCATTGTATATTGGCTGGAGCAGGAGAAGACAGCTCAGAGATGAGACCATTGTATATTGGCTGGAGCAGGAGAAGACAGCTCGGAGATGAGACCATTGTATATTGGCTGGAGCAGGAGAAGACAGCTCGGAGATGAGACCATTGTATATTGGCTGGAGCAGGAGAAGACAGCTCGGAGATGAGATCATTGTATATTGGCTGGAGAAGACACATCAGAAGGGGAGACCTTTCCGTCCAAATCAAAAGATCTCTAGGAAGCCAGGAGGGATTCCACACAACACTGACATATCCCATTGGATGGCTTTACCCAACTACATTTTGTTTCTCAGTGTCATAGACTTACATACACCTGTGACAAATCTACAATGGAAATAATATTGTCTCATAGCGCTTACCACTGATACTGGCTGAATGCCATCCTCCAGCTGCCACTTCTTTCATTGGTACCCCATGTAAAGCTTCCACTATACGAGGTTCCCAGACATCTTCTACATCTCCGTGTCCCAGCTGTCCATGTCTAAGAAAAAAAAAAAAAAAAGGAATAAAAAGTCAAAAACGCGTTCATCCCTTCTCATTGGGACTGGTCTACCAAAGCTGGCCATAGACGGATCGAAATTCAGCTGGTTCAATATCAATCCATGTATGACCAATAACAACGGAGGCCTGGTTCGCAGTATTTTTTAGTACACGTCCACATCTAGTCGTTTTTCAGTTGCATTTTTTGAAAAAGGTCAGGGACTTTCTTTAAACGTAATATGGTGCCTTTTGGTTTAATAGACTTTAATTGACATGCTGCAGAAATGCATGTACAGTAAAACCTTGGTTTGAGAGCGTTTTGCAAGACAATCAACATTTTTTAATACATTTTGTCTTGATATACAAGCGATGTCTTGATATAAGAGCAGCGTCATGTCACAACTGAGTATAAAAGAGAAGGGGAGCCTCTAAGTGTAGCAATATGGTTACATTTAATGAAGGTACAACATTTAGAAACTCACATGGTTGTAGATTAAAACAGGTGCATCCAAGTATACAGGCATTTGGGGTAAAGATGCAGAAAAAAAAAACGCACTGGACTGCATGTGTTGTGAACTGGGCCTTACAGTCTGTGGGCCAGATTCTTATACCTGGCGGCGTATCGTATGCTATTTACACTACGCCGCCGCAACTTACAGGAGCAAGTGCCGTATTCTCCAAGCACTTGCTCCGTAATTTGTGGCGGGGTAGTGTAAATGGCCCGGCATATCCCTGCGTAATTCAAAGGGGACGGCTTGTATTTAAATTAAGCGCACCCCTGCGCCAAACAAACTGCGCATGCGCCGGCCGTAAACGTAGCCCAGTGCACATGCTCCATAATACGCCCCAAATACATGAACGTAATTAGCGCACAGCCCTATTCGCTACGAGTTACGTAAACGATGGAAAAACACGACGCTGTCCCGACGTCCATACTTAACATGGCGTACGCCGGACCTACGCAAGGTTACCCCTCATATAGCAGAGGTAACCTTACACTTATGCAAACTAAGATGACGGGGCGTAAATACGTTCGGGAATCGGCGTATCAGGCTCATTTGCATATTTGACGCAGAAATCGACGGGAACGCCACCTGCGGCCAGCGTGACATTACAACTTAGATCCGACGGTGTAAGTGACTTACGCAAATCGGATCTAAGCACAATCTATGAGTAACTGATTCGAAGAATCAGTTGCATAGATATCCAGCTGAAAAAACAGAGATACGACGGCGTATATGGAGCTATGCCGTCGTATCTCTTACGAGAATCTGGCCCTGTAGCTCCTGCTGGATTTTGCATGGAATGCATTAAGGTGAAAAAACATTCACCTTTACCACCCCCTTTAAGAGGAGTTCCAGAGGATGGGAGAGGCTCTAGAGAAGATCATAAGATGAGCATGGGCTTCCTACACATTTGAAGTGAATATAAAAGTATAATAAAAGGTTATTTTTTGGGGGGAAAATCAGCCCCCTGTGTATTTTTATTAGTCAAATTTACGTGGGTGGGAAAAGACAGGTGGAAGTCGGTGTAGGACGGAGTAGGGAAAGGTTCCATATGTGGAGATGGGTCTCTAGCACACACGGGGCTTCAATAAAACAAACTGGAGAGAAGAATTAGGGATCAGCTATATACAGCACTGGGGTTTGTGGGCCCATCACCTTCACAAGAATGCATAGACAACAATTGTTCTGTCCTCCTCTCTGTTGATGGCGCACAACGTCAATGTTTGGATGGTGGACAATATCCTACCTGCCGGCCCCCCAGGTCATTATTCTCCCATCAGAGGTGAGCAGTACAATGTGCTTGTTCCCCAGTGCAATCCTCTGAGCCTGGACAGGGATGGGGAGCTCCCTGAAGAATGGAGGTTGGTGTAATACGTATCCATTGCCCACCAAGGGGAAGACTGCAAATATAAAAAAAAAATATATAATGTTATAATTTCCACAGAGCTTAAATATTATATTTAGGCGATCGTGACATCATCAGCAACATTCCTAAAAATAAAACGATGCATCTCTTCCCTGGGTGCAGGATGAAGATCCCCTGACATGTATTTGTATAGAGCTTCTTCCTTTCAGTGGTACATCCTGAACGTGAAATGCTTTGTTTCGTGGCAGGAATTATACCCGGGTCGCTTCTGGTGGGCAACCCATTGAAATAAATAGACCCGCTCTGCAAGTACCCCTCAACCAGGTGCAATGCATGAAGTTGCAGCCTGCTAGTGTGGGGTTCAATGTGTTGAAGCACGGGGTGATTCAACGCCTCCCAAGAGCCACTAAATGTCTATTGCTCTTCAGAGAGCAGACGCGAACAAGCCCTTAAAGGGGTTGTAAAGTCTCCAGGGTTCTATGCATTAAGGTAAAAAAAAAAAAAAAAAAACTTCTGTGCTGCTACCCCCAGACCTGCCTTTTCATACCCAAGCTTGATCCGATCCAGAGATGTGCATGAGCCCAACCACTGTCTCCGCCCTCATTAAATACCTGCTGCTGTCAATCAAATCGGGAGCGGGGGGTGGAGCAAAGTCCTGCTGTGTGTCAAAGGACACAGCAGTGGGACTCGTGCCCCCAGGAAGAGCGGCTCTCCGCCAGGGCACCCCAGAAGAGAAGGATCAGGGCTGCTCTGTGAAAAACCCTTGCACAGAGAAGGTTAGTGTATAATGTTTTATTATTTAAAGAAAAAAAAAAAAAGACCTTTACAATCACTTTAAAGTGATATTAAAAAGGCAAGTTAATATATTACCTGCTCAATGCAGTTGGTTTTGCACAGAGCAGCACCAATCCTCCACTTCTGGAGTCCCCGGCCAGCACTCCTGACCCCTCCCTCCTGCCAAGTGCTCCCAGAGCAAGCAGCTCGCTATGGAGACACCCAAGCAGGCTTGCTCCCGAGCCACTGCTCTGTGTTTCCTTTCACACACCGAGCCGCGGCTAGCCCCACTCCCTTTCTCTCCTCATTGGCTCACTGGCTGTGATTGACAGCAGTGGGAGCCAATGGCCCATGCTGCTGTCTCAGCCAAGAGGAGGAAGAATCCCAGACAGCCGAGGCTCTCGTGCAATCTTTGCTGGATCGCGAGGGGGCTCAGGTAAGTATGGGGGGGGGGGGCTGCTGCACACAGAAGAGCCTTAAGAATTACTTTAAGCAGAGTATACAGTAGTAGAATTTGAAAGAAAGAAAAAAAAAATTGTACAAAACTCAGGAAAACTCATACAAAATTTCTCATAACATTTGATTTTGGAATAAATTGACTTTACAGAATGATAACCACATACTGTATACTATAAGAAATTTGTTCATGCAGAAATTTTTTAAACAAAAAATAAACTTTCCATCCAGCTCTTTTGAATTTGCTCGCCGCAGCAGTCGAAAACAAAACGCTGAATTGGTTTTACCAATAAATATAGAGCTAGAGATATATACACACACACACACACATACATATATAAAAAATACAATTCTCTTAGCAACCAATCACACTTCCTGGGCTCCATTCAGCCCGTCTGGGAAAATTCCAGTTATTACCTATATATGGCCATTGCCACATTTGGGTAATGACATAAACAGCATCCCCCGCCCTTGTTTACTATCAGCCAGGAAATCTGTCAAGGATGAGTCCTTGGTTGCTATGTCGCTGGCAGCTGCAGGCTTCATAGCAACCAGGGAGCCCTGTGTAAGAAGCTGTTATATTCATTAGGGATGCACTGATACCAGTTTTTTTAAGACTGAGTATGAGTACCGCTACTTTTTCTCAATTACTTGCCGATACCTATTTTTAGTGTTATGTGACTTTTTTAAAAAATTTTATACTAATAAAAAAATATTACCGTTTCTTTATAATTCTGAAGAAAAGTTTTTCTGCGGGTTTGAAATCACGCTACTTCAGTGCGATATCAAAGCCACAGATCAGTGCGATTTGGACTTTTAATTTCATTGGGGCTTGTGACTTCATTTAACAGAAATCAATTCACGTCTCAATGGAATTGGCAAAAAAAAAAAAAAGCCATTGACCTCAGTATCGGAGCAAGTACACGTGCAAATGCTTAGTATTGGCACCGATATCGGTACAACGCTAATAATCCATGACAGCACAAAATGCCCCACTCGGAGTTCAGAGACACGCCTGTGCTCAAACTCAGCATTGGCCTTTATTACCACCAATTTATTTCTCTGTGAATTGGTGGTAATTCTTTTTCAATCTGTCACAACCACAGAGACAGATTCTAAAAGTGGTGGCAATGAGAATGACCTGATTTTGGTGCACATTGAGAAGCTTTATGAAAACTGTCCCCGAATTATGCACAGGCCATTTTATAGGGCCAAGTGTTGTAAATGCTTTAGGGCTCGTTTACATGGGTTGTTGGGGAGGTAAAACACAGTGATTGAGCTAAGTTTTTACCCCCCCCCCCCTCTCTGCAGCTCCCTTTTATGTAGAAAGGCAGTAACCAGGGGTATACATATGCCGCAGCCACAAAGCTCATCAGGAATGTTCCCCCGTCTCGCTTGGTGGACACTACTTCCTGCTGCACACAGCCCATTCGTGTTAACACCCCCCCAACTGTGTGCAATGCATGTGGTTGTCCACCATTTAGTTCCAGGTTCACACTGCCCACGACTTTAGAGCCATGTGACTTTGACATCGGACCCCAGTCTATCTCCGGCTCGATTTGCATACAACTTCTTTAACAGAAGTCAATGCAAGTCGTACCAAAAGTAGTGCAGGAACCTTTTTCTAAGTTGGAGCGACTCAAGTTCCATTGCACTGAATGGGATCTGACTTCTGAGTGCTCTAAAGTTGAAGCGATTGTTGCATCAGTGTGAACCGGGCCTTAGGGAGTTAAAGCAGATGGGGAGGAGGCCTCTTCACCGCCTGTCAGTTACTCTCTGAGGAGCAATCCGAACACAGATCGCCCTTCAGAGGACAAAACCAGTGTAAAAGAGGCCCTACTGAACCCCCTTGCAGCTTACAGGTA
The DNA here is from genome assembly GCA_029574335.1 of Rana kukunoris. Lineage (NCBI taxonomy): Eukaryota > Metazoa > Chordata > Amphibia > Anura > Ranidae > Rana > Rana kukunoris. The sequence goes on from CM056051.1 coordinate 42,284,540, forward strand.
CCCTGTTATTCTATTATGTACACAATATGAATCATACCATCACACGGATATCTGCATGGACAGAAAACAAAAGAATTTGGTAAAAATATTGCCTCCTGTGCTTTAAATGTCAGGTAAGCCAATTGCCTTTACCGGATTCATCTCCAGGGGACACCTCCATTTTCCACATGGGCTCTGGTGGCGTTCCATCGGGGGGATGTAGGGAGTTGGTGTTCCAGCACTCCACCCTGTCCTTCATTAGAACGATGATGTACTTCTCTGATGGGAGGACATCCTGACAATCCAGGCCACCGAGACCGAGATCCTGCCGGGGAGATCCACCAAGGAATCCGGACAGAAACAAAGAGCCGTCATCTGCAAAACAAACCCAGACTTTACAGGAGCCACAAATCATAGCAAGACTATTCCAGTGTCATTCATTACTTCTATTCATGTCATTATAAATGTACAGCAAGGCAAACCAATATTCAGAAAACGTGATTGAGTCACTCATGTCAGTATGGAAACTGCAAGAAACCCGCAGAGAGAACTGGAAGAACTTTCAAAAAATAGGATGGCAGCGATCCCATTAGATGCAAAAATAGGAAAGTTTATTGAGGAGATAAAATCATTAGACAAAAACCAATGGCAGGGACAACAGGCGACGCGTTTCACACGGCTGACGTGCTTCATCTGCAGCAGTGACAGGGCATGCACCGCATCGGATGTGTGCTCATTCATCAGCTATCCACACGGAGCCGTGTCTTCATTTTGGAAGAACTTTATCAGAAAAGGGTTTCATCACCTCACAATTATTATTTTTTTAGGCAATTCCAAACTGAGTAGCTAAAGTCCAGTGTGCACAAGGCATTTAGCATTTAGCCCCGGTGCATGAGATGTCTGTGTTTAGGTGTAGATGGAAGCGCACCATTTAGCCCCTACTGCCCTCAGCCACTGTGCAGTGTCGGCTTCCAACACATCTGAGCTCATCACAAATAGGCAGCGAGACTATTCCCGGCCTGCAGCTACACATACCCACGCTGCCTGGGATTGGAGGTGTGCAGTGTCAGCTTCCTGGCGGGATCGGGTACGTGGGGTTTCCAACACATCTGAGCTCATCACTAATAGGCAGCGAGACTATTCCCGGCCTGCAGCTACACATACCCATGCTGCCTGTGATTGGTGGTGTGCAGTGTCGGCTTCCTGGCGGGATCGGGTATGTGGGGTTTCCAACACACCTGAGCTCATCACTCATAGGCAGCGAGACTATTCCCGACCTGCAGCTACACATACCCATGCTGCCTGTGATTGGAGGTGTGCAGTGTCAGCTTCCTGGCGGGATCGGGTACGTGGGGTTTCCAACAAATCTGAGCTCATCACTAATAGGCAGCGAGACTATTCCCGGCCTGCAGCTACACATACCCACGCTGCCTGTGATTGGTGGTGTGCAGTGTCGGCTTCCTGGCGGGATCGGGTACGTGGGGTTTCCAACACATCTGAGCTCATCACTAATAGGCAGTGAGACTATTCCCGGCCTGCAGCTACACATACCCACGCTGCTTAGGTTTGGCAGTGTGCAGTGTCGGCTTCCTGGCGGGATCGGGTATGTGGGGTTTCCAACACACCTGAGCTCATCACTAATAGGCAGTGAGACTATTCCCGGCCTACAGCTACACATACACACGCTGCCTGTGATTGGCGGTGTGCAGTGTCTGCTTCCTGGTAGGATTGTTCATGTGGGTTGAGACTAGGATCCCAAACATGCCGAGTCCATTTCTATAAAAAAAAATAAAAATTGAAGTGTGTGGGGTGGTGGACTTTACAAGCAAGCATGAGCTCAGGCGTGTTCGCAACTTGCACGTGCCGAGCACGCCAGGAAGTTGGCACTGCGCTAATCACAGGCAGTGAGACATTGTCCCGATGCTCGGCTGCAGAGATCAGGAAATGTCTCACTGCCTGTGATTAGCGCAGTGCCAACTTCCTGGCGTGCTCGGCACGTGCAAGTTGCGAACACGCCTGAGCTCATGCTTGCCTGTAAAGTCCACCACCCCACACACTTCAATTTTTTTTTTATAGAAATTGACTCAGGCATGTTTGGAATCCTAGTCCCAACCCACATGAACAATCCCACCAGGAAGCCCGACACTGCACACCGCCAATCACTGCCTGTGATTAGCGCTGTGCAGTGCCAACTTCCTGGCGGTCTCGGCACGTGCTAGCTGCGAACACGCCTGAGCTCATCCTTCCATTTTTTTTTTTAATAGAGATGGACTCAGGCATGTTTGAAATTAAGGATGAGCTCCAGCGTGTTTGCATAGTGCACGTGCAGAGCCCGCCAGGAAGTCTGCATGGCGCTGCACTAACCACAGCCCTTGAGACATGCTCGGCTGCAGAGATCAGGAAATGTCTCCATGGTTGTGATTAGCGCCGTGCAGACTTCCTGGCGAGCTCTGCACGTGCACTATGCAAACACGCTGGAGCTCATCCTTATTTGGGATCCTAGTCCCAACCCACATGAGCAATCCCGCCAGGAAGCCGCCACTGCACACCGCCAATCATAGGCAGCGTGGGTATGTGTAGCTGCAGGCCGGGAATAGTCTCACTGCCTATTAATAAAGAAGGCAAAAAAAACACAGTAAGAAACAATTTCATGAAAAGTTGTATGAGCGGGTAGTACACAATAAAGGTTGATTTACTAAAACCGGAGAGTGCAAAGGTTGGTGCGACTGTGCATGGTAGCCAATCAGCTTTAAATTGGTGGTTCACCCTAAAACTACCCTATCCCATCCCATCCAGCATACTGGCCTCCAGTATGTTGTTTTTTTGTTTTTTTTTTATCGCTGTACTTACTGTTAAATTAAGAATTTTAATTTCTGTCCACCGCGGGTGAATGGCGCGGCTATGTCACGTCATACCTTTCTGAAAATAGCGGATTTAGGACTCTGCTTTTTCCGGCGCTATACGGCGCCTGCGCACAGACCTAGGAGCTGACTGCGCAGGCGCCGTATATAGCCGAGTTCTATGGCGCGTCACGCCCTCCGAAAAAAGACAAAATAGGACTCGGATATATACGGCGCCTGCGCAGTCAGCTCCTAGGTCTGTGCGCAGGCGCCGTAAAGAGCCGAGTCCTAAATCGGCTATTTTCGGAAGGCGTGACGTGACATAGCCGCGCCATTCACCCGCGGTGGACAGAAATGAAAATTCTTCATTTAACAGTAAGTACACCGATAAAAAATAAAACAGCATACTGGCGCTGACGCCAGTATGCTGGATGGGATGGGATAGGGTAGTTTTAGGGTGAACCACCGCTTTAAGCTTGTTTAAATGAGCTTTGTAACAAAACAAAAAAAAAAAGTCCTGAAAGCGGATTGGCTTCTATGGAGAACTGCACCAGATTTTGCACTTTCCAGATTTATTAAATCAACTCATCACATCCATAAATTCAAACAGCACGAAAGGAGTGGAATGTTCAATTAAATCCATACTGAGATAAAGATTATACAGTGTGTGTTTTTATATTATTATTTATATATAATATAAAAAACACACAATATTTATATATATATATATATAAAAATTATTATTAAATAAAAATATATATAAATTAAAATATAGCCATAGATTAAAAAAATATTATTATTATACATGATTTATATAGTACAGTTTGTGCAGTGCTTAACAATGTAATAAAAATATTATATATAAAATAAATATATGGAAGCCATTTTCAGCTCCTCCTGAAAATGCTCATCGCCTGGTCTGTCTGCCATAATTCGGAACAAGCACAGAGCATGTTTCTCTGTCTATGGCTGTTCTCAGGATGTAAGGCCACACAGGGCTCAGCACACAGCTGTACAGAGTGGACAGGATGACACATATTTCCATGGTGTGCTTTATACTGCACCATGGCTTATGTTTGCTGCACAAAACCAGAACCCCTCCCCCATTCAATCATCCAGCCCCATGTGTGAGTACATCAGGACGATATCACATGTGACCACTAGGTGTCGCACCTGTCACCAAAGCCGAGTAACTCCAGGAGGGAGCCGCTCTGAGGATCTTCCTCCGCTCCGGATCTGACCCTCTAATGTGCACCGGTTCGGGCCCGGGTAACGTCTGCCCCTCCCCTTCTCCCAGTTGCCCGAATCCTCTGAACCCGAAGCCGAACCATAACATGGAAAGCAGCGAACACAACCCAGGAACGAGAACCGCGCTACTTCTAACAGCGGCTTCACTAAGCTGTTTATGTTTTTTGCGCATGCGTGAAAAAGAACCTGCAGTGCAAGCGCTCCCCCTAGCGAGTGTAAAGAATATTACATCCACAGGACACTGGTGACCGTACAGCTTTATATTTTATCTGTAGAGGTGGCCCAACAATTTAAAGTGACACTACATAATGTCTTCATTCTCCCAAAAATATTCCATACACATCCACTACTTCAGCCCCAAACTTGTTTTTCAGACTCGGTGTTTACAAGTTAAACTTTTTTTTTTTTTGCTAGAAAATTACTTAGAAAAAATATATATATAATGTTTGGGGGTTCTAACACCCTAGAGCAGTGATGGTGAACCTTGGCACCCCAGATGTTTTGGAACTACATTTCCCATGATGCTCAACTACACTGCAGAGTGCTGGAGCATCACGGGAAATGTAGTTCCAAAACATCTGGGGTGCCAAGGTTCACCATCACTGCTCTAAAGAATAAAATGGCGGTCATTGCAATACTTTTTGTCACACCGTATTTGCGCAGCGGTCTTAAAAGCACAATTTTTTTTGAAACAATTCACTTTTTTGAATTAAAAAATAAGACAACAATACATTTGGCCCAATGTTTATATATCTTGTGAAAGCTAATGTTACGCAGAATAAATTCATACCCAACATGTCACGCTTCAAAATTGCGCCCGCTCGTGGGAATGGCGTCAAACTTTTACCCTTAAAAATCTCCATAGGCGACGTTTAAAAAAAATTCTGCAGATTGCATCTTTTCAGTTACAGAGGAGGTCTAGGGATAGAATTATTGCTCTCGCTCGAATGATCGCGGCGATATCTCACGTGTGGTTTGAACACAGTTTTCATATGTGGGCACTACTAACGTATGTGTTCGCTTCTGCGTGCAAACTTGTCGGGCCAGGGCGTTTTAAAATTTTTTATTTCTTTTTTCTTTATTTTTACACAGTTTTTTTTTTTTTATTATTATTAATTGGGTCACTTTTATTTCTATTACAAGACAATTGTAATAGAAAAAAGTATGACAGGTCCTCTTAAATATGAGATCTGGGGGGTCAAAAAGACATCAGATCTCATATTTACACTAAAATGCAATAAAAAATAAATACAAAATTTGTCATTTGAAAAAATGAGCAAAAAAAAAAAAATGTCACTTTAAGTAGTGATGAGCGGAATACGCCATATTCGATTTCACGATATTTCACGAATATATAGAAGAATATTTGCGAAATGTTCGTTAATATCGAATATTCGTGATATTTTATAAAAAAAAAATTTGCGAAATTTCGCTAATGCGAATGCGAAATTGATTGCGAAATTCTTGTCAACACGCGAAAACAGGGATCATTTTCTGGATTACTAAACTAATATGCACTAAACACTAACTCTACTTACACAAACTTATATGACTAAACTAAAGCTAATTTTTTTTTATTTTTTTTTTATACACAAAACACAGAAGGGCAGAGAAAGTATTTGCGCATATTCATACTACGAATATTGGCATTGCGAATATTCGGCAACATAAAAGGATCGCCTCAGCTACTCGGCCCAGGGTCTCTCTCTAATCATACCAGCAATGCTTTTGGACGTCGATGGAGATCACTAGGATGTGATCTGTTTTAAAAATAAGTTAGAAAAAATACGAATATTCGCAATAGCGAATATTCACCGCGATATTCGATTTATTCTCGAATACTCGAATATGCAATATTCGTAACGAATATTCGCAATGCGAATATTCGTGAGCAAAACTAACTTTAAGAGCTATGGGCAGAAGTGATGTTTTGACATCTTGCTATGGTATGGAGATGGGTGGACTCGTCTCCATACCGAGCCATGGATAGGACCCGATCAGCTCCAGTAAGCAGGGGAGGGTGCTGCTGATAACTGTGATGTCGTGGCGAATGCGCCGCAGAGACCACCATTATCGTTAACTGGACAGCCGCCTGAAGAGATGGATACCTCGGTTGTGGCAGCAGCTGCTGCTATTACCAAGATATCCCTCTTCAAAGTGTCGATGTTTATAGTTGTGCGGCGGTCGGTAAGTGGTTAATGGCCCTGTGATCTATATTTTAATAAATATTTTTTTTTTTACTGTATTTTTCTGTCTCCTTGTATAAGATCCCCCGTGAGCTCCCAGACCTCTTCTTTTCTTCCTCACTTATTTTTGGGAACAAGCAGTGCATGTTCTTTTCGGTTATGTGCACTGCTCTCTGTACACATCCCATAATACACACTACATAGTCCATCCAGGGAGTGAGCAAGAGAGGGTGGGCGCGTTCCTACATACAGCCGTGGTCTACAGTTTTGAAAATGACACAAATATTAATTTTCACAAAGGCAGCTGCCTCCGTTTTTATGATGACAATTTGCATATACTCCAGAATGTTGTGAAGAGCGATCAGATGAATTGCAATTAAAAGGGTTGTAAAGGTACCATTTTTCCCCCTAAATAGCTTCCTTTACCTCAGTGCAGTCCTCCTTCACTTACCTCATCCTTCCATTTTGCTTTTAAATGTCCTTATTTCTCCTGAGAAATCCTCACTTCCTGTTCTTCTGTCTGTAACTCCACACAGTAATGCAAGGCTTTCTCCCTGGTGTGGAGTGTTGTGCTCGCCCCCTCCCTTGGACTACAGGAGAGTCAGGACGCCCACTAACACACAGCTTCTTTCTCTATCTGCAATGTAGAGAGCGTCCTGACTCTCCCGTAGTCCAAGGGAGGGGGTGAGCACGCCACTCCACACCAGAGAGAAAGCCTTGCATTACTGTGTGGAGTTACAGACAGAAGAACAGGAAGTGAGGATTTCTCAGAAGAAATAAGGACATTTAAAAAACAAAATGGAAGGTCGAGGTAAGTAAAGGAGGACTGCACTAAAGTAAAGGAAGCTATTTAGGGAAAAAAATTGCACCTTTACAACCCCTTTAACCACTAAAAGCCGAATACCACCGCAATTCCGATGGTATAGCAGCGCTATACCGTCACCGCACCTCCCGCCCTGGTGTGAAAGGGGCCCTATACCCCCTGCCTCACCAGGCCAATTTCCAAATAGAGCTTTCTTTTGGTGGTATTTAATCACCACTGGGGTTTTTTTTTTATTTTTTTTTGGTAAGCAAACAAAAAAAGACAGGTAATTTCAAAAACAAATCAAAATGTTTTTTTATATTTTTGTTATAAAATGTTGCAAACAGGTAAATTTTATTTTTCACTGATGGGCAACGATAGGGGGGCACTAAAAGGGTGGCACTGAAGAGGCTGCACTGGTGTGCTCTGACCAGGAGGCACTGCTGAGGCTGCATTGATGGGTGACACAGAGAGGTGGTGGCACCATATGTGGCCGCTATTTCGTCACATATGGTGACCCTTCACATTTCGCTACCCGCTGGCGTGCGCATGCGCAACACCGCCGTATGCGTTCCAACACTTTTACAAATGCTAAATTCTCATCGAAAAGCAATTACTAAAATGTTCACAAATTCCTTTCAGCTAAATTCTCTAGCTCTATTCTCCGTCACATTCGGCTACCTATCACATTTGTAAAAGTGTTGGAACGCATATGGCGGCATTGCGTTTGCGCACTCCAGCGGGTAGCCAAATGTGATGGGTAGCCATATGTGACGAAAGTATTAGTGCCACCACCTCCTCTCCGTGTCAGCCATCAATGCAGCCTCATCAGTGCCTCCTGATCAGAGCACACCAGTGCAGCCTCTTCAGTGTCACCCTTTTTAGTGCCCCCTATCAGTGCCCATCAGTGAAAAAGAAAAATTAGCTGTTTGCAAAATTTTATAACAAAATATAAAAAACATTTTGTAACAAAATATAAAAAACATTTTGTTTTGTTGTTAAAAATTATCTGTCTTTTTCTGTTTGTTTACCAAAAAATAAAAAACCCAGTGTTAAATACCACCAACAGAAATCTCTATTTGGAAATTGGCCTGGTGAGGCAGGGGCTATAAGCGATGAAACCACTTGCCTTCTGGGCACTTTCACCCCCTTCCTGCCCAGGGCAATTCTCAGCTTTCAGCGCTGTCACACTTTGAATGAAAATTGCGCGGTCATACTACACTGAACACAAATTATTATTTTTTTCCATTTGGTGGTATTTGTCACTGGGTTTTTTATTTGTTTGCTAAACAAACTAAAAGAGACCGAAAATTTAGAAAAAAAAAAGAAATAGAAAGTTTTTCTTAGTTTACATTTTGTAAACTTTAGAAAAAAAAAGAAGCAATTTTTGTCCTTCACTGGTGTGTGCCGATGAGGCTGCACTGTTGGGCACTGACAGGCAGCACTGGTGGGCACTGTTGGGGTAGCTGTGTCTGAAAGATCGATGCACGCCACAGGGGGAGGACGTCATTTTACGCCCTTCCGGCAATGTGTGACCACGCTGTAGCCGTCATTCAGCTATAGCGCAGCTATGAAGGGGTTAAAGTGACATTCAAGGTTTGTTTTTTGTTTAAAAAATAAAATACAGTCAAACTTACCTGCTCTGTTTAGTGGTTTTGCACAGTGCACCCCAGATCCTCTTCTCAGATCCCCCATCGGTGCTCCTGCCCCTCCCGCCGACCAAGTGCCCGCACAGCAAGCATCTTGTTATGGGGGCACCCAATGTGGCCCACTCCCGAGCCACTGCTCTGTGTGTCCAATCACACATGGAGCGTGGCTCAGCCCTGCTCTCTCCCCATTGGCTGATTAACAGTAGCAGGAGCCAATGGCACTTCACTGGATCTAGATGGAGCTCAGGTAAGTATTGGAGGAGCTGGGGGGGGGGGGGGGCACTGCAAACAGGTTATTTACCTTAATGCATAGAATACATAAAAGGTAAAAACCTTGAGCCTTTACAACTATTTAACTGCTTGCCAACCAGCGCACGACTATATACGTCGGCAGTATGGCATGGACAGGCAGAAAGACGTATATGTCCCCTTTAAGATCACGGCATTGTGGATGCGCGTGCGCCCGCCGCAAGCGTCTTCTGCCCGACCGCGGGTCCCGCCGACTCGATCGCTGCGGGGATACCCGCGATCGTCTCACAGTGAGGAAGAACGGGGAGATGCTGATGTAAACAAGCATCTCCCCGCTTTGCCTAGTGACAATGACAGTAATCACTGCTTCCAGTAAGAATCACTCACTAGGGCACACTTAACCCCTACAGTGCCACCTAGTGGTTAATCCCTTCACTGCCAGTGTAATTTTCACAGTAATCAGTGCAATTTTATAACACTGATCACTGTATAAATGACAATAGTCCCAAAAATGTGTCAAAAGTGTCCGATGTGTCTGCCATAATGTCGCAGTCACGATAAAAATTGCTGATCGCCGCCATTACTAGTAAAAAAAAATAAAAAATAATATGCCATAAAACTATCCTGTATTTTGGAGACGCTGTAACTTTTGCGCAAACCAATCAATAAATGCTTATTGTGATTTTTTTTACCAAAAATATGTAGAAGAATATGTACCGCCCTAAAATGAGGAAAAAATAAAAAAAATTTTTTTATATATATATATATATATATTTTTGAGGGATATTTATTATAGAAAAAAGTAAAACATATTGAATTTATTTCAAAATTGTCGCTTTTTTTATTTATAGCGCAAAAAAAAAAAAAAAAGTCGCAGAGGTGATCAAATACCACCAAAAGAAAGCTCTATTTGTGGGGGGAAAAAAAAGAACATGTTTGGGAGCCACGTTGCACCACCGCGCAATTGTCAGTTAAAGCGACGCAGTGCCGAATCACAAAAAGTGGGCGCTCAATTTTTTCCCAGCACACCACGGCAATGTATATGTCCTTTATTGCATGTGCACAGAGAAGCAGGTGTGTTTCTTTATTCTGTATAACCTTGCTGAGAAGCCATTGAGAATGAAAAGCAAGGCACTGCAATGTATTTATGGAGCACTGTGTGAAAAGATTAGCATAGGGCTTTCATCAAATCATTTTGCGCAACACAGAATTTGTAAGAAGAAGAAGAAGAAGAAAGGAAAAAAAAAAAACTCTTCTGTTCCTTTATTCTTTTATTTTTTTTTAAAAGGCAGGTAAATGATTTTCCATGCATGGTGCTGGTCTTTGTTAAACTCGTCATAAAAAGAAATATGTGAAAACAATGGAATGACATTGAGAAGTACATTGAAATGTGAATTGTGAAAAAAAAAAAAAAATTTACCATTTCTAAAGAAACAATGCACAAGAATAGTAAACATACCGAGATACAACACGCCTTATCTGACACTTGTCATCTCCGAAGGTCGAGACAACATCTGGATGGTCAGCAGGAAATAAAAGGCTGCGGCTGAAACCTTGGGTGACATTTAAAGCGGTGGTTCACCCTAAATGTCCCATCCGATCCAGCATACTGGCGTCAGCGCCAGTATGCTGTTTTTTTAAATTGCTCTACTTACTGTGTAATGATTAATTTTCATTTCTCTCCCCCGCGGTGAATGGCGCCGCTATGGCGTGTCACGGCTTCTGAAAATAGCCGATTTAGGCCTCGGCTATTTCCGGCGATATGCGGTGCCTGCGCACAGACCTAGGAGCTGACTGCGCAGGCGCCGTATATCTCCAAATCCTATTTCGACTTTTTTCGGAGGGCGTGACGCGCCATAGGACTCGGAGATATACGGCGCTTGCGCTGTCAGCTCCTAGGTCTGTGCGCAGGCGCCGTATAGCACCGGAAATACCCGAGTCCTAAATCGGCTATTTTCGGAAGCCGTGACGCGCTATAGCGGCGCCATTCAACACGGGGGAGAGAAATGAAAATCATTACACAGTAAGTAGAAAGTCAGCTTCATCGGATATCCAACGAAAAAATCCAAAAATTCCACCAGAAATCCGATCCTGTGTACAGGGCTTTAGCGATCCCAAATCTGGCCATTGTGATGAATCACCAGCAGCAGGATCTCTGGTAGCAAAATCACCTGTAGGTCATCAGCCCAACAGCTTAGATAGCCTTAGGGCCCTTTCACACGAGCGGACGAACGGTCCGCTCATTACAAGTCCGTTTACGGACTTGTAATGGGTCCCTATGGGAGCGGATCCGTTAGCGGATGATGCATCCGCTGACGTCCGCTCGATCCGCATCTGTTTTTGCGGACGGAAGAATGTCCTATTTTTCTTCCGTCCAGCCAAACGGATCGGATGGAAACGGACAGACGGTCCGTTTCCATCCGACTCCCCATAGGGGAGAGCGGAGGAGAGACGGGGCGGTCCCTGCACAGTGTGCGGGGACCGCCCCGTCCGCCCGACAGCTCAGCGGAGACCCCCCGCTGAGCTGACGGACACACGGAGCGGACCGAAAAACGGTCCGCTCCGTGTGAAAGGAGCCTTACTTTATACATTGTCCCACCTCACCATAATGTGACGGCTTATCTCATTTTATTATAGAAAGACACAAACTTGTACAGTATATCTGTGGAAGGACCAAAAACAACTGATTTATGAGCTCCTCGGTCATTACCCAACAACTGACCCATCATCCAGTGTCTGCACATAGCTTACAAAATCATCAGTGACAGATATGCTGGGATAGCAAAATACAGTCACTAGCAGCAATGTCTTCATTCTCAACTAAAATGACTGATCAGCAGATTGTCAGTACACTTCCACTGAGCGACATTTACTTAAAGGCACATCAAATGTGGAAATTATAATGGATATATAAAAAAAAAAGTATTAAATAAATCTTCATTGTTTTACACTTAGGAGTATATAAAATGAAATAAAGTAAATTTTTACATTAGATTGATGATCTCATAATACAATTAAGCATAAATTGATTCATACACTCTGGAAATCTCATGACCTTGATGAAAATAATTGTGTATTGCAAATGTGTACTATTTGATGTTTATATTACTACAGATGTTATTAACTTTTTATAACATTTTAATTCCCTACCCTTCAGCAGACACCAATATCATTTCCTCTTTTGGAGGTCTGTTGGCGCACACAGCCATTTGCACATGATGCCATAAACAGAACTTGGACTATTAGTAAATAAAGATGCTGTGGTAGGTGTGGAGTGGTGGACCATGAATTCCTCGCTATATTTTGTGGCCCTTGTATGTCTTTCATGTTTAATGACAGATGCGGGACGATGCCTAGCTTTTAGCATTGTAGGTATCAGAGATGCCCACAAAACCTGGGCTTCAACAGCCATGCTGATAAAGCCAGTGACCATGAAAGATGATGGCATATTGGTCCTTGACACAAAAGATTCTGGCTATCTGGCACAGGCCACGGAGTGCCCACCAGTAGGGGTGCAACGAATCGTGCCCGATCCGCAATCAAAATGGGTCAACCTGTTCGGATCGGCACAGAATCCGATCCGTTGAACACACCGCCGCTGCAGCCTTAGGAAAGACCGCAACTTCGACCTAGCTCCGGATAGGTCGGCTATCTTGGTACCCCCGGCGGCGGTGCACGCTGACGGCATCACCCCTCCCTCTGGTCGTGGATGGCTATTACAGTGTTACTGTTTACTAGTGTGGGGGCAATGTGGACTGGAACAGTGATGGTGATGATGAGAGGGGGACAATGGAGGGCATTACAGTGATGAGTGGGGGGCAATGGTGGACATTATCATATAGAGCCATTGGCCCAGCTAGAGCCCAGACTTGAATCCGACATTTTTTCATAAATCCTTCTTTTTTTTTTTTACTGATCCGAAAATGATCCGATCCGTGACTCCTAAACCGAGGATCTATCTGACCTGTGAGTTTTTTGATCCGTTGCACCCCTACCCACCAGGAGTCTCACCAGGTTGACGCACCACATGGAAAGACGCTTCAGGCTCGGTTCACACTTATGAAAATTGGGTTTCTCTGCATCCAATTTGCATGATAGGAGAGTGTGACCTGTTATCAATGGAGCCGGTTTACACACTTCTAGGGAGACCGCGGTCCAAATTGCAGAAGGATCCTGTGCGTCTTCTGGTCCATTTCAGGTGTGAATATAGTACAAAAAATTGCACGTTTTTTTGGCAAGAAAACTGCTGGCAGAGCTTTCTTGCCAAGTATACCGAGCGTTTGTACGAGGCTTTGTGGTTTCTCATCAAGAAAACTGCCCAGAATCTAGACGAGAAAAATAGAGATCCTGCTCTCTATTTTCTCGTTGTGATTCTCGGCAGTGTTTTTCTGCCGAGAAACCCGAGAGTGTGTATACTTACCTGTCGCCGTGGAAACCCACGCATGCTCGAAATTACTTAGACGCATGCAGGGTAGCTTCCTAGGCTTAGGTAGGGTGTAGCAAGATGGTGGCAACATCATTCAATGTGACGAGCGCAAGCTCTTCGTAGTCGATGACGTCACCGCGTTCGTGCAATTCAAAAGAAAGGTGGTTCTTTTGAACGGAGTGTCTGTACACTCGCCCCGGCAAGAGATTCTTGCCAAGAATCCTGTCAGGAAAAACAAAGTTTTTTTCCTGACGAGATTCTGGGCCGTGTGTACAGGGCTTTATATTTACCAATCCTGGTATGTCCATGGTGTAAAGCCCACATGGAACACATAGTTGCTTAAAGAATAATTGTTCTGAACTAACATTTTTAGGTTAGACCGCACTTCTCCTGATGTGTAGTTAAACTGAATCTCCCCCGTCCTCCTATTCCCTGCAAGGGCTTAATATAGAAAATGACATTTGCACAGTCTGGGCCCTTTCTTGTAAACCAAAAGCACAGTCATTTTTTCTGAAGAACAGACAAGTTATTTATATATTCGCTTCACAACAAAGCCTATTATTACAGACACTTTGATGAATCCCTCTGTGCCTTCAGCAGCATTAACAGCCCTTATGTGCCAGAAATGGCTGCTATTAAAATGATATGGATGTACATCTCGGCACCAACTCAAAGGAGGAATCCAGGGGAATGTCAGAAGATACAAATATTAAAATAAGACTTTAGAAGGTCAGGTTACAGTATTTCAGCCAGCCAGCAGTATATTGTTAAAATGCTTTTAAAGTAATTAGTGATAAAACTATCTTCTTACAACAAAACATCAGCAATGTTTGTACATTATCAATCTTACATATGAGCAGTGAATAGGACTCTGGAATGATTCTCTGTTCTTACTGAAAACCTCACACTGTAAAATCAGAACGACTGGCTTTGAAGATACCAATGCACAAATACAAGCTTATGAAAGTATAATTAAAGGCAAAGCTTTTTTTAATTTTGTATAGAATGGTCCCAAAAATGTGTCAAAAGTGTCCAATGTATCCGCCGTAATATCGCAGTCGTGACAAAAATCGCCGTAAAAAAAAAGGAATAATTCTATCCCCTATTTTGTAGGCGTTATAACGTTTGCGCAAACCAATCACTATATGCGTATTGCGATTTTTTTTACCAAAAATATGTAGAAGAAAACATATCGGCCTAAACTGGAAATAAAATATATATATTTTTTTTAAATGGGATATTTATTATAGCAAAAAGTAAAAAATATTGTGTTTTTTTTCTCCAAATTTTTCGTTATATTTTTGTTTATAGTGCAAAAAATAAAAACCGCAGAGATGATCAAATACCACCAAAAGAAACCTCTATTTGTGGGGAAAATAAAAGAACGTCAATTTTGTTTGGGAGCCACGCTGCACGACCGCGCAATTGTCTTTCAAAGCGTGACAGTGCCGAAAGCTGAAATCTCACCTGGGCAGGAAGGGGGTATATGTGCCCAGTAAGCCAGTGGTTAAGGAGATTCACCCTCTCTATTTGTCCTGTTTACCATTATCGCTAAAACAAAAAAAAATTCCCCAAAAAGTAATAGAGGGTAAACCTTCCATTGGGGACATTCATTCTGGTGACCTGGGGGGTCCCCAAGCAGGTCCCTTCATTTGCAAGGATTTTGGCTGTGGGACAGGAAGTGAAGGGAAATCTCTGCAATGGACACAGATGATGAAAAAAAAAAAAATCTCACAGGGGTTATAACCCTTCCTTACTCTATCCAAAATGAAAAGTTTTGCCTATAGTTCTACTTTAAAGCCTGGTACACACCAGTCATTTTCTATTTGGTCAAGTGAAGAGCTCAGGAGGAGTTGCTGTACTAACTACCCAGCATTAGTAAAGAGATCTCCGCGCTGAGCTATTGTGTTCTAACAGGGGGACGCCCCCCCTGCCAGAACACACCAGGCAGCGCTGAGAGTGCTAATCAGGTGCCGTTTTAGCAGACCTTATTCGGTTATGTTCCTTTGACAGAAGCCGACGGAAAGGCCGGCCTCTGTCAGACTGACAGCCGCACACACAGGCTGAATGTCGGATGGTTTCTATTGAAGCGGCTGATGCCACCCGATATTCGGCCCGTGTGTATGGCCCTTTAGTCTAATTGGACAACCACAGGCTAATGAGTAGGCTACCCCTGGTTGCTAGATACTCAGCTTACACAGCTGGGGTTGCTCCAGTGCAAACAATTGATAATGTAATATTTGGTCAGTCTTTATCATGTATCAAACAGCATTTAATCTAGATTCAGGCCAGCAGCTGGGGGTTGTTTTGGTCCAAAAAGCTCTCTATAGGCAGTTTTGTTATAGTCTTGTAAATCTGCCAATAGGAGTATCATACACAGAATGTAACACGCATTCCGCAATCCTTATTCAGACTCTGCAGACACATTGGGCTTAATTAATTCATACTCCACAGCTTTGGTCAGACTCTTTTGTGCAATTTGTGCCACTGCTCTTTTCTTTTCATCTTCTTCATTCTTTGCAATGACAGTCAGGATCTCAAATGTTTCACTTTCCATCAGCTTTTGTGCCAGCTCCTTGTCTGCAGTCATCATGTTCAGGACAATGACAGCACCTCGGTGCTGCAGTTCTAAGTTCTCACTGAGAAGCAGAGACTGCAAAATTTCCAGCCAGTGAGTCGTCTGCAAAGATATAATAACATATATAATAAAATAAATATAGGACATTCTGGAGTGTAGCATATAAATATTATATCATCACAATTCAAAGAGAACAGCAGCAAACTTGTAATAACTGATCATTTTCATGATTTTTTTGGCGTTTATACATATGTGATATGGCTCCCAGTCTTACAGAGCAAGTAGGGTTGTATAAGCTAAATGTCTCTACTCTATTCAGTGTCTCACTGCTGACTTTATGTACCTTGTACAGTAATAGGCTGAGCAAACTGCAATGCATGTTCACACAGGGGCGACTTGTCAGGCGACTTAGCTGCCTGACAAGTCACAGTCCGTTCTGTACTATGGAACTGTTGTAATAGGAGTGACTCAAGTCGCTCCGACTTAAAAAAAGGTTCCTGTACTACTTTGGGACCACTTCAGGGCGACTTGCATTGACTTCTATACAGAAGTGATTTCGCAAGCTGCCGCAGAAGTCGGGTGCAGGTCGCCTTGCATAGTCGCGCTGTAAGCCGGGTTGCCCCTGTGTGAACCGGCACTTAAAGCGGAGCTCCGCCGTAAAAAAACATATTAAAAGCCGGCAGCTACAAATACAGCAACCAATGACTTTTAATATTGGGAGACTTACCTGTCCTGGAGTCCAGCAACATTGGCAGCAGAAGACGAACAATCGCTCGTCACTCTGCTGCCCCCACCGCCATCCTCAGTGAGGAAACCAGGAAGGAAAGCATTGTGGCTTCACTGCCCGGTTCCATACGGCGCAGTTGCGCTGCGCCATGCTCACTGATCCGGCTGTGTACTTGGAGCCGTGTGTTTCCCAGAACACAAGGGGGGGGGGGGAATCTGCACCCCCCCTGAAAGGTGCCAAATGTGACACCGGAGGGGGGAGGGTTTCGAAGAGTGGAAGTTCCACTTTAGGGTGGAGCGCCGCTTTAATGTATCAAAGACTTGGGTTAAATCTTGTGAGAAAAGCACAACTGTAGAACAGAACATTATGGACCTGCAAAAGCAGAATAATAAATCAAGAACACAAAACACTCTGACCTGGCCAGCTTGGCTACCCAGGATTATATCTCTCTACTAACTGTATAACAATTGCTTCTACGACAGTAAAGTCCCGTACACTCGGGCCGAATGCCGGACGACATTGACCGGTTCAATAAAAACCAGCCGGCATCATGCTCGTGTGTAAGCCAGCCGGTCTGTTTGGCCAGGTACTGTGGGACAAGCATGCTGAAAAATCAGCAGCCAACCAATTCTCGATCAGCGCTCTCGACGAATTGCAGAGAGCGTTGATTGGAGTGTTCCACACCCCTGTCAGAACACAACAGCTCAGCGGGAGAGATTGCTGTACTAAAACAGAATGTTATTACATCGGCTCCGACCGGAGCCGACAGTTTTTTTTTTTCGTTCAACCCGCTGATTTGAACGAAAAACAAATAGTGTGTACCAAGCTTAACATTGATGTGACTCCACCGAAGTTTGGAAGCACCAACTGCTGGTGGTATCTGTGATGCTGTCACTTTAAACAAGATTATTAACAGGACACCATTGAATTTAAATTGCTATTCTCGGCTTCAAAATATTTTTGATGCAATTTCTGTAAAGTGCCCACTGCGTTCGTATCAGGGCTCTTTCACACTGAGCCAATCTTCTCCATTCAGCTGGGGGTCTGTGTGAACTGAAGTTGAATGGCACAGATGATGTCTGAGATCTGTTTAGTTTGTGTCCACAGTTTGACAGCAGACAGGAGTGGACTCATTCGGTAGCTTGATGTAAACAGACTTGTGTACATTTACATCATGCTGCCATCTCTGATCCGTCACATTTAGGTCCAGAAAAAGGGAAAAATGATGCAGTCCTTTTTTCTCCAGACCTGGACAGATTTTGAGAAAAGTGGTGTCAATGGACACAAGACCTAGACATAAGACCCAAGACATAGACCCACATGGAGCTTTCTTATGTGATCTGCCTGAAAAGACAGGCAGACCTGATCGGAACACCCTTGTTGAAGGGTCCTTAGGGACCTGTAACTATTACAATACAAAGGCGTTTGTTTTTCCAAAATAGAAGTGGAAAAACAAGATCTCTTACCGCTTGAGGAATCTTTTGACATATCTTGGGATTCAGGGAGGACAGCATAGCAACAGTCCCAGCAGCTGCACGGCGTAGACGGGGGTCATCCTCTCCACTGTATAAAATAACTAGCTTTAGGCGATCTGTTCCCTCTGCTATGAACAGTTCTTGCACCTGCAGAAAGAGAAGAAATATTACTCCAGCCCTGATCTGGCCACAACCTCATCAGCACATTTATTTACTAAAAATGGCGAGTGCAAATTCTGGTGCAGCTCTCCATAGAAACCAAACGGCTTGCAGGTTTTTTTTTTGTCAAAGCTTAATTGAACAAGCCGCAGTTAGAAGCTGATTGGCTACCATACACAACTACATATCATTTTGCACTCTGCAGTTTTAGTAAATCAACCTCAGTGTGTCCGCCTTCTCCAATTCAAAATGTGACAGCTAGCTACCCCCTACAGAGAGGCCCTACAGGTGTAATTGAAATATTAAAGTTCACAAACAATTCTTAGCAATACAAGTCAGACCCCTTATTTTCTAGTTTTAGACAAAACATCCAGTTCACAGCAATGTGTATTTTTTGCTAATATTCTCAGGTAATCCTATGCTATACCCCCATACACAACTTTAGCAGACTTTGTATAAAAACAGAATTTGTCCTGTAACACCCACCTGAATATTGACTGAATATAATCGACTATTGGTTGATGCCACTCACTGATGCCCTTCCGCCTCCTGGATACTTTGTCCACGTGGGACTATACCTTGATCATACCCCCTCTTTTTGTCCATCCCAGGCAAACATCCCCCCCTGCACCCCTTTTACTTTTTGTGTCCTTATTGCTACTCCTATGAATTATTTGGCACCCTCCATTTTCCCAGTCTTTGTAGAGGCACCCACAACTGGTAATAAGGAGCACACCTTACTGGAACCATTATACCTCCACCTTTCACTCAAACCATTCGTTTTACGGTTTGCGTTACTAAGCTCCTGTATATGTTTTTCCTTACCATGCTCTGGTGCATCCCTCCAACGCTCGCACCTCTATGTACTCTGTTTTATGTGCCATACCTGTGCTTCCTTACGCCAGGGCTCCTCAACCCGGGTTCCCCCAGAAGTTGCTAGGGTTCCTAAAGCAATGAACAATTTCTGCCTTCTTTTCCCAATGACACCAATAATCTTTTAAGCCATCTGTAAGGTAGCAATTCATCCAAATGACAAGTCTAAGGAGGATTCTTCGCACTGACCATCACACTAATGTATCAGGAGTTGCAAATATAGTCATTTTTAGCAGGGGATCCCTAAGACTGAAAAGTTATTTTAAGGGCTCCTCTATGTTGATAAGGTTGAGAAAGGCTGACTTACGCATTCTGTTTTGTCTCATAACAATGTTTCCAGATGTTGTGAAACGACACAATTTGTGACTTGTGTACTGATATAGTAAAACATAATGAAGACAGTACGGTTGATTTACTAAAACTGAAGAGTGCAAAATCTGGTGCAGCTGTGTATGGTAGCCAATCAGCTTCTAACTTCAGCTTGTTCAGTTAAAGAAGTTGTAAAGGAAAAAAATGTTTTTGCCTAAAATTAATGTCTGCAAGGTAGACAGACAGAATAGTGTAATGATTCCGTTAAACAAGTAAATACCTATTAAATTCCTTCATCTATATCACCTCCGGCATTCTAGTTTCTGTGCTCTCATTCACTTCCTGGTTTGCGGCGCTCGTTCATGTAACAACTACATTTCCCAGTATGCATTGCGGCACGCCCAGTAATTCACACCTCCTTGAAGTCTAAGACGTAGAGAGCGTCCTGCCGCACAGATGTAGTTCCCAGGAGGGGGCGAGCATGTTACTGACCACCGCAGTAAAGTCTCCCTTCATGGTGGTCAGTAAAATCAGACAAGCAGGAAGTGAATAGAACAGAGAAGAAATAGAGCAACTTCTGAGCAAAAACAAACAATGAGGAAGTGAAAAGAGGAATGTCTGCAGGTAAAGGATGCTTATTACAAAAAAAAAAAAAAAAAATCCATTACAACCCCTTTAAGATTTGACAATAAAACCTGGAAGCCGATTGGTTTCTGTGCAGAACTGCAGCAGATTTTCCACTCCGGTTTTAGTAAATCAACCCCATTGGGTGTTAACATACGAACACCCCTGCCTGTAGCATCTCCTATGAGATATACTGCATACATACTGGCTGAATTGGAGCACAGATTTTCTTTTCAAATTTGGAAATAAACCAGCCCCGTTGTCCATACTGAACGTCCAACTAGTGAATAAATGAGTAGCTGTAGAGTATGCCTTCCATAACAATTCGGTTAAAAATTTACAGTGGGCAGTGAGACACAAAAAATGAATACGTTCATTTCCAGGATAATAGTACATTTCCAGGATAATAGTACAGAGTACAATTTTGTTGTTTACACCTCAGCCTCACCTCTTCATTCATGGCCATGTTGCACATACATTCAGTGGCAGCTGCTCGGATCAGTTCATGCTCTTCAAACATATAGCCCTCAATCATGGGCACTGCCTTCTCCTTTATGATTTTACTCCTGCAGGGCACAATATACAGTCCGTAAGGTAATTCCGTGGCATCTTTAAATGTATTGCTTCATCTGACTTTTGACAATCTAATGTTTAATGCCAAATTGAAGATTGATAAAGTGACTCACCTCAACCGCTCACTGATTCCTGCTAGGTTTGTTAATGCCATTAGTGCCTCAAAGTTCTGCAGGCCAGTCCTGTTAAGGTGAAGAAGGCTGACCAACGGCCGGATAACCTCATATATCTGTGAAAGCAGCGAAACAGAAGTTTGCAAATCATCAGTGGTTAAATGCTTACACTGGAGACCCTTTTCTATTCAATATGAACCAAAAACCTTTAGTTTAAAGTGGAAGTTCAGGCAAAACCTAAACGCTAAACCTGCTTTCTGCCACATTCTAAAACCTAATCTATCTAACCCTGTGTTAAGCAAAAATCTCTGTACTTGCCTGTTCTGCAACCGATCCAGTCCGGTCCCAGCATCAGCTGTCAGTGGCGGCTTCAGTGTGGAGGTGGGTGCAGGAGAGGCAGCCAACAACGAAAGCCTCATAGTAAGTCTATGGGTGACGTCACTTCCCAGGCCAGGCATTTCTCAGTGGTTGTCGGTCCTCTCCTGCACAGGGGCCTCAGCTAGTTGTCGGTCCTCTCCTGCACAGGGGCCTCAGCTGCTGGAAACAAGTCCGGATCAGCTGCTGAATAGGCAAGTACAGAGATGTTTGCTTGACAGGGTTGGATAGCTTAGGCTTAGAATGTGGCAGAGAGCAGGTTTAAAGTTAGTTAGTTTTTGCCTGGACTTGCACTTTAATAGTTGGCAACTTTTTAGACCTCATGTCTGTTGCATTTTAGATTCATTTTGTTTGTTAGGGCTCATGGAAATTGTAACTACGCTTCTATAAAAGTGAAGACATTGGGGATGATTTACTAAAACTGGAGAGTGCAAAATCTGGTGCAGCTCTGCATAGAAACCAATCAGCTTCTAACTTTAGCATGTTCAATAAAGTTTTGACAAAAAAATAAAAATAAAAAAAAATGGAAGCTGATTGGTTTCTATGCAGAGCTGCACCAGATTTCGCACTCTCCAGTTTTAGTAAATCAACCCCAGTGTATTGGCCAAGCACAACTCCCTTATTAACGGCTCATTCACGCAGGCACTGAACCTCATGCAACTGCAAAGCCATTTGTTTACTTGTTTTTATTTTACTACTGCTGAACGGTATGCAGGCAGCCCATAGACAGTGAACGGGTACGCATTGGCTGTACAGACTCACCCGCACAGCTTGACAGGTATGCAGTGACAGGTGCACAGATCCAGACACAGTGGCTCTGTGGAACTCAGCTAGGCAGGGGAGTCTGTACAGCCAATGCATACCTAGTCACTGTCTATGGGCTTAGCGCCTGTGTGAATGACCTCTAATGTTGCCCCCTAACCCCCCTGATTAATTGACAATATCACTGCACTGCTCCTGTCTGCTACGCACAGCAAAAAGAAAATACCGGTAAGCTGGCACTGCAGCGGGAAAATAATTAAAAGAATGATTGCAAGTACAAGGTGAGGAACTAGTAAAATAGTGCACTAAATGGACATCCTTTAACAAGGGAGTAAGCTGAAAGCGATATTTTAAATTGCAGATAGAGTCTGGTGGTTTGGGTCACATGCCAGCTTTCATTGGCATCGGTCTCACCCCTCCTGGTGCATTTACCAGAACATCAATTAAACAATTGCTGACCAACATACATATAAAAACATCCTGTCAGCAAGTGGTTGTTAAAAGATCATAGCTGCAGCCATGATCTAGGCATTGTTTTCTTCAGCCAGCGATCGGCTGTTTTGTAAAAGTGATTAAGGCGGCTGTAACACTTACACAGTGCTGTGAGGAGCCTCCTTGTCTTCAAAAAAGAAAAAGACTGATTGAAATCTATGTGTCCGGCACCCTGCATTTAGATTAGGGGGGCTGCGCCTCTAATGGAGTGGCCACCACTGGGAATTTAGTTAATGTAACTAGTGGGTAGGTGCAACAGAAAACACTCCAGGTCTCGGTGCAGAGAACATAAATATATTACAGAGACCCGACATGCCTTCCCTGCCAAGTCACAGATAGAGCTCTGCAATCAGCAAAGTGCATACTCCCTAAAGACTGGACAGCTGTAACCTCTGTTTAGAGACCACTGCATCTACACAGAATCCTTCTACTCAGGCTGTAGCTGCTTTGTAAAAAAAAATAAAAAATGTATACACCTTTTATTTTAATAAAACTACATAGACAAATACTATATTCATCACAGCAATAGATACCAGTCAAAGCAATACTACCATCATGCCCATAAATGTAACGTTGACAAATCTGTGTGGCGAGTTGTTGCTCTGTGTATTCATAGAACCAAATAAATGGTGCTAAAACGCCACACATTTTGTTATAATGAATTCATACAGAAATCAGTGTTCCAGATCTTACAATCTTACCCTTTCACCCGGAAATGCAATTTCAGGGTTGGATGTGATGGTTATCTTGGCCAGTGCTTGCGCTGCTTTGGTTTTTCCCAACTCAGTTCCTTCTAATGCCAGTGGTAATAAAGCCTACAGCAAAACATACATGTACATCAACTTCTAATGTCGCCTAGTTATTAAAGTGGCAGATAAATAATAAACAACATTTACGTACAAATAGGCGCTAAACTTACCTGCCTACTCCCAATCCTCTGCAGAATTGTTCACTGAGCTGTGCATATGCAGCTTAGTTTACATTTCTGACATGGTGCCAGTACACCGAGAATGAATGACAACCGTGCATGTATGGAAGTGACGTCACCCCGCATTAGCCATTCAAGACGGCTGAAAAACAGCAGCCGGAAGAAGCCAGAGAGAACATGCAAAATACACCATATACAATACATCATACTGGAACGTAGTCGTGAAATCTAAAACAAATTATCAGCTGCTCTTTACTCAATAACCACTATTTCAGTAGTACGATATTTTCACTACCTTATGTTTTAGCTCTATTTTGTCCTCCTTGCTGAAAATTGTGATTGCTATAACTTCTTGTTAGTCTTCTAAAATACTGCTCAATATACACCCCAGGTCTGGAAAAACATTTAGAAGTTATGAAGTTCAGTAACAAAGAATCTTACAAACAATGTCAAAACCTCAAGTGGTGCGTATGTGGGGTAACAAACACTCCACCCTGCCAAAATTCTATCATTTCACTATTAAAGGGGTAGTAAACGCTCTAAAAAAATTATTATATATATATATATATATTTTTTAGAGCGTACACACACACACACACACACACACACACACACACGTACGTACACACGTACGTTTCCCCTGCAAGGCAATATCATAATGTGCTACTATGCACTGCACACTAGCACATTATGAAAGACTTATCTTAAAATGAAGCCCTCCAGAGGCACTGCAGAGGCTTCCATCTGCACACAGTCTTCCTTCTGGGTTTGGGGACCCTGGCTGTCTGACTGGCTGAGCCGTGATGATGTCACTCCCACGCTTGCCCGCTGCACACAGCTCTGAAGGAACAGCACGTGTATGCCTTTCCTTTAGAACGCATGCATCGGTGACATCACCAGCTGCTGCTCCCGAGAAGATCTACTAAGTAATGCACGTTTAGGAGATATTCATTTTACCTACAGCCAAGCTTTATTATAAGATTACCTGTAGGTAAAAACAAAAAGAGTTTACTACCATTTTAAAAAGACATTAAACCAGGATGTGTGCTGCAGTGCAACTTTATAAATCCCTTGCATTAAATGCAGGAGTTGTATTACACCCAGGTGATGTCCCTACAGCACTCTTCCCAGCCTGCCTTGAACAGGTCATGTTGGCTTGGCCTCTAGGAGTACGAGGGACACAGTGCCATTTATCATTTAATGCATGGCAGTTATCTGCACCTTTTCCTTAAAGCGGTTGTAAACCGCAGGTGATAAAGAAAAAAAATCCCCTGCAAGACAATGTCATAATGTGGTAGCATGCATCGCATACTAGCAAATTATGATAGACTTATCTGAGAACGAAACCCACCAGCGCCGAAATGTCACCGCTGAGATGGCAGACATTTTCCCCCAGTGTTCCTTCTGGGTTCGCGGCCTCCGGCTACATGAGGGGCCAGGGGCACGATGACGTCTCTCCCACGCATGCGCGCTGGAGCCACTGTTTTTGGCGTGGGCTCTGAAGATCAAGCATTGTAAGCCATTGATGTCATCGGCTGCATGCACTCTGAATATCTCCTAAACTGTGCAGATTTAGGAGATATTCACAGTACATACAGGTAAAGCCTTATTATAGGATTGCATGTAGGTACAAGTGGTAGTACAGAGTTTACTACCACTTTAAGGCTTTAGACTGATAGAGAAGATGTAAATATTCTAGCTTCTACTTCAATTTGAATTAGAAAAGTTACTATTAGTTTTCACACATAATTAACTGAAGGTTTATTACAATATAAAAAGCAGAAAACTCATTACCTTTCCTCCTCCTTGAGCTACAACGTTTCCGCGTTCTTCTGGTTTATCAACCAAGGCCAAAAAGACTCTAGAGACAAGAACAAAATTGGAAAGTGTTGAGGTCAGTTAGAATAATCAGTAAAAAAAAAAAGGTGGATAAAAAAAACCTTAGTTACTTACCGGTAACGGTATTTCTATGAGTCTTTCAGGACAGCACTTGGAGAGAGCGCAGCTCCACCCATTTCCCAGGAAACACTGCAGTCACTGCTATAACTTCCGCCCACCTCCACCATGGCCTCAGTTGTACACGAGCACCTCCGGCCATACTGAAATGAGATAAGCAGAACATAGCAACCAAAACACGTTAGTACAATACACATATATATATATATACACATATATATCCACCAGAAGAGAGAAGGGTGGGTTATCGGTGCTGTCCTGAAAGACTCATAGAAATACCGTTACCGGTAAGTAACTAAGGTTTTCTCACTTCGTCTTTCAGGACAGCACTTGGAGATGATAACCGAGTACTTACTCTAGGGTGGGACCACCGCTTGCAGGACCTTCCTGCCAAAAGACTGCTCCGCCGCTGAGAGCAGATCCATCCTGTAGTGGCGAGTAAAAGTGGAAAAACTCGTCCACGTAGCTGCCTTGCAGATAAGCTCTGGTGAAGCTCCAGCCCGTTCTGCCCAGGAAGTGGCTACTGCCCTTGTAGAATGTGCCACCACCCCTGGGGGAGGTTCTATACCCCTAGCCTTATAGGCCTCGTGGATAGCCATACGGAGCCATCTGGCTAGTGTACTTTTGGAAGCACCGTACCCCCTACGTGCACCCGAGAACAACACAAACAGAGAATTGGATTTTCTAATTTCCCTGGTGACTTCCAGGTAGTGCATAATGCACCTTCTGACATCTAAGGTATGAAACTCTTCTTCCCTTGAACCGGAAGGGGCCGGGCAAAAGGTAGGTAACACTATTTCTTGTGTCCTATGGAAGGCCGATACCACCTTAGGAAGGAACCCAGGATCTGTCC
This sequence comes from Rana kukunoris, assembly GCA_029574335.1. NCBI lineage: Eukaryota > Metazoa > Chordata > Amphibia > Anura > Ranidae > Rana > Rana kukunoris. The sequence goes on from CM056051.1 coordinate 42,310,716, forward strand.
TCAACACGACTCTATCTGGGAAGATGGTCAAGAAGGGTTCCACAATAGAAAGAGCCTGTAGCTCACTAATTCTCCTAGCCGAGGTGACGGCTACTAAAAGGACCGCTTTCAGGGTCCAAAATTTTAAAGATGCTTCTAACAGTGGTTCGAAAGGTCTTTTTGTCAGACCCCCCAAAACCACCGATAAGTCCCACTTGGGAAAAAACTTAAAGGGGGAAGGCCTAGCCCTGGCCAATGCCTTAAAAAATCTGATGACATAGGGATCTAGAGATAACCGTCTCTCTAGAAATACTGATAGTGCAGCAACCTGCGCTTTCAGGGTGCTGGCTGCCAGACCCTTGTCCATCCCGTCCTGTAAAAACTCCAGGACCGAAAAATTATTCATGGGGGAACAATTCTTTAAACTGCACCAGGAATTAAAGACTCTCCAGGTCTTGAAATAAATCGCCCTGGTAACTTTCTTCCTGCTACTAAGTAGCGTATCCACTAAGCGTTTAGATAAACCCTTCCTACTGAGGATTAACTCTTCAGTAACCAGGCTGCCAGGTTGAGCCGCTCCACGTTGGGATGGAGCAGGGGACCCTGGAATAATAAGTCCTTTCTGGCTGGAAGTAGCTGATGGGGTTCTATTGCCAGCTTCAGCAGAGTTGAAAACCAAGGCCTTTTGGGCCAGTATGGGGCTATCAGGATAAGAGTCGTCTTTTCTACCTGAAGTTTCCGCAGAACTAATGGAATCATTTGTACTGGGGGGAAAGCATAACACAAACGGAAGGGCCAGTGCTGAACTAACGCATCTAGACCCTCCGCTTGATCCAGTCTGTTGAGGGAAAAGAAAACCGGAACCTTGGCGTTGGCTTGGGACGCAAACAGGTCTATCTGAGGGGTTCCCCACCTGTCTGCTATTTTCTGGAACACCTCTGAATTTAGACTCCACTCGGACTCCAGAACCCTCCTCCTGCTTAGGAAGTCTGCCAGGTGGTTTAAACTGCCCTTTAGGTGTACTGCAGACAGAGATGCCAGGTTTGTCTCTGCCCAGTAAAGCATGTGTAGGGCCAGATTCAGGAGAACCCTGCTCCTCGTGCCCCCCTGCCTTGAAACGTAAGCTACCGCTGTAGCATTGTCCGACAGTATCTGGACATGCTGACCCTGTATCGTCTCCTGGAAGGCCCAAAGCCCTAGGCAAACGGCTTTGAGTTCCCTCCAATTGGAGGATCTCTTGGCCTCTTCCCTGGACCAGGACCCCTGAGCCAACTGACCCCTGAGATGAGCACCCCATCCCCAGGAGCTGGCATCCGTAGTTAGGATCATTGCAGCGGGGAAGGACCACACTAGACCCTGACTTAAATTTGCGTGAGCCCTCCACCACCAAAGTTTCCTTTTTACTGAGGTTGGAACCCTGATCTCCTTCTCTAAGGTTTCTCCATGTGTCCAATTCTGTAGAATGGCCTGCTGGAGACTCCTTGAATGCAGGCGGGCCCACTGCACCGCCGGAATGGAGGATGTGAGAAGTCCCAGGGTGGACATAGCTGCACGAACTGACACTGACAGATTCGTCTGCACTGCCTTCACTGCTGCCTGAACCTTGATTATTTTCTCCTCTGGTAGAAATAACCTCTCCTGGATGGAATCTATGGTGTACCCCAAAAAGACTATGACCTGAGAAGGAACTAGATTTGACTTCTCTCTGTTCAAAATCCAACCTAGACCCTCCAAATGGGCCTGGGTTCTCCATAGGTCTTTGAGAAGCTGATCTTCCGTCTTGGCGAACAACAGGAGGTCGTCCAAGTATGGAATTACCGAAACTCCTTCTAGCCTCAGAGGTGCCAAGGCCTCCGCCAGCACCTTCGAAAAGATCCTCGGAGAGGAGGAGAGACCGAACGGCAGGGCCCTGAACTGAAAGTGTTTGATCTCGTTTCCTGCCCTGATCGCTAGACGCAGGAAACGCTGAGAAGCGGCTCTTATCGGGATGTGAAGATAAGCATCCCTTAGGTCTATCGAAGCCAGAAAGCAACCTGCAGGAAGGAGCCTTCTGACCGAGTAGATGGTATCCATCCGGAACCTCTTGTACTTGATTGACCGATTCAGGAATTTTAAGTTCAGAATCAAACGAAATTTTCCTGCCGGCTTTTTTACTAGAAACACATGGGAGTAGCAACCCGCCCCCTGTTCTTGTTGGGGTACCGGGGTGATCACCTTTTGCTGGAGAAATTCCTCTAACAGCAACAACATTGCCCGGGATTTCTCCTGATCCCTGGGCAGCTGAGTCGCGTAGAAACGCGACGGTGGTTTCTCTGAGAACTCCAGCGCGTAGCCCTCTGCAATAACCTTGAGGATATATGCACTGGAAGTTGTCTCTGCCCACTGTGGAAGGAACGACTGAAGACGTCCTCCCACAGCCAGGCGACCGTCACTGGGGTTTAGCGGGCTGGCTAGGGGAGCGAAACAACACCCCGGGTCTCCCTCTACCCCTCTGAGGCCGCCAGGACCTTCCACCCTGACCTTTTTGTGTCTCTTTAGGATCTTGGGGCTGGAAAAAAGGACGAAAATTTTTCCTGGTCCGCGGTACTACCTTTTTTAAGGGGAAAGCTTTTTTCCTATCCGCCGTCCTATCCAGAACAGTGTCCAGACCGGCGCCAAATACCAGATCTCCATCGAAGGGCAGACCACATAACTTAGCCTTCGAAGCCGTGTCCCCAGTCCAGGTTTTGACCCAGAGAGCCCTCCTGGCCGAATTCACTAGGGCCGAGGAACGGGCTGATATTCTCACTGACTCGGCTGAGGCATCCGCCATATAGCCTACTGCCTTCAAAAGAATCGGGAAGGACTCTAGCAACTCTCTGCGTGAGGTCCCAGACTCAATGTGACCCTTCAGCTGTTCCAACCAATGCTCAAGGTTCCTGGCCACTACTGTGGATGCCATAGCTGGTTTGAGGTTGGCCAGAGAGGCATCCCAAGCCTTCTTTAAGAGCGCCTCTGCTCTTTTATCTAGGGGATCTTTTAAGGTGCCCGTATCCTCAAAAGCTAAGTCTGTATTTCGGGATACCTTTGAAAACGCAGCATCCAGCTTAGGTTTCTTATTCCATACCTGCGCTGGATCCTCATCAAAAGGAAATCGCCTTTTAAGTGATCGGAAAAGAAAGGAGCCCTCTCTGGGTCTTTCCACTCCCTTCTGACCGTATCTGACAATACTCTATGTACTGGAAAGGTTCGACACTTGACTTCGTCTAAACCCTGGTACATCTTGTCATGCAGAGACAAATGCGTCTTATCCACCTTAATGTTTAAAGTGGAATGAATGGTTTTCAGTAAGTCATCCACCTCTTCTAAGGACAACTTGTAACGTGAAGAAGAAGATTCTCCTGTATCTTCTTCTTCCGCCTCTGACCCTGAGACTAGGCTGCTAGGCTCTTCCTCCTCGGACTCACTACCTGCCCCTCTATAATCCAAGGGTGCACTAGTGGAGGCCTTAGCTGCTGACCCTGACGCCGCCCCTCTGTCCAAGTAGGAGCGAAACGACTGAAAGGTCTCTTCTAGCTCTTTCCTAAAGGAAGAGAGCATCTCTTTGGGTTGTTCGGAGGCTGCACTAGGGGAGGCTTCCCCTTTGACTATGTCCGTGATGCATGCCTTGCATAACGGTTTAGTCCAAGACCCTTTAAGGGTTGTTTTGCAGGTAGCACACCGTTTCTTAGGAGGGGGCACCGCAATTTTTAGCTTCTCTTTAGCTTTCTGAAAGACACAAAAGACAACAACCCCATGTTTAACTTTCTGTGCCTCAGACCCAAACCACCACCACCACAAAACAGCCAGTGAACAAAAACACACCAGGTCCCATCACCGCTGTACCAAATAAACACCACTCTCCCAGGGACGTGACTAGGGTGAGTGAGGCAGGCTCCTCTCCCCAAAGGGGCAGTAGGAGGGACATAACAAGGAACCAGGTAGACTTAAACCGCTGTTTTCCTACCTGGGCCGGGCTGGTGCATGTGGCTCCTGCTCCTGCCACCTCCGCTGCGTCTTCTGGCTCCATTCTCCCAGAACGCGGCGATCGTTTGTGCGCCTCTTTTTGAAAAATCCCGGTTAACCCCACCGCTGTGGGAACCGGAAATTGCACCGCCGAGGCTGCTCCTCCCTTCTGCGTTCCAGCGGCCGGAACCGGAAGCCGCCACGCACCGCCGGAAGTCCCGCCTCCACCGGAAATGACGTCGCCCGTCCTCCGTTACCGGGACATCGCAGACCCCCGGAGACCGGCATCTAACCGCCCCCAACATGGCCTGCAATGCCCAGCCTATTGGCGCGGAACCTCCGGCAGCCTTTACCCTCGCCGGGCTCGAGAAGAGGGGAGTACCGAAACGTCCCCCACGCGTCAGGGGGAGGTTGGGTCTGCCTCCTAAACAACAACCGATCGCAGGTATGCTTTTTTGATCCATCTCCCCCTGGAGAGAGTCCAGCATCCTCCTGGTTCCCTGCAGCGCTTCCACCATGGCCGGAGGAAACACTACAACTGAGGCCATGGTGGAGGTGGGCGGAAGTTATAGCAGTGACTGCAGTGTTTCCTGGGAAATGGGTGGAGCTGCGCTCTCTCCAAGTGCTGTCCTGAAAGACGAAGTGAGAAAAAACACACACTTAAACCCCTGCACACCATTCAAGGTTCTGGAAGGTTTACCCCCCTTCATGACCAGGCCATACAGCACTGCATTAATTTAACTGACAATTGCGCGGTCACGCAACTCGGTACCCAAATAAAATGTATGTCCTTATTCTCCCACAAATAGAGCTTTCTTTGGATGCTATTTGATCACCTCTGTGGTTTTAATTTTTTGCGCCATAAACAAAAAAAAGGCCAACAATTTTGGGGAAAAAAAATAAAAAAATAAAAATGTCACTTTCTGCTATAAAACATATCCAATAATTTAATTTTAATTATTTTCTTAATAAATTTAGGCCAATATGTATTCTGCTACAATAAGTGTATTTTGATTGGTGTACACAAAAGTTATAGCATCTACAAACTATGGGATATTTTTTTTTTATTAGTAATGACAGCAATCCGCGACTTATAGCGGGACTGCAATATTGTGGCGGACATTCTGACACTAATACAGTGATCAGTGCTACAAATTTGCATTGTCACTGTACCAATGACACTGGCTGGGAAGGGGTTAACATCAGGGGCAATGAAAGGGTTAACTGTGTGCCTAGCCAGTGTTTTACTATACTGTGAGAGTTGCTTTTACTAGGGAAAGAGATGGAATTTTTTTATCTGCTTTGCAGGGACACAAACTCCATCCCTTCTTCCCAGCAGGAACCATGATCTGCCATGATCACAGCTCTGTCTCTCTGCCTGATGATCGGCAGGTGCCAGCAGACACTGAATATCCGGCACCTGCCGATTGGCTTCTGCTGTGGCTACACACAGCGGAAGCAAGCGGCCAGTGGCAGGCATGCACGCCCCTTACCTGAAAGTGTCAGATCATATATATATATATATATATATATATACACATACGTGATCCGGCGCATAGCTGCCACCCTGTAGCAGTAAACCTGCTATAGGTCAGATTTAAAGCGGTTAACCCCTTCTACCAAGGTATTTTAAAAACATCCTGCTATTCGACTGTTTATAGCAGAGACCCTTGATATCTCTATATAGATAACCTATCATCTGCCCATGCTATCACACAGGGGGTTGTTAGTCCCCTTGTAATAGCAATAAAGGTAAATAAAAAGAAAAAAAGGGATTTTTTAATACAGCTTACCTGTAAAATCCTTTTCTTGAAGTACATCACGGGACACAGAGCAGCAAGCCATTACTATGCGGGTTATGGTCTACCTTTAGGTGATGGACACTGGCACACCCAGACAGGAAGTCCCCTCCCTATATAACCTCCTCCCCCTTCGGGAGTACCTCAGTTTTGTAGCAAGCAGTAAGACATCTAATAAATTCCCCAAAAAGAGGGGTGGGAGCTCTGTGTCCCGTGATGTACTTCAAGAAAAGGATTTTACAGGTAAGCTGTATTAAAAAATCCCTTTTCCTTTATCGTACATCACGGGACACAGAGCAGCAAGCCATTACTATGCAGGATGTCCGAAAGCAATGCCAATGAGGGGAGGGGGACATACCAGTACAATAAAATCAAAAAAAGGGGTGCCAACTTTGGACGTGAGGATCCTAAACTGCTGACTGCAGTACCGCCCGCCCGAAGGCAGCCTCGGCGTTCCCCCTAACGTCCAACCGATAAAAATTCGTGAAGGTATGGACAGACGACCACGTCGCTGCCCTACAAATCTGAGCCATGGAGATTTGGTGATGTGCCGCCCATGAGGTACCCATGGCTCTCGTAGAATGTGCCCTTAGAGACAAAGGAGGAGGAACCCCCTTTAACCCATAGGCCTGAATAATCAATTGCTTGATCCACTTAGCAATAGTTGCTTTAGCCGCTGCTTGACCCTTCTTGGGTCCGTCCGGCACGACAAAAAGAAAGTCAGTCTTCCGAATTTCTTCCGTGGCCCTCAGATAATATCTCATGGCCCGGACAACATCCAGGGTATGCAGCAATCTCTCTCTTGCTGACGAGGGCTTAGGAAACAACGCTGGTAGAACCAGGTCCTGGTTCAAATGAAAGTCTGATATGACCTTAGGAAGAAAGGAGGGATGTGGGCGTAACACAACCCTGTCCTTATGAAATATAAGATAAGGCTCCCTGCATGACAGGGCAGCCAGTTCCGAAACCCTCCTAGCCGAGGTCATAGCCACCAGAAACACCAGTTTCCTGGTGAGGAGTAGCAATGGAACCTCCGCCAACGGTTCAAATGGCTGTCTTTGCAGGGCCGACAGGACTAGGTTCAAATCCCACGGGCAAAGGGGGGATCTGACCGGAGGATTCATCCGCAATGCCCCCTGAAGAAAAGTTTTGACGAGTGAATGATTAGCTAGAGGTCTTTGAAATAAGACCGACAAGGCTGAGACCTGCCCCTTGATTGTACTCACAGCTAGGTTCTTATCTATTCCAAGCTGAAGGAACTCCAGGATCCTGCCAATAACGTACTTACGGGGATGCCAACCCCTTTTCCCGCACCAGGTGACGTATGTTCTCCATACCCTGTAATATATAGCCCTGGAAGCCGGCTTTCTAGCCTTAATTAAGGTAGAGATTACCTGGCTGGAAGGCCCCTGTCCCTAAGGACTAGGGACTCAGCCGCCAGGCCGTCAAAGCTAGACGATGTAAGGCAGGGTGGCGGACCGGACCTTGGGACAGCAGGTCTGGACGGAGCGGGAGAGGCCAGGGTTTTCCCACCGACATCTTTAGGATTAGGGAGAACCAAGACCTCCGTGGCCAGGCAGGAGCCACAAGAATCATAGGTTTGCGCTCCGCCTGAACCCTGCGGAGAAGGCGGGGTAACATCTGTAACGGAGGGAAGGCATACGGGAGGGAGAACTGGCGCCAAGGGCACACTAATGCGTCGGTTCCGCAGGCTAATGGGTCCCTTGTCCGGGATACAAACTGGCTCACCTTCCTGTTGAGCCCCGAGGCCATAAGGTCCACATCCGGTGACCCTAACCTCTGGCAAATCTCTCGAAAAACCTCGGGATGGAGAGACCACTCCCCTGGCAACACCTGCTGGCGACTTAGAAAGTCGGCTTCCGTGTTGTCTACCCCGGGTATAAATACTGCCGAGATGCACGGAACCTGTGCCTCCGCCCAGTAGAATATCTGGTCCACTTCTGCTTGAGCCGCACGGCTCTTTGTGCCCCCCTGGTGATTTATATACGCCACCGCCGTGACGTTGTCTGACTGTATTCTCACCGGGGACCCCCGTAATCTGGCGGTCCAGGCTGCCAGGGCCAAACGTGCCGCCCTGATCTCCAGCACATTGATATGGAGGCTCCTTTCTGTAGCCGACCATCTGCCCTGTAGGGCGCAGCCTTCTAGGGTCGCTCCCCAGCCCCAACGGCTGGCATCTGTGGTTACTATCCTCCAGCCTATAGGACTGAAGGACCTTCCCTTCAGCAAATTCCGCGGTCTCAACCACCAGCAGAGGCTCTGGTGTGCTCGGGGAGGTAAGGCCAAGGGAAGATCCAGTCCCTGAGGTCTCCTGTTCCAAGCCAACAGGATGGCCTCCTGCAGTCTTCTTGAGTGGAACTGCGCAAAAGGCACAGCCTCGAAAGTGGCCACCAATTTGCCCAAAAGGCGCATGCACAGACGAACCGTCGGCTTCTTCTTGCTTAGGACAGTCCGGACCGCTTCTTCTATGGATACGATCTTGCCCTGAGGCAGGAACACCTTCTGATGCTCTGTGTCGAAGAGCATGCCGAGGTACTCTAAACGTTTCGTAGGCTCCAGGGCTGATTTGTCCCGGTTTAGGATCCAGCCCAGAGATTCTAGGTATTGGACAGTTAGGCCGACCGCCTGACCTAGACCCGCCGGCGAGCGATCTACTATTAATAGATCGTCTAAATAGGCCAACACTGTCACCCCCTGGGTCCTGAGATTGGCCAACACCAGCGCCAAAATCTTTGTGAAGACTCGGGGGGCCGTGGCTAGACCAAACGGGAGTGCCACAAACTGGTAGTGTAAATGTCCTACCGCAAAACGTAGGAATCTGTGATGTCCTGGAAATATTGGTACATGAAGGTATGCGTCCTTTATGTCTATCGACGCTAGGTAATCGCCCTTCTGCAAGACGGTGGCCACCGATCGAACAGATTCCATTCGAAACGACTGGATCCTTAAGTATTGGTTTATTCGCTTTAGGTCCAAAATGGGCCTGACATTGCCGTCCGGCTTTGGAATAATGAAGAGGTTGGAGTAAAACCCCTGCCCGCGCTCTCGGGCTGGTACCTCTACAATTACCTCCTGCACCAAAAGATGTTTCAAGGCTGCCACCAGAGATCTTCTTTTTTCTCGGTTGCCCGGCAGCCTTGACCCTTGAAAATGAGGGGGGGGGATCTCCTGGAATTCGAGCTTGTAACCCAACGCCACCGAGGAGAGAACCCACCTGTCGGGGACCTTGGCTTCCCAGACCTTTGAGAAGTACCGCAGTCTTCCCCCCACCCGCAGGAGTGGGGGCGCCCCCTCATAAGACCGACTTGGGGACCGTCTTAGTAGGTTTACGGAACCACGGTTTCCTGTTACCGGCTGGCTGGCCCTGGGTTTTGTTACCAAAGCCCGACCGCCCAGAAGGCCGTCGATACTGCCTAGCAGAAGACGATCCTGGGACAGGTGAGGATGGGCGCTTAAAGGTAGGGCCCCTAGCCCTCTTCTTCACAGGTAAGAGCGTACTCTTACCACTAGAAATTGACTGGATATAGGCCTCCAGATCTTTTCCGAACAATTTTTCCCCATGGAAAGGGAAACCCGCTAAGAGCTTTTTACACGGGGTCTCTGCCGACCAATTTTTCAACCATAATAGCCTTCGCATGTGGACCAGAAAAAGTGACAGGCGGGAGGCCTGCTGAATAGAGTCCTTTATGGCGTCAACCGCGAAACATAAGGCTCTTGGGAGATCAGCTAACTCCTGTGCCTGTTCAGGCGGCAACTCCCTTAAGACCTGCTTAGTCTGGTCCTTGAGGGCTTGGCAAACTCCAATTGCTGCCACGGCGGGCTGAACTACCGCACCAGCCGTGGAAAAGGAGGCCTTGAGAAGCGTCTCTAGACGCTTATCGACCGGATCTTTAAAGGTCTGAATATTTTCGACCGGGCATGTAAAGGTCTTGTTAACACATGCAATGGCTGGATCCACGGTAGGGACCGACCACCTTCTAGCAAACGACTCCTCCAAGGGATAGAGAACTGAAAATCTCTTTGGAGGGACGAAGATCCTGTCAGGCTTGACCCAGTCCTGAAAAAGTAAGTCCTCCAGCAAGGGGTGGACAGGAAAAACTGCGTTACCAGACAGGGCCTTCAAGGATCCCAAGGAGGACACTGCGGCCACCTGAGGTTCTGGCAGCGGCATCTTAAAAGCCGCCCGGACCATATCCGTCAAGGACTGTACCCATAAATTTTCTGCCTGAGAGGCTAAAAAAGGCTCTTCCACTGTGGAATCCTCAGAGTTAGTGCCCTCTAGGTTATCCTCTGCTGGGTCCCCGAGGGGATCCAACTCCTCGGGGGAAAGGCACTCTGCATCCGAGACCTTGAGTCTAGGTGAAGGGGACCTGGCCCGTTTCCTGCCCGATAGAGAGTTTGAGATTAAGGTAGTTAATCTGTGCTCCAATCCCGTCAGGGAGGATGCTAACATCTCCTCTGTTACGAAAACAGGGGTAGGTTGGTTAGGGCTTGCCACGGCACCTAACAACCCCGATGGCTCACTGAGGGCAACAACTTCGAGTCTATCAGGAGAAGATGGTATCGCCGAGGCCGGAGCCAGATCCTCCGAGCCCGAAGGGGAACCCTTTTGTTTTTTCGCTGCTTTCGCACCCTTAGGGGTTCCCGTGTCCTTAGGACCCATGGTACAAATCTGAGGCACTCCGCAACAACAACTCACTGTAGTAGCCAAGAGTGAAAATATAAAAAAGGAAGCCTCCCTTTTTTTTTTTTTTTTGGAGGTTTAGAAACTAATTTTAGGGAACTTCCCGAGTAACCTAAACCCCTGGGGGTGTCACAGACTGAGGACACGGACCCCCCTCTTTACTGGTTAGTACTAGATTACTGCCAGGAGAACCTAAAATAAGGCAAAGATGACCATCTCTGAGCATTAAGCTCTAGACTTGCAGTTCCCCAAAACCGCCACTGTGGAGCTGGAATCAAAGCTTCTTCTGCAAAAAGGCTTCTGCTGCTCTGTGATCGCCCAGCCGCCTGCTCAGCAGTCCAGATCTAAATGAATGATCCTGGCTGTGACGTCAGGCGGCGTGGGAACGGCCCACGCTCCTCACCCCGCCCCCCCCCCCGTACGGCGCGGCGCATATACAAGCGCGCGCGCGCGCGCGCGTACGCACGCGTACGCACGCACGCACGCACACGAGGACCAGGAAGTGAAGGGGGAAGGAGAGGAGGACGCCGTGGCGCAGCCCCATGGAGCTGCTGCCTCTGCCAGGCTCCACAGCACCCAGCAAGGTAACACTACCTGTCCTGGCCCACAATAGGCACACACAGGGGGATTGCACCCAGCGGTGGCAGCAATGACCAACCAGACGGGGGGGGTAAAAGCGACCTGGGAAACACAAAAGGGCCATCCAGTCCCAAGGACCTAGTGGGCAAAGACTGCCGATGCCAAGCATCCATAGGCTATCCCAGGGCCCCCCCCCCCCCCCCGAGGAGAACACCCGTCATAGGACCAAGTCCTGCAGGCTTCTCCACTTACCTTCCACGCAGCAGGGTAAAGCTGACCCAATCTTCACCCATCTCCGTGGGTATCGTAAAAAAACCTTCAGGGACCGGGGTCCTAAAAGGAACACCACACCCCTGGACCTATACAGCACTCTGGCAGCAAAAACCTTTGGACCTATGAAGGTACAAGGCTTTGGAACCCAGGGTCCAGCCCTCCAAGGAGAGGCATTATAGGCATTACCCCATTCTTGAGCTGGGGCCCGGGTACCGTCCACCTTGGCTATGAAGCACCTTGGACGGATCCGGTTTAGCCAGCCAGAGTCCAAAAGGACATAAAAGGCATAGCTCCTCAAATGTGAACACCACCTAAGACACTGGCAAAAAACTGAGGTACTCCCGAAGGGGGAGGAGGTTATATAGGGAGGGGACTTCCTGTCTGGGTGTGCCAGTGTCCATCACCTAAAGGTAGACCATAACCCGCATAGTAATGGCTTGCTGCTCTGTGTCCCGTGATGTACGATAAAGGAATGTGTATATATATATATATATATATATATAAAAAAAAAAAGGACACGCCATCACCTCCATACACCAATGCAAACATGAAGGATAAAGCACACACAAGAATAAAAACTTAGAATTTTGCCACACATGGAGTTATCGCTGCGAGCAAGTTCAGAATGCTTGTCAAATGACATACATGATCTGGAAGGTTTGCACCCAGCCAGTGACTTAGGAAGTACTGAAAGAAATGGATTACATATCAGCCATGTCATGAGAGTAATGCCAGCCTACATATTCCTCTCAATTTAGTTTTCCATTGAAATGGAGTCAATTCCAAGCAGCCAACACTTTTCACGTTTATAATTGAAGTAAATGTTCATCTACACTTGCGTAATCACCCGACACGCCGCCCTGTGAGTTACGTGGATGTTCCGCGGCTCACGCAGCAAGACGGTGGGCACACCTGTAACATGCCAGGACATAGATGTGGCACGTGAGGGGGTACAAAACGATCGCCATTTAAAGCTTGGGGGGGCCACACGTGGAGGCAGCTTCGCACTCCTCTGAGCCTCTGAAGCAGCCGGTGAAACCGGTTAGGCTATCTCACTTGATTGTTTTTGGCTTGGCAATTCCTGCATAGAACTGGTATTCAACTTGTGCAGATGACATTGATGCTTCGAAGGATACAATAAATATCACTTACCAAACATATCATTGGAACTGCATATTTGTTTGGGACTTTACCCCTTGGAATACAAATGGTCCACCAGGGACCGGGATTGGTAGCTTGCACCCAAGTTTTGGTTTTCCATTGTGATCTTCAGCACAGTGTGAGGGAGGAGATTTCAGGAAATGGTTCCATTGCAGCATTTACATGGCGATCTATGATATACAGATTGTGAATGCAATCCTGATCAACATTCTCGTCTGGACCACGGTTTATCAGTTTGTGATTTTTCAGCTTCCTCCTTAACACTTCTTCAGATATACACTAAAGACTAGTGCTGAATTGATCTAATCGTGTGCTTTTTCCAGGATTTTAGGTTTTCACCAGTCCAGGACATTCTATACATCCCTTGCAGGAATTCAGCCAAGCACTGACCTTTGTATATGTATATACATCAATCATCCCTCTGTACTGGCATAATTGAGGGCGTCAGCTTTACCACTGTGTTTTATACCCTAGAGTTCCCATTGTTATATATAAATGGTCATTGGATGTGGGCATGTATGGTGGACATGGAGTTTCATCTGCACGAATGTCACGACTGAATGATTTTGGATTTTAATGTTGTTGATTCTATGCTTTTGATACAACTTTTTGCAAATCCAAAATTTACAGTGGGCTGTGTTTATAAATAAAGTAAAAGCTTGGTTTGAGAGTGACTTGATTTGAGAGCGTTTTACAAGACAAGCAAAACATTTTAATACATTTTGCCTTGATATACAAGCGATGTCTTGATATAAGAGTAGTCACAACTGAGTATAAAAGAGAAGAGAGGATCCTCTAAGTGTAGCAATATGATTACATTTAATGAAATGACAACATTTAGCAACTTATTGCTACACTTATGCCCTGTACACACGATCGGTCAAACCGCTGAGAACGGTCTGATGGATTTTTCCATCAGTTAACCAATGAAACTGACTGATGGTCAGTCGCGCCCACACACCATCAGTTAAAAAAACGATCGTGTCATAACGCGGTGGCGTAAAACACAATGACGTGCTGAAAAAAATTAAGTTGAAAATGCTTCCAAGCATGCGTCGACTTGATTCTGAGCATGCGTGGATTTTTAACCAATGGTCGTGCCTACAAACGATTGTTTTTTTGCCATCGGTTAGGAATCCATCGGTTAAATTAAAACAAGTTTGCTTTTTTTTTAACCGATGGATAAATAACCGATGGCGCTCACACATGATCGGTTTGGTCTGATGGAGACGGTCCAGCAGACCGTTCTCATCGGTTTGACCGATCGTGTGTACGCAGCTTTAGAGGTGCCAATCTTCTCTTTTATATCCTGTAAAAAAAAAAAAAAATGCTTTGATATACAAGTGCTTTGGATTACAAGCATGTTTCTGGAACGAATTATGCTTGCAAACCAAGGTTTTACTGTACACAATTGGTGTTGGTAGAGCTCATACTTGTTGTAGGCTGACAACACAGATTTTTTGTTAACTGTGTGTTGTCAGCCCTGCCCAGTGTTTTTTCTAAAATATGTAACCATGCACACTCTCAGCTCTCCACAACATACAATACCAATCACCCTTTATTTCAAGATAAGAACTGGAAAGGCTAAATAGCCATTATAGCAGAAAAATACAATACAATAAGTCGACCTTCAGCTGTTGCAGAACTACAAGTGCCATGAGGCATAGCAAGACTGACAGCCACAAGCATGACACTCAGAGGCAGAGACATGATGGGACTTGTAGTTTTGCAATAGCTGGAAATCTGATAATTGCATATACCTGCTCTATAGGATAGCACAGGACATTTGCACAGGTCAGCTCTGAATTACAGACAAGGACAACAGTTTTTTGTGTCGTACCTGCTAAAAATTTTAATAAAATCTTTGTAAAAGAAAAGGACAGAATTACCTGGATGTCAGTTCTCTTGAGGAATCGGTTAGTGCTGGACTCTCATTTTTCATCATGCATGCCAAAGCAGACACCACTCCTGCTGCCAGTAGCTTCTGCACCCGCGCCTCAACAAATTCTTTCTTATCCTACAGTTAATGACACCATAGAAACCATAAATATGGCTGAATGTACAGTGAAAAACAATGGGGTTGATTTATTAAAATTGGAGAGTGCAAAATCTGGTACAACTGGGCATTGTAGCCAATCAGCTTCTAACTTCAGCTTGTTCAGTTAAGCTTTTACAATAAAACCTGCAAGCCGATTGGTTGCTATGCAGAGCTGCACCAGATTTTGCACTCTCCAGTTTTAGTAAATCTACCCCATAGTCACAATATACAATTCCAGCACCTTCAATGGAGACCAGATGACCTCTTACCTTTGGGTGCTCCTCAGGAACGTGCTGCTTGGCATACTTTGCCAGTTCTAACATCTGTGGGTCTATTTCTTCCCGGTCATAGCTGTTTGTACAATTTACCAGGGTGGATGCAACTGCAAAAAGGACCGTCTTGTCTTGTGACTAGAACAAATAAAAGCAATAACTTGATTAATAACCAGTCACAATAATTAATATTCAAACAGCAACTAGCATTCTTAAACTTTGTGGGTCATATAAAAAGAAATAGTATATACGTCAGGATATTTTCATTTAAAAAACAATTATAAATGCAATAAACAGTAGCAGGAAATAGTCCACCAAACCTCCTTTGTGTTCTGTCTGTATTGTTGCCTAGCTTCCTATTAATGTGTTCCACCTTTCATTTTAATGTGTGTGCAGCAATCTAAATGTTAATGCTTGGCTTGGCTGGGAGGAGGGAATTAATTGCCTGCAATGGGTCATAAATGAATACTAGGGTTACACTGATACTGGTGCCGATACTGAGCATTTGCACAAGTACTTGTACTCATGCAAATGCTTCAATGCCTTTGCTGTGCGATTTGAGCCCATACAAAACGAATGGGCTCAATTCACACTGCAGAAAATCACATGCGATTTGAACAGGAATGTGGTGCAATTCCTGTCCAAAGCGCATTCTATTTCCCCCACTGCTCCTGTGTTAATCCAGGCTTGTCACAGTGACTTCAGCCTGGGTTCACACAGCAACAGTGTGGTTAAACCGCATGCGATTCAGTCAGGAATAGCACCGCATTTATGTTCAAATGTATGGGCTCAAGTTACACCACAAAATGTATCGGTACTCGGTATCGGCGAGTACTTAAGCACTGGCATCGGTACTTGTCGAAAAAAGAGATCAGTAATGGTGCATCTCTAATGAATACTATTGTTTCCCCTTGCACAAGGTGTGTCTGCTGACTGCATAACAGGTACAATCATCTAAAGCAGCGCTCTTCAAACTGCAGCCCTATACTTGTCTTTATCCGACCCTTAGGGAACTCTTCCTGTCGCTGACACCAACGATGAGGCACTATTCCTCCCACTGAAAAGGTCACAATTCCTACCACTGACACCAAAACTGGGGCTTACTTTTTCTAACCGACACCAACAATGGGGTACTATTCCTCTCACTGACAGAAACGATGAGGCACTAATCCTCCCACTAATACCAAAGATAAGGAATTGTTTTCTTCCACTGGACGCCAGGACATTTTCTACTTCCACTGGCCCTAGTCCAGCCCCCCTAAAGTCTTGAGGGCAGTAAACTGGCTCTTTGTTAGGAAAGTTTGGAGACCCCTGCTCTAAAACAACTGCATTTTTAGCGAGAAGCCTTTCAGGAGACAGCTACTGTATTTCAGCTGCCATTTCATGCCCGTGGCCAATTTAATGATTGCCATACACCTGATCTGCCTTTCACTCTGGTGGATTGAAATTGAAAACATTTTTAAGGTAAAACACTTTTAAGGCATGAGAGGACCTTTTTCAGATACAGGCCAGGTACAGTCATATAGCAAGACAGCAGAATGTCTATGAGCACTCTTTAAACGTCCACGTTTCAGTCTTTGTCTCAGTGCTTGCTAAACCAGCCAAATTCTGATCCAAAAATGTTGAATGGGACCAGGGCCGGATTAACAGAGGGGCTGATGGAGCTGCAGCTCCAGGCCCCTTTCTCAAGATAGGCCCATTTGCCCCAAAAAAAAAAAAGTTTTTTTTTTATTTATTTTTTTAGATCGACTTCGGGGGTTGTAGCTCGATGACCAGAGGTCACAGAAACCCCACATTTGGGGGGTAGTCAGTTGAAGACGTACCCCACAACCGGTCAAAATATGGGATGGCTATCATTTATGGTTCCGGAGATACGGGCCTACTTGCACAGCCTGTCAGAAGCTACATACAGAGCGGCCATTATAAATACAAGCTGACACACTGCAGCAGACTGAGAAAAAAAATCATCATTTGTTTTTTGCTAAAAAATTACTCTATGGTGGTCTTTGCAACTTTTTATGTTGCACGGTATAGAGCTGCACGATTCTGGCTAAAACGACAACTGCAATTTTTTTTGCTTAGAAGATAGATCACGATTCTCTCACGATTCGTACGGCATAACATTATCTTTCACATTAAAATGAAAAAAAAAAAAAAATGGGCTAACTTTACTGTTTTGTTTTTATTATTCAATGAAGTGGGCAAATGCAGTGTGACTTAAAATATTGCAGCAATTGCCATTTTTGTCTCTGCTAAAATATATATAATGTTTGGCGGTTCCAAGTCATTTTCTAGCAAAAAATATTGGTTTTTAACGTAAACAAGTGTTGGACTTTAAGTGGTTACATTTCTTGCATTTACACACAGAAGTTTGATCTAAAAAGGAAGTTGGTTACAATGTTTCATATTGTTTACAAACTTGGCAGACAGTCGGATATTTTCTTTACACACAGAAGTTTATCATGTTGATATAAGAAGAAAGCGTTAGTTACAATGTTTCCTGCTAAGAACTTGGCAGATTGCCCAGATATTTTCTTTTGACAGCTGAAAGTCTCTCCACTTGTTATATGAAAGAATCAGCAAACTCTGCATTGGAGATGTTGGGGGGTTGAATCAAGATACCAATTTTAACGATTAATTGTGCAGCTCTAGCACGGTACTGTATTTGCACAGCAATTTTTCAAACATGTTTTTTTGGAAATAAACTGTTTCATACATTAAAAAAAACACTAAAGTTAGCACGATTTTTTTTTTTTTTTTTTGGTAGATTAATAGATTGACTTGTGTAAAACCAGCTAGCCCATACATAGATCGACTATGGCTGGTCTCTGCATAATTGGTGTAATTTCAATTCATGTATTACCCGCTTAACCACTACGCAGTCCCTAAACATCCTTCCACTCCTATACATTGTGCCCACTGTCATACCCTCCACACTCCTCTCCTGTACATAGTGCCCACTGTCATACCCTCCACACTCCTCTCCTGTACACAGTGACCACTATCATACTCTCCACACTCCTCTCCTGTACATAGTGACCACTATCATACTCTCCACACTCCTCTCCTGTACATAGTGACCACGGTCATACCCTCCACACTCCTCTCCTGTACATAGTGCCTGCTGTCATAGACTCCTCTTCTGTACATACTTCCCACTGTCGCACCCTCCACACTCCTCTCCTATACATAGTGCCCACTATCATACCATCCCCATTCCTCTCTTGTACATACTGCCCACTGTCATACCCTCCACACTTCTCTCCTGTACATACTGCCCCATTATACCCTCCACACTTCTCACTGGTACATACTACCCTCTGTCATACCCCCACACTCCTCCTGTACATACTGCCCACTGTCATACTCTTCACACTTCTCTCCTGTACATACTGCCCACTGTCATACCCTCCACATTCCTCTCCTGTACATACTGCCCACTGTTATACCCTCCACACTCCTCTCCTATACATAGTGCCCACTATCATACCGTCCACACTCCTCTCCTGTACATACTGCCCACTGTCATACCCTCCACACTCCTCTCCTATACATAGTGCCCACTATCATACCATCCACACTCCTCTCCTATACATAGTGCCCACTATCATACCGTCCACACTCCTCTCCTGTACATACTGCCCACTGTCATACCCTCCACACTCCTCTCCTGTACATGGTGCCTGCTGTCATACACTTCTCTCCTGTACATACTGCCCACTGTCGTACCCTCCATGCTTCTCTCCTGTACATGATGCCCACTGTCATACCCTCCACACTTCTCTCCTGTACATTGTGCCTTTTGCCGTACCCTTTGCACTCTTCTACTGTACATAGTGCCCAATGTTAGACCCTCCACATTCCTCTCACTCACCTGCACATACTTCCCACTTGTATACCGTCCGTACTCCTCCCCTATGTCGCTTAACCACAAAAACAGTTCTTTAAAATGATACTGAATACCCTCAATGTTACCAGCTCTAGAATGGACACACTTTTGTTAGTTCAGCTAAAGGAAATCTCTGTTCTCATATTTGTTCTGTTACTAGAACTTATTTAATTTTGTGATTACTACTGTGATGTACAGAGGAACATAGGGGATCTCAGCTACTCTAAATATAGCACTTGTGAAAAAGTGTTCCTGAAAATATTTTTAAAATGTTGGCAACTATGCACTTATGCACTGCCCAAGGGCCACTGGGTCAGTAGTGGGCCCCATGAGAGGTTTCTGGGATCCTGTGATATTAAAGCGGTAGTAAACTTTCCTGACATTACTACTTTTTAGAGGCCCTGGGGTAGGTTATGCCACAATGTACAAGTATGCACAGCATATTAGCACATTAGGGTACACTTAAATTTTCAGACTGGGCCCTCCATTGCTGCGCTGTGATTCTCACGCATTTATTTATTATTTATAAAAGGCCCCACCAAAATCCTCAGCACCAGGCCCATGATGTTCTTAATCTGGCCCTGAATGGGACTGTTGGAAAACTTTCAGACAGCAGAATACAATAATCACCTATGGCCAGCCTTTAGCGGGGTACACACAATACATATTTTTTCCTTCAACCCAGCAGTGCGTCAATCTCCCCCACTGTGGTACTGTGTCCTGACAGGGGGACTTACCCCTCCTGGCCAGAACACACAGATCAATGCTCACAATAATTGGCTGCGAGCGTTCATTGGATGCTGGTTTCCAGCATGCCTGTTCAGCAGAAGCAAGTAGTGAGACCGGCTTCTGTCACACAGGCAGGGAGCTGTACATATGAGCTGAAAGTCGGACAGTTCCTGCCAAACTGTCCGTTTCCGGTCCATGTGTACCCAGCCTCATACTGCATAGTAAACGGATCATTTGAGTTTTGTTTTCCTAGACAATTTTATTGTTCTCTAGAGATAAGACCAGAACTGCACAGTTCATAGACAATCATACACACTGGCTCACAATCATGAGCAACATGAACATCTGCCCTTGCAACATCACTAGCCAAAATACTGCTGAATGTTGCTCTATCGATTCTCCCTCGCCGACATGGGACACTCTGCTGATTGGGCCAATGAGAGAGCAAAGTAAGGAGCAGGTAAGTGTTCTCTCTTTAGAGATCGGGCCACTGGTTAGTTGCCAGCGGCCACAGGATTACTACTTGGAACTTTGTTATTTGTACATGTCATAAGTTTTGTCACTCTCATTGATTTTATATACAATGGCCTTCAGTTCCCCTATATGCACATTATGCCTTTGTATTTGCTGTAGAACTACAAAATATGGAGAAATTGTACCTTTGCTAATTTGAACATTGCCTGTAACGCAGCTTTATCTTCTACAAATTCCTCCTTAACATCAGCGTCAAATGTTAGATAGGCCAAGCCTTCCACAGCCCAGCGGCGGGTGCTCGCCTGAATACTCTCATTGCACAACCACCTACAAAGCAAAAAGCAAATGGTCTCAATTAACATTTAACTTTATGACACACACCTCAAAATCAGGGTACTAATATTCCACTAGAAACACGTTGAGTAACTTACTTGCGACACTGTTTAGCTAGCTTGAGAGTAGATCCTTCTGCAAACTGTTTCATGCTGAAATCTGTGCCACCCGCTGATCCCAGCTTACACAAACCCTGCACAATAATATAGATAGAAATGTATTAACTAGACATCCAAGATATAAAAAGAAAGATAATTAAATATATTTGTAACACAATCACACATAGGACAGCAGCATACCACCAAGGCTCTTATGCGGATGGCATCATTTTCATTTTTCTTGTATATGTCTTTGAGTAAGGTCACCCCATTGGCAGTGATGAAGGTGGCTCGCTTAGCTTTGCCAGCTGCATGGATCAACGCCTCCACTGCCACCTGCTGATCAATCTCCCGCTCTGAAGCGCACAGAGCTAGAATACTCTCCATTATGCCTGTAAGTTCAAGAGTCCGATTCCCAGCCTCAGATGGGCCCTGCAATAAGCAGGAGACTGTTTGTATAGCACGCAGCTTCCCATCCATACCATGGCCTTCAAACCAACTCCTGCAAATGAGAAATTAAGAGAATAAACAAGGCTGATGACAAGAAAATAAGAAATACTATACATCTGGGTTTGTCCCAAGCATGTTTAAATCCACTTACTGTCAGCTGCATTACCGCTCTCTATTCCAAGCATTAACTACTCTATTAGTAAGATAATACTTTCTAAGATTAGCACACATCCACTGAGTTAGTAAAACACCCGCAAACAGTGAACTGAAGATGCATGTTTTATACCCATAACTAATTAATGTCACAAGACAAATAATAGAGAAACAAATAAAAAGAGAAGAAAACACACATTATACCCAGTTTTAGATCTGCCTCTAAACTGATCTTCATTGTTGAAAGATGAAAGATTCCCTTTAAAAAGTCTTCTTACCGAACATAATCTTCACAAAGCTTGTGAAAATTTTCTCGCTCTGCGTCACACTTGAGATCATCAAAGAGCTTATTTAGAAGCACAGAAGCGCTCATCCTGGTGGTCTCTGTAACCGACAGGCTGCCCGGGATCTCCACTAGGGAGCCTCCTATTTCAAGGATTTTCTTCAAACCTAACAAAAATAACAACATAAATAGAATATTTCCAGCAGCACTGCAACAGAGGGATAATAACTCAGGAAATCTTTCAAATATAAATTAGGAATAGCAGCACTGATCCACCAGATTCCAGCCAATCCATGGCAATCACATGCAATATAGATATTCTAATTCTTGTCACTTGTGCCAGCCATATGTATGATGCAGCGTTACTTCACTTACAGATCATGTTTTTTTCCTCTTTTTTTTAAAATAACCTTTAGGAAAATTTTCGAAATCATTAGTATGTTGTGTGGCATCACACTGACCTTTATATGTGTGTGCATTGCCTATAATCAAGCTGTTCATAATTCAGCAGGCTTTGTGAGCTAAATTAATCACACATCAACAGGCTTCATGGGCTAAATGAAAAAAATAAATAAAATCACATCCCTATACTATGGCAGCTATAAGTTTCAGCTACACCTGCTAAAGCTGCTTCTTGAATGCCAGCACCATCCCTCTTGTACAACCCCCCCCCTCGGGTTATGGGTCTTCTCCATTATACCAAATCATGCTCAGACACACGTCTATTTAAAAACAGGATCGGTTTCATAATGACCACTCAAGTTGACAATAACGTGCACCTGAAGTGAATCTGCGCTTTTCCCCAGCACAGATTGCTGTTATTCCCCTGGCCCAGCAGCCATTTTCACCTTTACCCAGTTTCCCCACTGCTCTGTTTTATTGCCGGGGAACAGGAGAAACAACCCTGTGTAACCGACATTATCTTACACAGGGCTATGGACTGTCCCAATATGACACTGTATGGTGGGGATTGCAAGTTATGCCTAGTATACACGATGAGAGCATTGGAGGGAAAAAACTGCATTCGGAGTGATCTGCTGATAATCTATTGGTTAGTACACAGCTTTCGAAGGGACAATCATGACAGTTCATATGAATTTATCTGGAGGGAAAAGCTTTTTCTCATGCGATACTAGAATGAACAATCTTCATTTAATTAGTATAGTATTTATACGGAAAAAAATGTAGTGTAGACTACATTACATCACTTCCAAAGTTGTATTCTAACAAGAATTTTCATAACGTTTTTGATATGAGATTGGCACGCAAAAAGAAAGAAAAAACAAAAAAAACAAATGTAAAAGTGCCCCTGTCGCAGCGCTCAAAGGCGAAGGTGCGCAACGTTTTTTTTCGCCAGGACTCCTATTTAAACTTTTATTTGGGCTCCAGAGACATTAGGGCGGCAGTGGAATGAAGAGTATGATATTGACTCGATTGCTTTGCGGTTGTTCCTTTTGTGTTAAATGTGAATGTACAATCTCTATCCTACAGATACTTTTCTCTTGCAACTAGGTACTTCGTAAAGTTTGCTTTATTTCTGTTATACTATATTATATAGTCGTTGCCCTTCATGCCCTACAATCAGGTAGGAAAATATGTACACTGTGTATGGAAATCGCATGCCTATACATTGATTGTGTACTGCCCATCTTTTTTTGTCAAAACTCCAATACATTTTAGTAAAATAAAAAAAATTGTGTTTAAAAAACCACTGCGCAAATACCACGTGACATACACAAATTGCAACGCCCACCTATTAATTCTCTACGACCTCTAACTTAAAAAAAAAAAAAAAGTGTGTGTAATATATATATATATATATATATATATATATATATATAATGCTTTGGGAATCCAACTAGTTTTCTAGCAAAAATACTGAGGACATTTACATCTGTCAGGTTGTATTGCAGTCTGTGTCCCCGTTAGGGAGGTTCTCCCTCCTCCATTTGTCCCGTTTATGAATTTCATCAAAAGTAAAAAGGAAATCCCAAAATTTGGGTTGACATTAGAACACCAACATAAGGGAAATCTTCTACTGGGGACATTAGATCTGGAGACACAACAGGATTCCTCTAACTTTGGAGACATTTCCCCTCACTTACAGCTTTGGCTAAGGGAAAGGAAGGGAAATCTCTCTGGTGGGGCACAGATGGCATACAATAATAAAAAAAAAAATTGACAGGGGGTTAGGACATACTCTATCCAAAATGGGGGGAAAAAAAAAAAAGAAAAAGTTTTGCCTTTAGTAGCACCTTAAACTGGAGCTCCACTCAAAAAGGGGGATATAGACCAGTGATTTGCTTACCTTGATCAATAACCCACAAAGTCATCCCATTGTTGGCATCACGCAATGACTTCCTTGGTACAACTTTGATGAGAAGATTGAGAGAATTCTCCCTGCCATGTGAGGACACACTTGACTGAGTTAGCATCTCAAGCAGGTGATGAATCATTGACTTTAGCTCCTTAGAAGGATCTTCAAAGACAGAAATCACAAATGTAAAATTTTCCTAAGATGACCTCTTTATTTGTATTGCTGCATTACGCTGAGTAGTTTACCTAGAACAATTGCTCCTTCCTTTGCTCGGATATCTTTCTTCATATCTTCTTTCAGGGTATCAAACATAGTATTCAGGACCGTGCAAGCAGCAAGAGAGATCGATTCATCATCCATTGCCATCACTGCACAAAACTTCTCCATGCCCACTGCATCAAGGATAGCCAGGGTCTACAGAAATACACAAACAGGTCTATAACAGATAGAAATGTTCAGTTTTATACATCTCTAGAGGAGGGTTTTTAACCAGGGTTCATTCAGAGCTTGCTAGAGATTCCTTGAGCGATGAACAATTTCTGTCTCAGTTTCTACCGACACCATTGATCTTTTTAGCCATCTGTAAAGGGGCGATTCTTCCCAATGTCTACAAGTGACCATCACACTAATGTATCATGAGTTGTATATATACACACAAATTATTAGCATGGGTTCCCTGAGATTGGAAAGTTATTTCAAGGGTTCCTCTCAGAGTCATCTTTAATATTGACTTGGACCCTGGGCAAACATTTTCTTGGGCCCCCTCTTCCATGCAATTTCGCTCTCCACATGCTTTGAGACATACAATAGCAGCTAGACGCAAAATCAGTTTACTGAATCAAATCGGGCAGTGATTGCGAATGCAAGTTTGGATTTTAACAATTACCAATATAGAGAGGAGTTTCTACACTGGCCACCAATGTAATGGGGATTTACACTGACCACTAATGTAAGGGGGACCTTAAAGGGGAGATCAAGCCTTTTTTTTATGTTTATTTAAAGTCAGCAGCTACAAAAGGTGTAGCTGATGGCTTTTAATAAACAGACACTCACCTGCTCCGGCCGGCGCATCGCTGGACCGTGGAGCTCCTCTCCCCCTCTCCGGCCAGCGTCTTTATTCCTAGTGTGGGCACCCGGCCGTGACGGCTTTCGACTTCATGGCCATGCACTCACTGCGAATGGGCAGGCGGCGATGCACTCTGAGTGGTCAGACGATCGCCTGGGACCTGTCATGTCAGGGAGGGGCCGCCGTAGGCGATATGACGTATCGCCTAAGCGGCCCTTGGGCGGTAGGAGGAAGTGGGACAGGAAGTCCCACTCCTAATGAAGCCCCCACTCCCCCCCCCCCCCCAAAAAAAATGACATGCCAAATGTGGCATGTAAGGAGGCAAAGAGTGGTTTAAGCGGAAGTTCCCTTTTTGGGTGGAACTCCGCTTTAACACTGGCCACTAGTGTGAATGAAAGGATTGTACACCAAGCCCCAATGTAATGAGAAGATTAACACTGACCATTTAACCTGCGTTCACATTTGTGTGTGTCGGGAATACATTCAAAAATCGCTTTCCAGACACCACAGAAACATCCTGTCCTTTAGCAGATACACAAAAATGCCATTAATTGTTAACAACGCCCTCATGCACCGGTTGAGATGTGCGTAGTCACATGCACCAAAATTCAGGGTGCTGTGGCACCATGTTCTCTTGAAGAAGGGTTCCAACTCAGGGGGACATGATATATATATGACTGCTGCCTCTATGTTAAAATCAATGCCGCTGCCCGCGGATATTTACATATCAATGCAGGTTATTTACATGTAAACACAGGGTCTGCGGGTGAGTCATCTGTACATGGCAATAGGGCAGAGCTGGGAAGGAGCAACAGAATTTTACACTGAGATATCGGGACACAGCACGGGACAAAAACTTAAAGAAACAAGGGAATTTAAACTGGGATAGTTGGCAAGTATGCAGCAGCTGCTTTGGGCCCCACAACAATGATGGCGCCCAGGGTAACTGGCCCTTTTGCCCTGCCGTAAAAATGGTCCTGGTTCCTTTGTGTTGAAAAGGTTGAGAAAGGCTGCTCTAGAGAGCTCCAACTCCAGCAATCTATGGCAATTTTGAAACTTACAATTCTGTTTAACTTACACTGGTAATAAAGAATAAAAAATAATAAAAAATAATAACCCTAATGGTAGTGTAAACTTACTCGAGGCTGATGACCAGTGCAGAGACCAACTAAGGTTCTCAGAGCAGCCAACATCATGTCCGATTTCTTAGTGTCCAATAGTCGCACCAGGAGACGGACCCCATCGCTCTGGAATATCTTCTCTGCTCCAGCATCTTCCCGAGCCAAGACCACCAAATTCTGTGCCGCCTGCAAATAAAAGATGAATGAAGTATTCAAACTTAACTTGGTGTTCCCACCTCTTTCTCCCAATCATAATTATTTGGTAACCTTTATGGCTCCTATAATATTCCAGCCTGTCTGCTCTAAACGGTTTGTTGACCCAAAAAACAAACACACTGCAGAGGTCATTATTCTAGGGCAATTCTTTGTGTCCTGAGCATCAGCAGAAAGCTTCTATTAAGGATACAAACAAGTCTAAAGTTCCAAAGCTGCTATAGGCGAAGGTCACATGAGAGCCATCTATGGCAGTGATCCTGTCCAATCCAAGGATTTTGTCTCAAAAATTGCTTTGTGTCTGACAGGATCAGAGCATGATACACCGATGATGTAAAAAACCAGCAGCTCAGTGAGGAATCTGATATTTAGCCACTTTAACCCAGCAGCAAGTCTGTGCCAATTAGCAAGTACCTTCTGCTGCTTTTCAACATCTTTCTCATCAGGGTCAAGCAAAATGCGGAACATTTGGTCCACTCGGGAATCTGTGGAGGACATGAGCTGCACCTGTCAGAAGAAAAATACAGTTATATGGGAGTGCAGGAGTAAAAATCACCAAGCCGTTTATTGCTTCTTCCTACAAAGAACAGTTAAATAACTTCAATATTATAACTGAATGTGATTTGTCAGGTAAATTAAATTGAGACCGATAGACTGTAAATAGCAAATTCATGCAGAGAGAAGGAGATTGAACATGCTCTCCCCCCCCCCCTTTATACTACGGTATAATACTATATAATACTTTATACTACGGTATGTGCTTTTTTTAAGAAAATAAATACATCACCTTATAGTTTCTATATTCTTTTTTTATTTTTAACATTTTGTGTGTATTTTCTACAATATTAAAAGTCAAGAGTTTTGCTTGTAGGCTCCCTGCAGCAGATCATTTCCCTACTACATGCCTTGCTCTACATCGTCTCTCTATGTGAAGGCTGGCATCTTAAAAAAGTAGTGGCTTTTCTCCCTCAAGTCCCCATCCCCCCTAAATAATAGTGATCTGATGACTGGTGGGCTAATACTCAGAACGTAGAGGTGCAAAAAAGAACAGATCCACAAAATGAATGAAGCAAAAAATAGGAAGTGGCATGCACCGCAGGTTTTCAGGTATGGCTTCCTTTCCAACAAGTCCAGAGCAGGGGCGGACTGACCATTGAGGAACTTGGGCACTGCCCGAGGGCCCCATGCCACTAGGGGGCCCCCAGCAGGGTTGCCAGGCTCAGTAAAACCAGGGACAGTATGTAAAAATCTGTGTTTTTTTTTTACATCTGTCCCTAATATGTCCAAAACCTACATGCTTTTGATGTGAAAATCCCGAGATTTTAGCTGCCCCGACTCTGTACTGCCACCTGGCTTGGTGGCCATCTATAAGCCCGGGGGCCCCATAATCTTCTATTGCCCGGGGGCCCCATGAGTTGTCAGTCCGCCCCTGGTCCAGAGAGAAATGGGCAAAGACATAGTGGCATTGCCAAATCTTACTCCTAATCTTACTAGACTAAGAATTACAGGCAGCAGTGAATTAGCTGATCTCACACTGCAGATATGCAGCTATTAGGCTACAGAATAGGAGTGTCCAGGCCCAGTCATATATCAGGATTAGGGATGAGCTCCGACGTGTTCGCACAGTCCATGTGCAGATCCCGTCAGGAAGTCTGCACGGCACTAAGCTAACCACAGGCAGGGAGACATTTCCCCGATCTCTGCAGCCGCACATTAAGACAATGTCTCCCTGCCTGTGGACTGTGCAAACATGCCGGAGCTCAACCCTAATCAGGATGTGCATTTCTTTTTTTTCCAGGTAGAATGCGGGACAAAAAAATTTTTTCAGGGCGCTGCCTAGACAGGCCATAGACAGTGAAAATTTTCCCTTTTTTTGCAACCATGGGTTGCAGGAAAGAAAGGTGTACGATTCCCCCATCAACACAGACAGTGCTGACAGTGGAATCCCTCATGCTTAAAAAACTGTCCGCCCGCTGGGAAAATACTGTGATTATTGCTAACAGCTACAGTTGCCGCCAGCGATAATCGCAAGTAAATCTGGCAGGCTGGTTGTACCCAAGTTGATCAACCGATCAACTTGGTACATTCAGCTTAGGGATGTCCCGATACCGATACTAGTATCGGTACCGATACTGAGCATTTGCGTGAGTACTTGTACTCGCGCAAATGCTCCCGATGCTTCGCCGGATACTTTTTTTTTTTTTTTTAAGGGCCAAGTGTGGGAGGCTAGCAGGTGGAGGGCGGACTGCAAGGGGCAGGGAGTGGGCTGAGAGGGATTGGCTAGCAGGCGGAGGGCGGACTGAAAGGGGGCGGAGAGGGGGTGGCTAGCAGGCAGAGAGCTGACTGAGTGGACGGAGAGGGGGCGGCTAGCAGGTCGGAGAGCTGACTGAGTGGGCGGAGAGCAGAGCAGTCCTCCGGTATGTATTGTAAAACATGCCACTACATACCACTAATGGGAGGAGAGCTGCTCCCCCGCCGCTGCCTAGTTCATCAGCACTCGGGAACATAACAGCTTTCATTTGAATAGCTGTGTGTTCCCCCGCCGCTTTCTCTTAGGGGACACGGCTGCATTAGGGGACATGGCTGCGTTAGGGGACATGGCTGCATTAGGGGACATGTAGGGGACATGGCTGCATTTGGGGACATGGCTGCATTTGGGGACATGGCTGCATTTGGGGACATGGCTTGCATTTAAAAAAAGTATCGGTATTCGGTATCGGCGAGTACATGAAAAAAAGTATCGGTACTTGTACTCGGTCCTAAAAAAGTGGTATCGAGACAACCCTAATTCAGCTTGCACATGCACAGTTCGAATATCAGCTGGTCCCTGCTGAACCGGCCAAGATTTGAACAGCCAGCCAGTCCTAAGCACAATTTACATTTCTAGATGTTCCTTATAAGACAGCAAGACACAGTGTAAACATTTGCCAGCATACCTTGGACCTTCAGGATAAGTTCCAACGTTTATTTATTGAAGGGTCACATCACAAATAAAAAAGTGCGTGCCTGATGGAGGAGTTCTGCGTGGCTTTTTGCACCTTTTTGTTTGCGATGTGATCTCTCTTCAATAAAAAAAGTCAAACTTATCCTGAAGATCCGTGGTATGCTGACAAATATTGTGCCATCCATGTTCCAGTATCCAGCTGGTGGTTGCTGCAGCACCCGGTATTTTAGAGCCCATTCCAGGAATGCGTGCAATGGGAATATAGACTATTATAAAACATCACTATTTTGAGTTCAGGTTCCGCTATAAGAACTTACATTGTAATGCTGTAACCCACAGCAACCAGTCAGCGGTTGTCTCGTAGTCTGAACTGCTGTGAAAGCTGGTTACTTTGAGTCACTACGCCGTTTCCTTCAGTTGAGGCAGAACAATGACTGTGTTTGAAGTATCTGCCCACACCTTCTTTAGAAAATAATCCGGCTAGGATATCATTTATTTTATTTCAGAAGGAGGTATTATGTATGGAAAATATAAATCCCCATTATACAATAATCCCTACCCACTTTTGGCTTTATTATTGGTGTCAAAATCATCTACAAAAAAAATTCTGTATTAAGCCGGCAGTAGATGGAGTGATTTTATTTTCTGCAACCACAGGTTGCAAGAAAGAAATTAGCTTGAGTCCTCTATCAACATAGTGTTGACTAGTGATTGATCCATGATCCGAATGGATCAACCTGTTCGGATCGACACACCACGCGATCCGCAGATTGAGCTCCTAGGAAAGGCTGCGGCTTCGACCTAGCTCCGGAGCAGCGGCCACCTTAGTACACCCGGCGGTGGCCTAGGTGAGCTCCCCTAGAGTGTGCGCTGACGTCATCATCACCCGCTTGCTGGTAAGAATGGGGGGGGGGGTATGTGGACATTACACCTTGGGGGGAGGAGATGTGGATATTACACCATGGGGGGGGGGGGGGGGGGGGGAGGGAGATGTGGACATTAAAGTGGGGA
Source organism: Rana kukunoris (assembly GCA_029574335.1). Taxonomy (NCBI): domain Eukaryota; kingdom Metazoa; phylum Chordata; class Amphibia; order Anura; family Ranidae; genus Rana; species Rana kukunoris. The sequence goes on from CM056051.1 coordinate 42,340,587, forward strand.
CTTTATATGGTGGTGATCCGAAAAATTATCCGAGGAACAATCCGAACTGTGAGTTTTTTGATCCGTTGCACCCCTAGTGGTGTTGACAGGGGAATCACTCCTGAAGAGCTATTGTGTTCTCCCAGTTGGGGGGGGGGGGTGGTGTTAAAGACAGTGATTATTGTTATTGTGTGTTGATCAATCAACTCGAGATTCCAGTCATAGGGTCTGTTGGCATAAAGCGATGCTAGTTTTAGCTGTGCTTTACGGCCACTAGCAGGGCACATTTAACCCTCACCAAGGACTAAGAAAGGGTTAAAAGTGCCTGTGTTGCCTATTCCTTCAATGGGCAAGGGTGGTGTAGGAGCGCTACTACAACCCCCCCCTAAAAGATTCTGCTTGCAGGACTTTTTTTCCAATCCCACAAGTGCACCGTCCCAGTGTGAAAGCACTATCACACTGGGGAGGCATGAGAGGTGCTTTTCAGGCGCTTTACATGCTCTATTTTTAGTGCTAATATGCCTCAGAGTGAAAGGGGTCTAATAACTAACCTAAGACCCCTTTCACACTGGAGGTGTTTTTCAGGCACTTCAGCGCTAATAAAAACGCCTGTAAAGAGACTGAAAAAAGCCTCAGCTGCAATACCTGTGTGCCTTTACACTGGGGTGCTGCACTGGCAGGGCGTCCAAAAAAGTACTGCCAGCAGCTTCTTTGAAGCGCTTTAGGAGCAGTGAATATACCACTCCTTTGAAATCAATGGGCAGCGCTGCCGAACCGCTGGCAAAGAGACGCTATGTGGGCGCTTTTAACCCTTTTTCAGCCGCTAGTGGGGGTTAAAAGCGCAGCAAAAACTACGGTAAAGCGCCGCTAAAAATAGCGGCGTTTTACCGCCGACGCCCGGGCGCTTTCAGTGTGAAAGCACTCTTAGTCAATGCTTTGCTGGGTACGTGAACTTTAAGTTCTTGTTTACACAGATTTCATATACACTGAATTAATGTTTCCCAGACATACCTTTTCTTGTGCCCGGACTCCCAGATTTCTCACAGCCTCCAGAAATACTTTATTTTTAGGTTCCAGCGTCAAACACCTGCGAAGATCAAGTATCGCTTGGTCTATTCGTCCCAGTTTCTCCAAAGCCTGACTGCGCCTGAATAGGGCTTTCACATCACCGCCATCCACCTCTATAGCTGTAGAAAGAAAAAAACAGCCATAAAAAGAATGTTATTTCTCAGTGTGATTTCTACAGCACAAAAGCACCCCTGACAATGAATACAAAATCTGGACACCATGAATAGCTATCCTACCAGGAATTATAATTTATCACAATAGACGTAATATAGGAAAATAGAGTGTACAGTATATTTAGCAGTCATGTTGAGGGCCAGATTTATGACTAGGAAGGAACTGTAGGCTTGTGCCCATAGACAAGTGGGGATCAGCTTTCTTGATACTAGGTGCTTCAAAAAGGGGCGGACTGACAACTCATGGGGCCCCCAGGCAATAGGAGATTATGGGGCCCCGGCAATAAATTATGGGGCCACACAGTATACACACACACAATATACACACACTGAAAAAGGTACTGGAGCTATAATCTTCGGATTTTTTTGAAAACACTAATTTTTAAATACTGTCCCTGGTATTACTGAGGCTGGCAACCCTGATGAGGCCCCCTAGTGGCATGGGGCCCTAGGGCAGTGCCCGAGTGCCAAAATGGTCTGTCTGCCCCTGGCCTCAAGGTACCCCCTGACATCAGTAAAGGGCCGCACATAAAATTCAATATCAGAGACACAACAGGATATACAGTAGTCAAGGTCTATAGGAATGGTACATGAGATGGTCAAAGACTGCGGACATAATACAAGAGATGATCAGAGACTGTGGATATGCAGGAATTGTGGAGACTGGTGACAGACTTCAGGAGAAAGTGGACTGGAGACACATTACATAAGGCTGGTACAAAACACTACAATAACAGGGCGATGGAAAAACGCAGATTAGTGTCTGCAGGACCCTGAGGTCTGCACAAAAGGTGCAGGGCCCTGGCCACAGGTCGGGCACCAGGGCTATAGACAATATAGAGACAAGGATGCACCTTTTTTCTGTAAAATGTTCTGTGTAAAAGAGGTCCTCTTAGCTGGCCAAAAAGTTTGGTTGCCTACAGCATTCTGTAGTGGTAATCTGGCCCTGGCCATCCCAGTGATGGCGAACCTTGGCACTCCAGATGTTTTGGAACTACATTTCCCATGATGCTCAACTACACTACATAGTGCATGAGCATCATGGGAAATGTAGTTCCAAAACATCTGGGGTGTCAAGGTTCACCACCACGGATTTAAAGGTATGCTCCAACTTACACCTCGGATACATTGATGACAAGCTTTCACATCTATAGTAAGTATTGCCCTTAAGAACTAAGGTTCACCTTCTTCTAAAGTACTGATAGTTCAAATGAAGTGAGCAGAAACCCATTTACCTTTTGATGAATCTTCTTCTGCTTTTGTGTAGTTTTCCTGCAAAAGATAACATTTTAATTAAATGATGACCTACACTGCCTTGAAAAAGTATTCATACCCGTTAAAATTTTCCACATTTTGTCATGTTACAACCAAAAACGTAAATGTATTTTATTGGGTTTTTATGTGATAGACCAACCCAAAGTGGCACATAATTGTGAAGTGGAAGGAAAATGATAAATGCTTTTCCAGATTTTTTACAAGCAAATATGTGAAAAGTGTGGCGTGCATTTGTATTCAGCCCCCTTTACTCCGATACACCCAACTAAAATCTAGTGGAACCAATTGCCTTCAGAAGTCTCCTAATTAGTAAATAGAGTCCACCTGTGTGTAATTTAATCTCAGTATAAATACAGCTGTTCTGTGAAGCTCTTAGAGGTTTATTAGGCCCCTTTCACATGTGCAGACCGTTCAGATTCGCCTTTTAATTTTTTCAGGTGGACCTGAACGGGCGCTCCATGTACCTGTATGGAGCGTCAGATGTCAGCGGTGACATGTCCGCTGACATCAGATCAGCTCCGATCCGATCCTCTCCGCTAAAGTGTGACGAATGCAAACCCAATTTTGCATCCGGTTTGCAGATCAGATGAAAACGGACAGACTGTTTGTTTTCATCTGATCCCCCCCATAGAGGAGAGCAGAGATCTGACTGGTCCGTTTCTGCTCAGCGGGGATCAACAGAGCAATCCCTGCTGAGCAAGCGGATGTCTGAAAACAGATCCACACATGTGAAAGGGGCCTTAGAGAACCTTAGTGAATAAACAGCATCCTGAAGGCCAAGGAACACCCCAGACAGGTCAGGGATAAAGTTGTGGAGAAGTTTAAAGCAGGGTTAGGTTATAAAATAATATCCCAAGCTTTGAACATCTCACAGACCTTTGTTCAATCCATCATCCAAAAATGTAAAGAGTATGGCACAGCGGCAAATCGACCAAGACATGACCGTCCACTGAAACTGACAGGCTGGGCAAGGAGAGCATTCATCAGAGAAGCAACCAAGAGGCCCATGGTAACTCTGGAGGAGCTGCAAAGATCCACAGCTCAGCTGGGAGAATCTGTCCACAGGACAACTATTAAGCCATTGTTGGAAGAAAGCCATAAGAATTCTCGTTTGCAGTTTGTGAGAAGCCATGTGGGGGACACAGCAAACATGTGGAAGAAGGTGCTCTGGTCAGATGAGATCAAAATTTTACTTTTCGGCCTGAAAGCAAAATGTTATGTGTGGCGGAAAACTAACACTACACATCACCCTGAACACACCATCCCCACCGTGAAACATGGTGGTGGCAGCATCATGTTGTGGGGATGCTTTTCCTCAGCAGGGGCAGGGAAGCTGGTCAGAGTTTTAAACTATGTGGACAGTCTTCCCAGAAGAGTTGAAGCTGGTATAGCTGCAAAGGGTGGGCCAACTCAGTATTGACTGGGATGCCATTAATGTTCATGCGTGTGAAAAGGCAGGCTTCCCAATACTTTTGACGATATAGCGTATGTGCGAGCTTGGTGTAAACACGTTAAAAAAATAAAAACGTATGGAGAAAAAGTATATGATGCATTCAAAAAATCCCCAGTTTTCTGATCTCACCAATTTCAGGTAGCAGGCGGCTCGGTTTCGGTGCAGTACTGCTTTATCCTGCGTGTCGGTAGATATTTTGATTGCTTTTGTATAACACGAAATTGCTGCTTCATAGTCCCCAGATTTAAAGTGCTTGTTGCCATCCTCTTTTAGATTTTCTGAATTCGTCTGCAAAAAGAAAAAAAAAATAATATTATTAAAAACATAGAAAGCTGTGATTTGCAGTAATATACATTTTCCTGACAGTAAAGTGCCACACTAGTGTACAGACAGAATACTGAAATGTGGAAGAGGATGCTCTAAATTAATTATCTTCATACTGGGGTTAATTGCAATTAAAAACGATTAGTTTGAGCCACCCAGGTTAGTGACAGGTTTAATTAAATATGCATTTAAAATTATTGCTGAAAAAAGGTGGATTATTCGCCACCAAAAATGATAATATATATATATATATATATATATATATATATATATATATATATATATATATATATATATATATACACACACACACACACACACACACACACACACACACACACACACACACACACACACACTATGTCACAGAATAGAGTACACCCCTCACATTTTTGGAAATATTTTATTATATCTTTTCATGCGACAACACTGAAGAAATTACATTTTGATACAATGTAAAGTAGTGAGTGTACAGCTTGTTACATAGTAGGTGAGGTTGAAAAAAAGACACAAGTCCAACCTATGTGTGTGATTATATGTCAGTATTACATTGTATATCCCTGTATGTTGTGGTCATTCAGGTGCTTATCTAATAGTTTTTTTAAACTATCGATCCCCTCCGCTGACACCACCGCCTGTGGAAGGGAATTCCACATCCTTGCCACTCTTATGCCGCGTACAGGACATTCCGACAACAAAACTGTGGATTTTTTTCCGACAGGTTTTGGACCAAACTTGTCTTGCATACACACGTTCACACAAATGTTGTCGGAAATTCCAATCGCCAAGAGCGCGGTCACGTACGACGGCACTATTAAAAGGAAAGTTCAACGGCAGTCGTGTTAGAAGTTTGGTGAGAGACAATTTGCGCTTTTCAGCTTTGTGCTTTTCAGTCCGTTACAGCGTGACAAATGTTCTCCATTATAAACGCTAGTTTTACCAGACCGAGCGATCCCATCTCGTACTTGTTTCAGAGCATGCATTGAATTTTGTGCGTCGAAATTGTCTACACACGCTCGGAATTTATGAGAACAGATTTTGTTGTTGGAAAATTTGAGAACCAGCTGTCAAATTTTTGTTGTCGGAAATTCCGACATAAAATGTCCGATGGAGCCTACACACGGCCACAATTTCCGATAAAAAGCTCACATCGAACATTTGTTGTCGGAAATTCTGATCGTGTGTACGCGGCATTACGGTAAAGAACCCTCTACGTAGTTTAAGGTTAAACTATTTCTTCTCATTTTAATGAGTGGCCACGTGTCTTGTTAAACCCCCTTCCGAGAAAACGTTTTATCCCTATTGTGGGGTCACCAGTACGGTATTTTTAAATCAAAATCATATCCCCTCTCAAGTGTCTCTTCTCCAGAGAGAATAAGTTCAGTGCTCGCAACCTTTCCTCATAACTAATATCCTTCAGTCCCTTTATTAGTTTTGTTGCTCTTCGTTGTACTCTCTCCATTTCCAGCACATCCTTCCTGAGGACTGGTGTTCAGAACTGGACAGCATACTCCAGGTGCGGCCGGACCAGAGTCTTGTAGAGTGGGAGAATTATCGCTTTATCTCTGGAGTTAATCCCCTTTTTAGTGCATGCCAATATTCTGTTTGCTTTGTCAGCAGTAGCTTGGCATTGGATCATCTACTAGGACCCCCGGGTCCTCTTCCATACTAGATTTCCCCAGAGGTTCTCCCCCTAGTGAGTAGATTGCATGTATAACAGTGCAAGTTTGCTGTCCCCTCAAAATAACTCAGATCATAACAATTAATGTCTAAACTGCAGGCAACAAAAGTGAGTACACCCCTAAGTGAAAATGTCCAAATTGGGCCCAATTAGTCATTTTCCCTTTCCTGGTGTCATGTGACTCGTTAGTGTTACACGGTCTTAGCCTCAGGTGTGTTATATTTGTGTTGGGGAGCAGGTATGTTACATTTGGTGTTATCACTCTCACTCTCTCATACTGTTCACTGGAAGTTCAACATGGAACTTGCTCTACATAAAAATGGCCTAGGCAGCACGGTGGCAAAGACCATACAACGGTTTAACAGGACAGGTTCCACTCAGAACAGGCCTCGCCATGGTAGACCAAAGAAGTTGAGTGCATGTGCTCAGTGTCATATGCAGAGGTTGTCTTTGGGAAAAAGACGTATGAATGGTGCCAGCATTGCTGCAGAGGTTAAAGGGGTGGGAGGTCAGCCTGTCAGTGCTCAGACCATACGCCACACACTGCATCAAATTGGTCTGCATGGCTGTCATCCCAGAAGGAAGACTCTTCTAAAGATGATGCACAAGAAAGCCCGCAAACAGTTTGCCGAAGACAAGCAGACGAAGGACATAGAATTACTGGAACCGTGTTCTGTGGTCTGATGAGACCAAGATAAACTTATTTGGTTCAGATGGTGTCAGGCGTGTGGCGGCAACCAGGTGAGGAGAACAAGAGTAGCGCAAGGTCTCTAACATCTGTGATGTCATCATGGAGGAGTGGAAGAGGACTCCAGTGGCAACCTGTGAAGCTCTGGTGACCTCCATGCCCATGCCCAAGAGTGCTGGAAAATAATGGTGGCCACACAAAATATTGACACTTTGGGACTAAGTTGAACATTTTCACTTAGGGGTGTACTTACTTTTGTTGCTAGCGGTTTATTTAATGACCGTGTGTGGAGTTATTTTGAGGGGACAGCAAATTTACACTGTTATACAATCTGCACACTCACTACATTGTAGCAAAGTTTTATTTCTTTAGTGTTGTCACATGAAAAGATATAATAAAATATTTACAAAAATGTGAGGGGTGTACTCACTTTTTGTGAGATACTGTGTATCTCAAATTCAAAACACTATCGGCAGTGTAAAATACAATCAGAACACTTATGCCCTGTACAGACGACCGGAATTTCCAATGGGATAAAATCCGATGTAATTTTCCATCGGAATTCCGTTCAAGCTGTACTGCATACACACTGTCAGACCAAATTCTGACTGTCCAAAACGCGGTGACGTAAAACACTACGACGAGCTGAGAAAAATGAAGCTCAATGCTTCCGAGCATGCGTCGACTTGATTCTGAGCATGCGTGTTTTTTTCTCCGTCGGAGTTCCACACAGACGATCGGAATTTGCGATCGGATTTTTTCCATCGGAAAAAAATAAAACATGTTCTATTTCTAAACTCTGATGGAAAAAAGTCAGATGGGGCCCAAAATTCCGTCTGACTTTTTTCATCGGAAATGCCAATCCTGTGTACAAGGCGTTAGACTCTTTAAAGCAGAGTTTCACCCATTTTTAAGAGGTGGTCTTAAACGAAAGACCACCTCTCAACACCTCGTGGATATTAAAAAAAAATGTCTCCTTCTTACCGAGTGTACTTCCGATCCAGCCAGGCCACGCCCACAACATCACGTCCTCCTCTGTGGCAAGCTTCCCAGTTGTCTTTTGGAACCTGTGTGTGTCTCGGAAGACAAGCTGACCGTTCACAAAGCGACTCGCACATGCGCAGTAGGAATCTGGTAGTGAAGCCGCAAGGCTCCACTGCCGGTTTCCCTTAGTTGGAATAGCGGTGCCGATACCTAATCCGATAGACGGATCAGCCTCGTGGGGCGACATTGTGGGCTCCCTGGACAGGTAAGTGTCCTTATTAAAAGTCAGCAGCTGCAGAGTTTGTAGCTGCTGACTTAAAAAAAAAAAAAAAACAATTTGTCTGAAACATGCCAGGAGGCAGCTGTCAGCCATAAATCAAGATTTCAAGAGCAGTTGAGAATCGTGGTTCTGCCACATCCAAATAGATCAGCTCCTCTCTTAACCGTGGAGCTTACTGCTGAAATACATAAGAAAGGTGTGCGGTGTGATAAATACTCTACTAAAGACGCTGCAGCTCTTCTTACAAGTGAAAACTGTAATAGCAACTGTCATGTATTTAACATACAGGCAATCATTGCTGACCTCTGCCATTACAAAGGCTTCTCTAGTTGTCTGGCTGTCTTGCTAAAACCCCAACATTATACATTTCAGCCACAAGCATGATAATAAAAGCTTCTGACTTTCCTGATTTGCATACTTGTTCCAGGTCAGTGAAACAAATTATTGAAGACGGGGCGTCAGTATAACACCAGACACCCAGCAATGACAGAGGTCAGCAACGGTAGACCCGAGAATTCTCTGACCACACATCCAAAGACCTCCCTCCATCCAGAGCTGAAAGATTAAAGGGTTAGTAAAGGAAAAAAAATGTTTAGTTTAAAATAACAAACATGTTATACTCCCCTCCAGTGTGCAGTTCGTTTTGCACAGAGTGGCCCCGATCCATGTCCTCTGGGGTCCCTCGCCGGCTGTTTCTGTTCTCCCCGCAATTACTCACCACAGTCATTCGAGAGCTCGCAAGGCGGTCAGTAATTGCGGGCACGCTCTTGTGTACAGCGAGCGGCCATAGCGGCTCACCTTATCACTCGGCCCCGCCCCTCGGCGTGCCGCATCACTGGATGCGATTGAGAGCAGCGCCAGCCAATGGCTGCGCTGCTCTCAATCCATCCGCTCTAGCCAATCTGCGGCCAGGCTGAGCGGCAAAGAGGATCTCGGGACCCTTTTGACAACGTGTATTGACACGAAACGCGTCAGGGATGACTCCATTGTTGCCACCATTCTATCTGATATGCGCTGTATTCTCATCCAATATGTAAGTGCAACTTTTAAATACATTTTTACATAGATTTTTACGGTATTACACTATGGTGTCCCCTCTTCTTCTCTTTACCTATACTTATCATTGATACGGATGACCATCCCCTGTACCCTATGAATGCGAGATCTTCCAAACATCCTCTGGGTATTGAATTGTGCATCACAACCACTTGTAGACCCTTCTCTTGAAGAAATACAACACCGAGTTTTGAGCATTTATCAAGCCTGACCGACTCTAGAATTTGCACTTTCTTAGAGTCCACCTGTTCTGGTAAGCCTGCATTCTCACTGGTGGTGGGACATCTTTCCACGCTTGAAAAACCAAACTTTTTCTTTCTGTGACTGGAATTCCAGAAACATCCTTTTTCTCACACAATTTTTGACGTTGAACTTTTGCACTGTTTAATGATTACCGGGTTCATTTTTGGACTTTAGTGTTTGAATTATCATTTTATGTGCATTTTTATTTTTTATGCGATTTTCACTTTATTGGTACATTCTGCAATTTATTGTATTTGAGCGCTGCATTTTCCTTTTCCACAATCCATCCGCTCTAGCCAATCAGCGGCCAGGCTGAGCGGCGAAGAGGATCTCGGGACCGCGCTGGACTTTCGAGGGGTCAGGTAAGTATAACAAGGCTCGGGGAGGGGGGGGGGGGGGCGGGCAGCATCAGATGTTTTTTCACCTTAACCACTTAAGACCTGGACCTTTAGGCAGCTAAAGGACCCAGGCAGTTTTTGTGATTCGGCAATGCGTCACTTTAACTGACAATTGTGCGGCTGTGCGCCGTGGCTCCCAAACAAAATTGGCGTAATTTTTTTCCCACAAATAGAGCTTTCTTTTGGTGGTATTTGATCACCTTTGCGGTTTTTATTTTTTGCGCTATAAACAAAAATAGAGCAACAATTTTGAAAAAAATTCAATATTTTCTACTTTTTGCTATAATAAATATCCCCCAAAAATATATATAAAAACTTTTTTTTCCCTTAGTTTAGGCCGATACGTATTCTACATATTTTTGGTAAAAAAAAAAAAAAAAAAAAAAAAAATAGCAATAAGCAGTTATCGGTTGGTTTGTGCAAAGTTTATAGCGTTTACAAAATAGGGGATAGTTTTATTGCATTTTTATTTTTTCTACTACGCGATCAGCGTTTTTTTTTTTTTTTTTTGTGACTGCGACATTATGGCGGACACTTCGGACAATTTTGACACATTGGGACCATTGTCATTTTCACAGCAAAAAATGCATTTATAATGCATTGTTTATTGTGAAAATGACAGTTGCAGTTTGGGAGTTAACCACTAGGGGGCGCTGAAGGGGTTATGTGTGACCTCATTTGTGTTACTAACTGTAGGGGGGTGTGGCTGTAGGTGTGACGTCATTGATTGTCTGTTCCCTTACACAGGGAATCACAATCAATGAGGGCGCCACAGTAAAGAACGGGGAAGCCGTGTTTGCACACGGCTCTCCCCGTTCTTCAGCTCCGGCGACTGATCGCGGGACTCCAGCGGCGATCGGGTCCGTGAGTCCCGGTCACGGAGCTTCGGACCGGGTCACGTGCATGCGCCCGTCGGCAGAATGGCACGGCTGGGCACATCCACGTACCTGTATGTGGCCCTTTAAGCCCAGCCGTGCCATTCTGCCGACGTATATCGGCGTGAAGGGGTCCTTAAGTGGTTAATGCATAGATTGCATTAAGGTGAAAAAACATTTTCCTTTACAACTCCTTTAACCACTTGCGGCCCGCGCTATAGCCGATTGACGGCTACAGCGCGGACCTGAAATTCCAACCCGCCGTCGATTGACAGCCGTCCCTTAAGGCGTTCCCCGCGCACGCTCCAGAGCGCGCAGCGGGGAAGCTCTGTGTTGGCTGTGTCCATCACAGATCGCGGCGAACGACCAATCAGAGTGGCCGTTTGCGATGCGATCTGCACGGCCAATGAGAGATGATCTCATATGTAAACATATGAGATCATCTCTCATTGCCGTTTTACACAGAGACAGCGTCCTGTCTCTGGAGAGGAGACCGATCTGTGTCCCTTGTAAATAGGGACATAGATCGGTCACCTCCCCCATTAACCCCCCCTCCCCCCACAGTTAGAACACTATGTAGGGAATACATTTAACCCCTTCCTCACCCCCTAGTGTTAACCCCTTCAATGCCAGTCACATTTATACTGTAATTAGTGCATATTTATAGCACTGATCGCAGTATAAATGTGAATGGCGCCAAAAATGTGTCAAAAGTGTCCAATGTGTCCGCCATAACGTCGCAGTCCCAATAAAAAAAATAATAATAATAAATCGCAGATCGCCGCCATTTCTAGTAAAAAATAAATAAATAAATAATCATAATAATTCTGTCCCCTATTTTGTAGGCACTATAACTTTTGCGCAAACCAGTAGCTTATTGCGATTTTTTTTTTTTTACCAAAAATATGTAGAAGAATACGTATCGCCCTAAACTAGGGAAAAAAAAATGTTTTTTTTTTTTTTTTTTTTAAATTGGGATATTTATTATAGCAAGTAAAAAATATTGTATTTTTTTTTTCAAAATTGTCGCTCTTTTTTGTTAATAGCGCAAAAAATAAAAACCGCACAGGCGATCAATTACCACCAAAAGAAAGCTCTACTTGTGGGGAAAAAAGGACGTCAATTTTGTTTGGGAGCCACGTCGCACGACCGCGCAATTGTCAGTTAAAGCGACACACTGCCGGAAGCTGAAATTTCACCTGGGTAGGAGGGGGGTATATGTGCCCAGTAAGCAAGTGGTTAAACCTCATCTATAGTCAAAATGTAAAATCATATATTAAATTTCTACATTGTATTTTTTGTCTACTAATAATAATCTGAACAATCTTGAAGTTTGTAAATACACTTTGTGAAGATCTCCACACATTTACTTCCTTGAATTCTGTAAAACATAATCACTATGTCCTGTGAGTAAGCACTGCTGTGTCACACATTTCACAGAGCCTGCCTTAACCACTTACGGACCACCCGCCGCAGTTTTACTTGATGACTTTGAAGAGGAATACCGTTGTTATGGTAGCAGCTGGCTACCATAACCCCAGTATCCTCTTCTTCTGCGGGAGGTCCTCTACAAGATAAAAGTGGCGCCACTCACTGGTGCCCTCCGCCACTTACCAGAGCCGTCGGTAGCGGCGGAGGCGATCCGTTCCTATCCCTTGCTGTGAGTGGAGACGAGTGAGGGGGAAGATGGCCCCCACCCATCTGCATATCACTGCAGGGCAGAAGCGACGTCAAAACGTCATGTCCGCCCATACGTCTTAAAGGGAAATTTTTTTGTTGTCATTTTTTTAATTTTCTATTGCATTCAAGTCCAAATATGAGATCTGAGGTCTTTTTGACCCCAGATCTTATATTTAAAAAGGACCTGTCATGTTTTTTTTTCTATTACAAGGGATGTTTTCATTCCTTTTAATAGGAATAAAAGTGGCCCACTTTAAAAAAAAAAAAAAACATTTTCAAAATCAATAAAATCAAGTAAAATAAATAAGAAAAAAAACAAAGCTCGCGCACAAAAGCGAACACATACGTGAGAAGCGCCCGCATATGAAAACGGCGTTCAAACCACACACGTGATGTAGCGCCGCGATCGTAAGAGTGAGAGCAATAATTCTAGCCCTAGACCTTCTCTGTAACTCAAAAGATGCAACCTGTAGATTTTTTAAACATCGCCTATGGAGATTTTTAAGGATAAAAGTTTGACGCCATTCCATGAGCGGACGCAATTTTGAAGCGTGACATGTTGGGTATCAATTTACTCGGCACTGATGGGCAGCGCTGGTATGCAGCACTGATGGGCACCCATAGACGGCACTGATGGGTACTTATGGGTGCCACAGATGGGCACTGATAGGTGGGAACTGGTCATTTATGGGAAGTGAGAGGTGGCACTGATGAGCACTGAGAGGTGGCACTGATGGCATTGCTGGTCATCGCTTCAGTCAGTGCCCATGTTGCCAGTCAGTGCCCATTTGTGGGCACTAATTGGCATCTATTGTGCTCAATTTTTTATTGTTACCTATTATTGCTTTATTGTTGTTTTATTGGGTCCTGGCGGCTTTCCTGGTGGTCCAGTGTGGTCATCCGAGGTGGGGCTGCGCTGATAAACAATCAGCGCGAACCCCTTCGTTAGGAGAGCCACCGATTGGCTCTCCTCTACTCGCGTCTGTCAGACATGAGTGAGGAAGAGCCGATCAACGGCTCTTCCTGTTTACATCGTGATCCGGAGGCTCTTTACCGAGATCAGAGATGCTGGACGTCAATAGACGTCCAGTCAGGATAACACAACCACTTCCCGGATGTCAATATACTATTGACTGGGCCGGAAGTGGTTAAGGAGACGTTTCAGGAGGCAGAGTCAGTACAGGAATCATTGCTTGCAGGTAGCAAGGTACCATGGGATATGTAGTCCTTAGAAATTGAAAGTAAACAGCAGAGGAGAAGCTGCAACGAATGCAGGGAACCCAGGAAGTTGTGGCAAAAGACGGCTAGCAAACCGGCAGAACTCGCAACACGAAAGGACATTTTTCAAGTAAGTTTATGTTGGACTGTTAAAAATAACCATTGTCTCTACTACAAAAATTAAAGTTGATGCTGTCACCATTGATCCATTGAGTGACGTTGCACCGCAATCCTCGTGCATGTGCAGTAGGGAATCGGGCAGTGAAGCCCCGATTCCCTCACCCAGGATGGAGGCAGAAGTAGCCGAGGACCGAGTGATTGCTCAGCCTCGTCTGCTGACATCGCAGGCGCGCTGAACAGGTAAGTGTCCATTTTTTTTTAAAGTCAGCAGCTGCAGTGTTTGTAGCTGCTGGCTTTAAAAAAAAAAAAAAACAAACAAAAAAAAACAATATTGCAATTTTTTTAAATTGTCGCTCTATTTTTGTTTATAGCGCAAAAAATAAAAACCGCAGAGGTGATCAAATACCACCAAAAGAAAGCTCTATTTGTGGGAAAAAAAGGACGCCAATTTTGTTTGGAAGCCACGTCGCAAGACCGCGCAATTGTCAGTTAAAGCGACGCAGTGCCGAATCGCAAAAAGTGGCCTGATCATTTGGCAGCCAAATGGTCCGTGGCTGAAGTGGTTAATTTTTTGCAGGTGGGGAGCGGCACTCCGCTATAATGTCACTTTGCGCGGGGGGTGGCGCCTCAATGCAGCTCCGAGGGGGCGCACCAGAGCCGCAATGCAATGCACACAGTTGTAGTGCAATAGTTCAGCAATTATAGGGATAAAAAGACGGTGGGAAGGAATCACATCAACTCCATCTGCCTGTCAAAGCCATTCCAGTGTGGATCTTTTTTAACCACTTCAATACCCAGCCATATACAATTGACGGCCTGAGATGGGATTTACCATCCTAAGTGGCCGTCAATTGACGGCCTGGGTATTGCAGGCGAATATCTGGATGATGCCTGCAGCCAGAGGCATCATCCAGATATCCTCTTCTTCAGCCGGCGATTCTGCACAATGTAAGAACGATCATAGCGGCGGTTCCGCCGCTTGATCGTTCTTACAGGCCGCGGGAGGGGACATCCCCCCCTCCCGCCGCCATCCGGTGCTTCTCCGGGCTTACCTGTACCTTCGGGGGCCCGGAGAACGAATCGTCGGCGGCGGCAGGAAGCATAGAGATGACTGGTGACCAGATGGTCACCAGTCATCTCTATGACCGTCGGAGGACCCGGGCGCGATCTGATGACGTCACGCCCGGGTCCCCGTATGTAAACAAAGCCGCAATTGCGGCTGTAAGTCACCATTCATGAGATCGGTGATTTTTTTTTCACCGATCTCATGGTTTCCAGCCTGGAGGTGAGATGTGAGGTCTTATTGACCCCACATCTCTCCATAAAGAGGACCTGTCACACACATTTCCTATTACAAGGGATGTTTACATTCCTTGTAATAGGAATAAAAGTGTAAAAAAAAAAAAAAGGAAAAAAAGTAAAATATAAATAAAAATAAATAAAAAATAAGTAAAAAATAATAATAAAAGATAAAAAAAAAATTAAAACGCCCCTGTCCCCGATAGCTCGCGTGCAGAAGCGAACGCACACGCAAGTCCCGCCGACATATGTAAACGCCGTTTAAACCACACATGTGAGGTATTGCCGCGTGCGTTAGAGTGCCAGCAACGAATCTAGCACTAGATCTCCTCTGTAAATCTAAACTGTAACCTGTAAAAAATAAATAAAGCGTTGCCTATGGAGATTTTTAAGTACCGAAGTTTGGCGCCATTCCATGAGTGTGCGCATAATTAAAGCGTGACATGTTGGGTATCTATTTACTCGGTGTAACATAATCTTTCACATAATACAAAAAAATTGGGCTAACTTTACTGTTTTGTTATTTTTTTAATTCATAAAACAATTTTTTTTACAAAAAAAATGCGTTTGAAAAATAATTGCGTAAATACCGTGCAAGATAAAACTTTGGAATGACTGCCATTTTATTCCCTAGGGTGTCTGCTAAAAAAAAAATATATAATGTTTGGGGGTACTGTGTAATTTTCTAGCAAAAGAATGATGATTATTACATGTAGGAGAGAAGTGTCAGAATAGGCCGGGTATGGAGGTGGTATAAAAGCCTGGTATTGAAGCGGTTAGAGTGCCTGTCACACCTAATGCCGCGTACGCACGATCACTTTTTGTGATGAAAAAAAACGACGTTTTAAAAAACGTCATTTAAAATGATCGTGTGTGGGCAAAACGTTGTTTTATGTCTTCAAAAAAACGACCAAAAAAAAATTCCAACATGCTTGAATTTTTTGTGTCGTTTTTCAAAATGTCGCTTTTTTGTGTCATAAAAAGTGATTGTGTGTGGGCAAAACGTCGTTTAAAACGACGTTTTTAAACCCGCGCATGCTTAGAAGCAAGTTATGAGACGGAGCTTCAATGGAACAGAGTGCCGTCGAAAGTGTCTTACGTCACCACGCTTTGCTAGAGCATTGTGGAAAAACGATGGTGTGTATGCAATGTCGTTTTTGAAAATGAAGTTTGAAAAACGTCGTTTTGTTTCGTCACATAAAATGACGTTTTTTTTCATCACAAAAAGTGATCGTGTGTACGCGGCATTAGAGTTTACATTCACTTTCATATCAAGTCTATTGGGGAGATCTGTCCTCACTTTCTGTCCTGCTGACCCACCCCAGTAACTGGGACAGGAAGTGAGGAGAAATCTCCCCAATGGGGTCATAGACTCAGTTCTAATCCCCCTCCCCTCCAGGAGAAGTTTTGTGTCCGGACACAGACTGTTGTCACACTTCTTCCTGCAGACAGGAGCTGTGTGCTAACCCAGATATGGGGACACGTGACCCCTTCTCATTCATTCAGGCCTCCGGGCTTCAATATTTTCTGACCCACCACTGATGAGACACACAAACATCGCAATTCAGTGACAGCTCCGTATAAAACGTATAATACTCGGGCCCTCCTCACACCCACAACACCCCTTCTCATAACCCACACAGGTTTTAGTGCTGACCTTCTCGGCGCCGGGCTCTCCCATTTCCACTACGAAGGCCTCAACCCAAGCCGCGGTGTTTCCCAGCTGCCGCCTCCGCCTTACAGTGCAGTGTACCCGGCTGTGCTCGCAGGATTCCTCGGCTGGCTCCGCCCACTGATGATGCGGGAAGGCTCAGCCTATACCTAATATGGCAGTGTGTGTGTGATACAGAGAGGACTCAGCTCCGTATACACAGGCAGGGCTAGGTCACATTTACAGCACATTATTATAGGATTGATGTGAGCCAAATGACAATTCCAGTCACATTTCACACACAAGGCGGCCAGACATTTAATATTTCTAATAGGAGTCATTTATACAAGTGACTGAGGGGCGCTTCAATGCACGCCATAGAAACGCAGATATGTTCCAAATGCATTCCTGCATGCATGTTTTACTGCATTCCACTACAGTTCTGTGCAGAAAAATGCAGCATGTTCTACAATTTGTTCTGGAACTGGAATTAACATCCCAACCTGCAAAAACGAATTTCAGGAACGTGGCGCTCCGCACCCCAAGGCCCCACCCGTGGACCTTGTCAGTAGAACAGTGGACGGTGTCAGTAGAGAAGAGGACGGTGTCAGTAGAACAGTGGACGGTGTCAGTAGAGCAGTGGACGGTGTCAGTAGAACAGGGGACGGTGTCAGTAAGACAATGGACGGTGTCAGTAGAGCAGTGGACGGTGTCAGTAGAACAGTGGATGGTGTCAGTAGAGCAGGGGACGATGTCAGTAAGACAATGGACGGTGTCAGTAGAGCAGTGGACAGTGTCAGTAAGACAATGGACGGTGTCAGTAGAGCAGTGGACGGTGTCAGTAGAACAGTGGACGGTGTCAGTAGAGCAGGGGACGATGTCAGTAAGACAATGGACGGTGTCAGTAGAGCAGTGGACAGTGTCAGTAGAACAGAGGACGGTGTCAGTAGAGCAGGGGACAGTGTCAGTAGAGCAGTGGACGGTGTCAGTAGAGCAGTGGACGGTGTCAGTAGAGCAGTGGACGGTGTCAGTAGAGCAGAGGACGGTGTCAGTAGAGCAGGGGACAGTGTCAGTAGAACAGAGGACGGTGTCAGTAGAGCAGGGGACGGTGTCAGTAGAACAGTGGACGGTGTCAGTAGAGCAGGGGACGGTGTCAGTAGAGCAGTGGACGGTGTCAGTAGAGCAGGGGACGGTGTCAGTAGAACAGAGGACGGTGTCAGTAGAGCAGTGGACGGTGTCAGTAGAGCAGGGGACGGTGTCAGTAGAACAGAGGACGGTGTCAGTAGAGCAGGGGACAGTGTCAGTAGAGCAGTGGACAGTGTCAGTAGAGCAGGGGACGGTGTCAGTAGAGCAGAGGACAGTGTCAGTAGAGCAGGGGAGGGTGTCAGTAGAGCAGGGGAGGGTGTCAGTAGAGCAGGGGACGGTGTCAGTAGAGCAGGGGAGGGTGTCAGTAGAGCAGAGGATGGAGTCAGTAGAGCAGGGGACGGTGTCAGTAGAGCAGAGGACAGTGTCAGTAGAGCAGGGGACGGTGTCAGTAGAGCAGAGGACAGTGTCAGTAGAGCAGAGGACGGTGTCAGTAGAGCAGGGGACGGTCTAAGTAGAGCAAGGGACAGTGTCAGTAGAGCAGTGGATGGTGCCAGTAGAGCAGATGACGGTGTCAGTAAGGCAGTGGATGGTGCCAGTAGAGCAGATGACGGTGTCAGTAAGGCAGTGGATGGTGTTAGTAGAAGAGAGGATGGTGTTAGAAGAGCAGTGGATGGTGTCAGTAGAAGAGAGGACGGTGTTTTTTAGAGCAGTGGATGGTGTCAGGAAAGCAGTGGATGGTGTCAGTAAGACAGTGGATGGTGTCAGTAGAGCGGAGGACGGTGTCAGTAGAGCAGGGGATGGTGTCAGTAGAGCAGAGGACGGTGTCAGTAGAGCAGGGGACGATGTCAGTAGAACAGAGGACGGTGTCAGTAGAGCAGGGGACAGTGTCAGTAGAGCAGTGGACGGTGTCAGTAGAGCAGGGGACGGTGTCAGTAGAGCAGGGGACGATGTCAGTAGAACAGAGGACGGTGTCAGTAGAGCAGGGGACAGTGTCAGTAGAGCAGTGGACAGTGTCAGTAGAGCAGGGGACGGTGTCAGTAGAGCAGAGGACAGTGTCAGTAGAGCAGGGGAGGGTGTCAGTAGAGCAGGGGAGGGTGTCAGTAGAGCAGGGGACGGTGTCAGTAGCGCAGGGGAGGGTGTCAGTAGAGTAGAGGACGGAGTCAGTAGAGCAGGGGACGGTGTCAGTAGAGCAGAGGACGGTGTTAGTAGAGCAGGGGACAGTGTCAGTAGAGCAGGGGACAGTGTCAGTAGAGCAGAGGACGGTGTCAGTAGAGCAGGGGACGGTCTCAGTAGAGCAAGGGACAGTGTCAGTAGAGCAGTGGATGGTGCCAGTAGAGCAGATGACGGTGTCAGTAAGGCAGTGGATGGTGTTAGTAGAAGAGAGGATGGTGTTAGAAGAGCAGTGGATGGTGTCAGTAGAGAAGAGGACAGTGTTTTTTAGAGCAGTGGATGGTGTCAGGAAAGCAGTGGATGGTGTCAGTAAGACAGTGGATGGTGTCAGTAGAGCGGAGGACGGTGTCAGTAGAGCAGGGGATGGTGTCAGTAGAAGAGAGGATGGTGTTAGTAGAGCAGTGGATGGTGTCAGTAAAGCAGTGGATGGTGTCAGTAAGGCAGTGGATGGTGTCAGTAGAGCAGAGGACGGTGTCAGTAGGGCAGTGGATGGTGTCAGTTGTAGAGCAGTGGATGGTGTCAGTAGAAGAGAGGACAGTGTTAGTAGAGCAGTGGATGGTGTCAGTAGAGAAGAGGACAGTGTTTTTTAGAGCAGTGGATGGTGTCAGGAAAGCAGTGGATGGTGTCAGTAAGACAGTGGATGGTGTCAGTAGAGCGGAGGACGGTGTCAGTAGAGCAGGGGATGGTGTCAGTAGAAGAGAGGATGGTGTTAGTAGAGCAGTGGATGGTGTCAGTAAAGCAGTGGATGGTGTCAGTAAGGCAGTGGATGGTGTCAGTAGAGCAGAGGACGGTGTCAGTAGGGCAGTGGATGGTGTCAGTTGTAGAGCAGTGGATGGTGTCAGTAGAAGAGAGGACAGTGTTAGTAGAGCAGTGGATGGTGTCAGTAGAAGAGAGGACAGTGTTAGTAGAGCAGTGGACGGTGTCAGTAGAGCAGAGGACATTATCAGTAGAGCAGAGATTGGTGTCCGTAGAGCAGAGGACGGTGTCAATAGAACAGACATTGGTGTCAGTAGAGCAGTGGACAGTGTCAGTAGAGCAGAGGACAGTGTCAGTAAGGCAGTGAATGGTGTCAGTAAGGCAGTGGACGGTGTCAGTAAGGCAGTGGACGGTGTTAGTAAGGCAGTGGATGGTGTCAGTAGAGCAGAGGATGGTGTCAGTAGGGCAGTGGATGGTGTTAGTAAGGCAGTGGATCATGTCAGTAAGGCAGTGGACCATGTCAGTAAGGCAGTGGGATGGTGTCAGTAAGGCAGTTGACAGTGTTAGTAAGGCAGTGGACCATGTCAAAAAAGCAGTTAATGGTGTCAGTAGAGGAGAGATTTGTCAGTAGAGTAGAGGACGGTGTTAGTAAGGCAATGGAAGGTGTCAGCAATGCAGTGGACCATGTCAGTAAGGCAGTGGATGGTGATTTTTTTCCCCACAATGCTTTCTGGGGGGAGGGGTCTGGGGTAGTATACAGTGTTTGTAGGGCAGGGGGCAGTGGTGTCAGTAATTTTTTATTTTATATATATTTTTTTTACAATTTAATTTTTTATAAACTTTCTACAATTATTTTTATGTATTATTATTATTTTCTTATCAGCCCTGTGGGGTGCTTTGGTAGTAATCAGGGGTCTAAACAGACCCCTCACATCTCCCCTTTGAGACATAGAAAGGGACTGAGGACACAAATTCCCAGTCCCTTTCTCAGCACTGAAGATGAATGGGCAGGAAACAGTCTCCTATCCATTCATAAACTGAAGCTGAGTAATCACAGTTTATTTTGCTCAGTTATTACAGGACACAGGAGCGATCGCTCACTGTGTCCAATCAGAAATAGAAGGGGCTGGTAAATGACATATTTACCGGCCCCTTCCTCTGCTCTCTATTTTGACACATCCCGCCCGCAGGAGAGGAGGGAAGGTGGCTGCGGAGGCGCTGGAGGAGGACAGCAGGCCGGAGGAGAATGGAGGGGGGCGGGGAAGGGGGACAGTGGGCAGGAGGATGACATCACTGCCACCCAGGATCAGCCCTGCAGCCGGGTGCGCAGACACAGCCACTGCTCCCAATGTGACATCTGTGTGGGTACAGTGAATGGCTGTATATGGCTGTACTATTTAAACGCAATGCATCAGTGTCCATCTGCGCATGCGCATATGACTTATTTGCGCCACACGGAGGCTTTGCGTCATATGTGCATGCATTAATAGTTACCAATGCCCAGGAGCATTGCTGTTCACATTAATTTGGCCGTGTACAGCCATTTACTTGTATGGCAAGCTGTTACACAGCATCTGTGGCGCCTAGGGTGGGGGAAACGCCAAACCTATTTGTGGCCACCCAAAGATCGCAACGCACAGCACAGCGTATAAAGGTGCCTGTCCATGCAACAAATAAAGGTGCCTGAACATGCAACACATAGCACAGTATATAGAGTGGGCTATCCAGGGTATGCAACGTACAGCACAGTATATAGAATGTGGCTGTCCAGGGTATGCAACATATAGCAGAGCATATATAGGGCCAGATTCAGGTAGAGTTAGGCTGGAGTATCTCACTTTGAGCCGGCGTTTCTGTTTTCAGTAAGCAGAAAACAAGAAACGCCGGGTTGGAGTTCCTATACGAGCGGCGGAATTGTATTTCGCCGTCGTATCGGAACTGCAATTTTAAAAATGGCGCTCGGGGGCGTTCCCGCTGCTTAACGCCGAGAATATGTTAATCAGCGAGAATCTGCAATTCACGATCGTATTCGGGCCCGACGCAGTGACTTTCCGACGTTTCCGTAAGTGATACGCGGCGTAAAGAAAAACATGCCCCTTAGTAGAGTATCCTATGTTAAGTATGGCCGTCGTCATCGCGTCGAATTTAAACATTTTCGCGTCCTTTGCGTAAAACGTCCGTGAATGAGGATTGACGTCATTGACGTTCACTGACAGAATTTGGAGCATGCGCACTGACAGTCGACGCATGCGCAGTACGTTCGCCGCGGGATCGCGCCTAGTTTAAATAATACACGCCCCCTACCCGCCCAATTTGAATTCCGCCGGCTCATTTTCGCTACGCCGCCGCAACTTTAGGAGCAAGTGCTTTGTGAATACAGTACTTGCTCCTAAAGTTTTGGCGGAGTAACGTAAATGAGAAACGTTACTCCAAAATAAAGATTCGCCCATCTACCTGAATCTGGCCCATAGTGTGGTTTCCCAGGGATTGCAATGCACATCGCAACATATAGGGCCAGATTCAGGTAGATGGGCGAATCTTTATTGTGGAGTAACGTTTCTCATTTACGTTACTCTGCCGAAACTTTAGGAGCAAGTACTGTTATTCACAAAGCACTTGCTCCTAAAGTTGCGGCGGCGTAGCGAAAATGAGCCGGCGGAATTTAAATTGGGCGGGTAGGGGGCGTGTATTATTTAAACCAAGCGCGATCCCGCGGCGAACGTACTGCGCATGCGTCGACTGTCAGTGCGCATGCTCCAAATTCTGTCAGTGAACGTCAATGACGTCAATCCCCATTCATGGACGTTTTACGCAAACGACGCAATTTTTTTTAAATTCGACACGATGACGACGGCCATACTTAACATAGGATACTCCACTAGGGGGCTGGTTTTTCTTTACGCCGCGTATCTCTTACGGAAACGTCGGAAAGTCACTGCGTCGGGCCCGAATACGATCGTGAATTGCCGATTCTCGCTGATTAACATATTCTCGGCGTTAATCAGCGGGAACGCCCCGAGCGCCATTTTTAAAATTGCAGTTCCGATATGATGACAAAATACAATTACGCCGCTCGTATAGAAACTCCAACCCGGCGTTTCTTGTTTTCTGCTTTACAGAAAACAGAAACGCCGGCTCAAAGTGAGAGTAATGCCGCGTACACACGATCATTTTTTGTGATGAAAAAAAAACGACGTTTTCGGTGAAGTAAAAAACGACGTTTTTGAAACGTCACTTTCAAAGACGATGTTGCATACACACCATCGTTTTTTTCACAAAAAGCGAGGCTACGTTCACCACTCTTTTCCATTGAAGCTCGCTTCATAACTAGCTTCTGGGCATGCGCGGGTTGAACAACGTCGTTTTAAACGACGTTTTTGCTACACACGGTGACTTTTTGTGAAACAAAAAACGACGTTTTGAAAAACGACACAAAAAACATGTTGGAATTTTTTTTGGGTCGTTTTTTGGAAGACAAAAAACGACGTTTTGCCCACACACGATCAATTTAAATGACGTTTTAAAAAACAACGTTTTTTTCCATCGCAAAAAACGACCGTGTGTACGCGGCATTAGGCTGGAGTATCACTGATACTCCAGCCTAACTCTACCTGAATCTGGCCCATAGAGTGTGGCTGTCCAGGGTATGCAATATGCAGCACAGCATATAGTCCCTTGAAAAGTATTCATACCCCTTGAAATTTTCCACATGTTGTCATGTTACAACTAAAAAACCTAAATGCATTTTATTGGGATTTTATGTGATAGACCAACACAAAGTGGCACATAATTGTGAAGTGGAAGGAAAATGATAAATGGTTTTCCACATTTTTTACAAATAAATATCTGAAAAGTGTGACGTGAATTTGTATTCAGCCCCCTTTACTCTGATACCCCTAACTAAAATCTAGTGGAACAATTTGCCTTCAGACGTCACCTGATTATTAAATAGAGTACACCTGCGTGTAATTTAATCGCAGTATAAATACAGCTATTCTGTGATGCCCCCAGAGGTTTGTTAGAGAACCTTAGTGAACAAACAGCATCATGAAGGCACCAGACAGGTCAGGAATAAAGTTGTGGAGATGTTTAAAGCAGGATCAGGTTAATAAAAAATATCCCAAGCTTTGAACATCTCACAGAGCACTGTCCAATCCATTATCTAAAAATGGAAAGAGTATGGCACAACTGCAAACCTACCAAGACATGGCCGTCCACCTAAACTGACAGGCCGGACAAGGAGAGCATTCATCAGAGAAAAGCCAAGAGGCCCATGGTAACTCTGGAGGAGCTGCAGAGATCCACAGCTCAGGTGGGAGAATCTGTCCACAGGACAACTATTAGGCCTCGTACACACGAGGGGATATGTCCGCTGAAAACGGTCCGATTTCAGCAGACATCTCCGCTCGTGTGTATGGGCTAGCGGACAGATTTCTCCACCCGACAGATTTCAAAGCATGCTTTGAAATCTATCCGGTGGGAATCTGTCCGCCCGACATGTCTGCTGGTTAGTACACTTACCAGCAGACATTTCGTCCCCCACCGCCGCCGCGCCGCCGACGAATGGATTGGGCGCATGCGCGGAAGTGTTTAACTTCCTGGTGCGGTGACGTGGCGGTGACATGGCGGCGTCAACGTCACCGCCGTGTCACCGCCACGTCACCGCGCCGTCCGCCGGCGGGGAATTTGATCCGATGGTGTGTACACGCCATCGGATCAAACTCCCGATCGGACATATCCGATGGAAATGGTCCGCGGAGCGTTTTCATCGGATAAGTCCGATGGTGTGTACGAGGCCTTAGTCGTGCTCTCCACAAATCTGCCTTTATGGAAGAGTGGCAAGAAGAATCCCATGGTCGAGAGAAAGCCATAAGAAGTCCTGATTGCAGTTTGTGAGAAGCCATGTGGCGGACACTAGTGTTGAGCGGAATACGCCATATTCGATTTCGCGATATTTCACAAATATATAGAAGAATATTCGTGAAATATTCGTTAATATCGAATATTTGTGATATTTTATAAAAAAAAAAAAATGTTGCGAAATTTCCCTAATGCGAATGCGAAATTTCGCTAATGCGAATGCGAAATTGATTGCAAAATTCTCGTCAACACGCGAAAACGGAGATCATTTCCTGGATTACTAAACTAATATGCACTAAACACTAACTCTACTTACACAAACTTATATGACTAAACTAAAGCTAATTTTTTTTTTTTTTTTTATACACAAAACACAGAAGGGCAGAGAAAGTATTCACGAATATTCGTAATACGAATATTCGCATTGCGAATATTCGGCAACATAAAAGGATCGCCTCAGCTACTCGGCCAAGGGTCTCTAATCATACCAGCAATGCTTGGTATGATGGAGATCACTAGGATGTGATCTGTTTTAAAAATACTCGAATATGCAATATTCATTACGAATATTCGCAATGCAAATATTCGTGAGCAACACTAGCGGACACAGCAAACATGTGGAAGAAGGTGCTCTGGTCAGATGAGACCAAAATTGAACTTTTTGGCCTAAAAGAAAAATGCTATGTGTTGTGGAAAACTAACACTGCACATCACCCTGAACACACCATACCCACCGTGAAACATGGTGGTGGCAGCATCATGTTGTGGGGATGCTTTTCTTCAGCAGGGACAGGGAAGCTGGTCAGAGTTGATGGGAAGATGGATGGAGCCAAATACAGGGCAATCTTAGAAGAAAACCTGTTAGAGTCTGCAAGAGACTTGAGACTGGGGCGGAGGTTCACCTTCCAGCAGGACAACGACCCTAAACATACAGCCAGAGCTACAATGAAATGGTTTGGATCAGAGCATATTCATGTTTTAGAATGGCCCAATCAAAGTTCAGATCTAAATCCAATTGAGAATCTGTGGCAAGTTTGTTCTCCATGTGCAAACTAGTAGAGACATCCCTAAAAAGACTTGCAGCTGTAATTGCAGAGAAAGGAGGTTCTACAAAGTATTGACTCCGGGGGGCTGAGTGCCCTCCACACTTTTCACATATTTTTTTGTAAAAAAAAAAAAATTGAAAACCATTTATCATTTTCCTTTCGCTTCACAATTATGTGCCACTTTTTGTTGGTCTAGCACATAAAATCCCAATAAAATATATTTACGGTTTTTGGGTTGTAACATGATAAAATATGCAAAATTTCAAGGGGTATGAATACTTTTTCAAGGCACTGTACATAGTGTGGCCAAGAGTATGCAGAATACAGCACAACATATTGGGTGTGGCAGATTTGCCAGGTTTGCTGGATCCTGTTCTGCAATATTGAACACTGTTCTGCAATGATCCAGTGCCTGGGCAGTCTGGTGCCCGGTGCCCCCTGGGAGTCAGGCAGTGTTTGGTTCCAGGTGCCCCCCCATCCTCAGAAGACAGATGGGAGGCATGTGATATGTTGATGTCATGTAAAGCTGCCACTGAGAGTACTTTGTAAGGTGCAGTCTTGACTGCTGATAAGCATAGGCTCATTTATAACCTGGTAATAAAAAAAAACTTGCCGACGCAAAAAGAAAGCTGATTAGGTTGGAGCTTTATTGAACGTTACAAATGTTACAACTTTACAAATGTACCAAACAGCAATACCAGCAACAGTTTTACAGTGAGCATGCAAAAAACATAAACTCACATATTCTAAGAGGCCTTTTCTTACCATCAGTGCCAGACAGGCATTAGACTGGCCCCAGAATTTACCATGGGGGCATTGCCCATGTAGCACCCTGGAGTTTAGGCAGGGTTGCTCCTCACAAATTTACTTGCCAGGAGTTTGGTCAATTGTTATGCCGCGTACACACGACCGTTTTTCGGGTTCTAAAAAATTACATTTTTTTTAACCACTTCCTGACGGCCGTACGACTATATACGGCCGCAGGGTTCTAAATCTCTGACCAGCCGTCTTTTTACGGCCTCCGCTCCTCCGGGCCACTGGGGGGCGCGCGAGCCTGTCGCATTACTGAGATGCCGATGCGCGTGCCTGGCGGCCACAATGCCCGCCAGCCACTCGCGATCGGCAATTACAGAGACAAGGACATGAATCTGTGTGTGTAAACACACAGATGCATGTCCTGTCAGAGAGAGAGGAGACCGATCTGTGTCCCTTGTACATAGGGACATAGATCGGTCACCTCTCCCAGTCACCCCCCTCCCCGCACAGTTAGTACACAATGCAGGGTACACATTTAACCCCTCCCTCGCCCCCTAGTGTTAACCCCTTCAATGCCAGTCACATTTATACAGTAATTAGTGCATATTTATAGCACTGATCGCTGTATAAATGTGAATGGCGCCAAAAATGTGTCAAAAGTGTCCGATGTGTCGGCCATAATGTTGCAGTCCCAATAAAAATCGCAGATCGCCGCTATTACTAGTAAAAAAAATAATAATAAAAAATAATAATAATTCTATCCCGTATTTTGTAAGTGCTATAACTTTTGCGCAAACCAGTCGCTTATTGGGTTTTTTTTTTTAAATATGTAGAAGAATACGTATCGGCCTAAACTGAGAAAAAAAATGTTTAAAAAAAAAATTGGGCTATTTATTATAGCAACAAGTAAAAAATATTGATTTTTTTTTCAAAATTGTCGCTCTTTTTTTGTTTATAGCGCAAAAAAACCCCCGCAGAGGTGATCAAATACCACCAAAAAAAAAGCTCTATTTGTATGGAAATAAGGACGTCAATTTTGTTTGGGAGCCACATCGCACGACTGCGCAATTGTCAGTTAAATAGACACAGTCCTGGAGGCTGAAATTTCACCTGGGCAGGAGAGGGGTATATGTGCCCAATAAGCAAGTGGTTAATGTCATTAAAAACGACCGTGTGTGGGCTTCAGAGCATTTTTCGGGTTCTAAAAATTGGGCAAAAAAATATTCGAACATGCTCTATTTTTTCACAGCGTTTTTAACCACTTAAGCCCTGGAGCAAAATGCAGCTAAAGGACCAGGCCCCTTTTTGCAAATTGGCACTGCGCCGCTTTAACTGACAATTGCGCGGTCTTGCCACGTGGCTCCCAAACAAAATTGGCGTCCTATTTTTCTTACAAATAGAGCTTTTTTTTGGTGGTATTTGATCACCTCTGCGGTTTTTATTTTTTGCGCTATAAACAAAAATAGTGTGACAATTTTTAAAAAAATGCATAATTTTTAACTTTTTGCTATAATAAATATCCCCCAAAAATATATATAAAAACATTTTTTTTCCTCAGTTTAGGCCGATACGTATTCTTCTACCTATTTTTGGAAAAAAAATCGCAATAAGCGTTTATCGGTTGGTTTGCGCAACATTTATAGCGTTTACAAAATAGGGGATAGTTTTACTGCATTTTTATTATTGTTTTTTTTTTTTTACTACTAATGGCGGCGATTAGCGATTTTTTTTTGTGACTGCGACATTATGGCGGACATTTCGGACAATTTTAACACATTTTTGGGACAATTGTCATTTTAACAGCAAAAAATGCATTTAAAGTGGAGTTTCACCCTAAAAAAAAATTCTAACAATACATTGAGCCGACTGATTACACTGCCGGTATGCTGTTTTTTTTTCCGTACATACCTCGTTAGCGCCGTTTCATCCCTCGGCTTCAGGGTACGATTCTTGCAGGGCTGGGCTAGTTGATTGACGTTCCTCCGACCGGCGCATACTGCGCGTCACGACTTTCCAAAAGAAGCCGAACGTCGCTGCGCAGGCGCCGTATAGAGCCAACTCTATACGGTGCCTGCACAATGACGTTCGGCTTCTTTCGGAAAGTTGTGATGCACAGTATGCGCCGATCGGAGGAACGTCAATCAACTAGGAACGCCCAGCCCCGCAACAATTGTACCCGGAAACCGAGGGATGAAACGGCGCTAACGAGGTATGTACGAAAAAAAAAAAAAGCCCAGCATACCCGCAGTGTAATCAGTCGGCTCAATGTATTGTTAGAATTTTTTTTAGGGTGAACCTCCACTTTAAATTGCATTGTTTACTGTGGATATGACAGTTGCAGTTTGGGAGTTAAACACAAGGGGGCGCTGTATGGGTTATGTGTTCCCTGTGTGTTTACAACTGTAGGGGGGTGTGGCTGTAGGTCTGACATCATCGATCGCGTCCCCCTCTATAAAAGGGATGACACGATTGATGCTGCCACGGTGCCACCACAGTGAAGCACAGGGAAGCCGTGTTCACACACGGCTCTCCCCGTTCTTCAGATCCGGGGACTGATCGCCGCACTCCAGCGGCGATCGGGTCCCCATGTAAATGAGTATGGGGTACATAGTAGTCCTTTATTTAACCACTTCCCTACGGCCGTACGACTATATGCGGCCGCAGGGTGGTTCTAAATCTCCGAAAACACGGCAGCCCCTTTCCTCGTTCCCAGCGCGCGCTCCAGAGCGCGCAGCGGGGAACTTGTGTACTGGCCGTGTCCTTTGGACACAGCCAATCACAGATCGCCACGAACGGCCAATCAGAGTGGCCGTTTGCGATGCGATCTGATGGGCCAATGAGAGATGATCTCATATGTAAACATATGAGATCATCTCTCATTGCCAGCTCTCACAATGACAGCGTCCTGTCATAGAGAGAGCATACCGATCTGTGTTCCTAGTACATAGGGACACAGATCGGTCACCCCCCCTCCCCCCACAGTTAGAACACAATGCAGGAAACACATTAACCCCTTCCTCACCCCCTAGTGTTAACCCCATCACTGCCAGTCACATTTATACAGTAATTAGTGCATATTTATAGCACTAATTGCAGTATAAATGTGAATGGTGCCAAAAATGTGTCAAAAGTGTCCGATGTGTCCGCCATGATGTCGCAGTCGCAATAAAAATCGCAGATAGCCGCCATTACTAGTAAAAAAATAAATAATAAAAAATAACAATTCTGTCCCTTATTTTGTAGGCGCTATAACTTTTGCGCAAACCAGTCGCTTATTGCGATTTTTTTTTTTTTTTTAACCAAAAATATGTAGAAGAATACGTATCGGCCTAAACTGATTTTTTTTTTAAATTGGGCTATTTTTTATAGCAACAAGTAAAAAATATTGTATTTTTTTTCAAAATTGTCGTCCTTTTTTGTTTATAGCGCAAAAAATAAAAATCGCAGAGGTGACCAAATACCACCAAAAGAAAGCTCTATTTGTGGGGAAAAAAGGACGCCAATTTTGTTTGGGAGCCATATCGCACGACCGCGCAATTGTCAGTTAAAGCGACGCAGTGCCGCAAGCTGAAATTTCACCTGGTCAGGAAGGGGGTTTACATGCCCAGTAAGGAAGTGGTTAAAAAAAAAAAAAAACATCAACCGCTGTAGATCCATCATCAATCACGATGCCAGCTACCACCACCGCTGGACCAGAAAGAAAAAATGGTGTGTCCCGTGATGTCATTGACCGGTGCACGCTGGGCTACCAATGCCACAAGGGAGCCGGGACACCAGTAGATGTCGCCGGGTAGCTCCCCCCCCCCCCCCCCTTAGCTTCTTACTTGTGAAATGTCACACTGAGCAAATTCACTGTCAAAATCTCTTGTACTGTCTTTCTTTACTTTTACACTTTTTCGGTGAATAGGTGGGGTACCCCATACTCATTCCCATGAGGGGGGGGGGGTGGATACAGATGAGCCCCCCTCCCGCAGAATCTTACTACCACAGCCCAAGGTTGTGGGGAAGAGACTCTTGTCACCATCAAACAAGGTGCTTTGGGGTGGCACTATGTACCCCCATACCTATTCAAATGGGGATCGGGATCTAGGTGCCTCCTTGTTAAATTCTGATAAGCCTACCACCCGCAGACCCCCACAATCACAGCCCAGGGTTGTGGGGAAGAGGCCCATTTCCCCATCAACATGGGGACAAGCTGCCTAGCCCTCCATGTTGAGGGCATGTGGCTTGGTATGGTTCATGCTGACCTGTCGGGCTGCCTGTTCGGATAAGGGTCTGGTATAGATTTTGGGGGGGAACCCCACGTTGTTGTTTTTTTGGATACATTTTATTTTTTTGACGGCAATTCTTTTATTTACATTCAGCTGTCAGAGGGGAAGCCCACTGACTGCTGACTCATCGATTGTTAAGGACACGGCTGGCTTCTCTGCCCGCTCTTTAGCAACCAGCTATACAGTGTGTTAAAGAGAAAAATAAAATGTGAAACGCAAAATTCATGAAAACTTCATTCAAAAACGCATCAAGAACACAGGTTTAAGAAAGCAAAATGCTTTATTGTTAAAAAAAAAATGCAAAATGCACCAGAAAAAAACATCAAGCAGAGCGGCATAGATGTGAACCTATACTTAGGGGCAATGGCTCTTTTTTAATTGCTACTAAGATGGTCCTTCTGGGGTCAAAGGGGGCAGAGCTGACCCAAGTTATGCTGCCATGAGGAGACCCTAAGGTTGCCACCTTTTCTTTAAGCCAAACCCAAACACTTTAGAGGCCTGGGAAATCTTTGGGTGCCCCAAAGAGAGTAGAAATGCGGTACACATAGCGTGCAGCAGTGAACAGTGGGTGTGGCCAATTTGCTCTTGCTGACATCATCGCCCTGCCCTCCAGTGATGCCGAATCTGCCCCCAGACAGCCACCCGCAGCTCCCGGATGGCAACAGATTTGTGTGTGACAAATCTTGGTTACTCAGGGAACCACAGCCAGTCTGAATACCGTGTCCGGGTTCAAAACCTGGACTCTCCGGGTGAATCCCGGACAGGTGGCAACCCTAGGAGACCCAGGAAATTAGTTTTTGCGATTACCCTTTAACAATTCAGTAGATAAGTTAGCTTGGTTATGGTTGTGAATGGGTTGACAAATTCTCTGATAGGTTGCTATACATTGGAGTAGATTTACTAAAACAGTTGCACTCAAAATCTGGTGCAGCTGTGCATGGTAGTCAATCACCTTTTCCCTTTAGCTTGTTTAATTAAACTTTGGCAATAAAACCTGGAAGCTGTTTGGTTTCTATGCAGAGCTGCGTCAGATTTTGTATACTCCAGTTTAAGGCCAGGTTCACACTATCGCCGCATGTGGCGCACAGCTTGGGTCCGGTGGGCTGAACTCAAACCTGAAACGCACCAAAAAAAGTATGCGTTTTTCGGCACACCGCGCCGGACCCGCTGCGGAGATATGTGAATCAGCGCCATAGAGAGCCAGTCACATTCTCCGGCTATGTGAAATGGATGCGTGAAAACGTGTGAGCCCGGCCTTAGTAAAAAAGAAAACTGAGATTACAGCAATGATGTGTTTCAGACCTTGTCTAATTCAGTGAAACACATTTTTACATTAATGATGTTTGATCTGTAATAATATATGGGACCCTGCTGCTGGGATCAATATTTTAATCATGCATACTGGGTTTTGTAATAACAAGTAAAGTTATAAATATGAAAAGGTGTCCAACTGTGCGGATCAATGTACTACTTCCATTAGCCCTGATAAATTCCTCTCTTCATTGCTTTTTCCCTTTAAATCAAAGTCAGCGATTTATCTTTCATGAAATCAGTTAATAAGAACACTCCTTGTAGAATGGATTTTGCTGCTCTGACAGTCCAAAAAACGCTCAACAGAGCAAGAGGTGAATTACATTTTGTGCAAAGCAGATGCTGCCATGAAAAGGCTTAAAGCCCAACTCCAGGCACAGCAAAGAAAATACCCCTGTATTAGCTGTCCCCCTATTCTAAGGTGACCAGATTTTTAAAATAAAATCCGGGGACATATTTTTTCTTTATTAGTAATGGTGCCAATCAGCGACTCTCTGCCCGTCGCCGCCCACGTTACAGCCTCTCAAGTCTTAGGCCATGTACACACAATAGGTTAACCAGATGGACCGTTTTCATCGGTCAAAAACGAGTGTGTGTAGGCCCCATCGTTTGCTTAACCTTCGGTTAAAAAACTTGCTTTAAAATTTAACCCATGGACGGCTAAATGATTGTTCAAAACCGATCGTTAGTACGCACGACCATCGGTTAAAAATCCATGCATGCTCACAATCAGATCGACGCATGCACGTCGTTGTGTTTTACGTCACCGCGTTCTGATACGATCGTTTTTTTAACTGATGGTGTGTAGGCACATCAGACCATCAGTCAGCTTCATCGGTTAACCTATGACAACGGTCCTTCGGACCGCTCTCATTGGATGGACTGATCGTGTGTACGAGGCTTAACTCTTCGGGCCCCGGCTACTACTGGGTGGGGAGCGGAGGAAGATCACTCCGCCAGGAAGGCAAGGAGATAGGCAGGTAGCTGGCTAGGATTTGAGCCAAGGCAGAAGAAAATGCGAGCGAAGCTGAATGGGCATGCGCCCGAAACTGAAGAAATATTCCCCCCGCTCCGACCAACACATGATAATCAGAAAGGGGCACAGATAATGGGGAAAAATACACCCCCCCCCCCTATGCTAGTAGGCACGGCAGAGCAGGGGGTGGGTAATTAATTTTTTTTTAATTTAATTCTGCACTGACTGTCTTTGAAATTGCCCCTGCCCCCTATTAAATCCAATCAGGGGACAAAACCAGGGACAGACTTGGTCCTCAATCAGGGGACTGTCCCCTGAAACTGGGGATGTCTGGTCACCCTACCCTATTCCCCTAGCCAGGGCCGATCCGCCCTATAGGCTCACTATGGAAGCTGCTTAGGGCCCCCCAAATTACTAGAGGCCCTGCCTGGTGAGAAGTCATTTTCAAACCCTCACCCCGCTTCTCAACTCGCTGGCTGCATGGGAGAAGAGGTAAGAAGTCAGCACCCGAAGCTTCTCACTTTAATGTAAGATGCCACTTCCGACAGCAGAACACCCCCTCCCCCACTTCAATCTTTAATATGACATGTCACTGTCAGCAGCGCCTCCACCCCCTTAACTTTAATGTGGCATGTCATTTTGCTTAGGGCTCCAGGGAGTTCAGGATTGGCACTGCCCCAAGAATAGTGTCTGTATGCTCCATCGGACAATTCTTGTCGGAATTTCCAACAACAATTGTTGGGTGTTCATGCTCTCAAATTGTCCGACAACAAATATGTTCCGTCAAGTCATCCAATCGTGTGTACACAAATCTGTCGGACTTAGGCTGGGTTCACACTAGTGCGGTGTGAATTTCAGCTCTGTAATCTCTGCAGATAGATAAGGGAAGTGTTCAGCAGATCCACTGCGTTTTAGCTGCGGATTTGGAGACCTGGGAGAAGTTCCGAGTGAGAGGAGAGTGTGGGAAAAATGTATTGAGCTGAATGAGAGAAATTCCTGAAGAGAAATGAACACATCTGCAAATCAGCTGCGTACCCATAGAAGATAATGGGACTGAATTCGCACCTAAGCCGCACCACAAGGCATAAAATCCGCATACGTTTTTACTGCACTGCGCAGTGCGAATGCATCGCACATATGTGAACCAGCCTCATTGAAAACAATGTATTTAGAAATGTTCTGCGTATTAGATGCGGTTTAAGCCGCACTCAATTCGCATAGGTGTGAACCCGGCCTAAAAGTACAAACGCGCATGCTCCAAACCAATGCTAACTATAAGAATAGGGATTGAACAATGTCTTCAAAGAGCCAAAGCAGCTCAAATTTACATACTTTGGGGTCAATTCACTAAGGCCGGGTTCACACCTATGCGAATTGGTTGCGGCTTAAACGGCATCTAATACGCAGAACATTTCTAAATACATTGTTTTCAATGAGGCTGGTTCAAATATGTGCGATGCATTCGCACTGCGCAGTGCAGTAAAAACGTATGCGGATTGTATGCCTTGTGGTGCGGCTCAGGTGCAAATTCAGTCCCATTATCTTCTATGGGTACGCAGCTGATTCGCAGATGTGTTCAGTTCTCTTCAGGAATTTCTCTCATTCAGCTCAATACATTTCTCCCCCACTCTCCTCTCACTCAGAACTTCCCCCAGGTCTCCAAATTCTCAGCTAAAACTCAATGGGGCAGATTCACAAAACAATTACGCCTGTCTAACTGGGGTTAGACAGGAGTAATTTCAAATTTCGCGCGGCGTATCACTAGTTTGAATCCTCAAACCATGATACGCCGGCTTCGGGCTTTGATCCGAGAGGCTTACGTCTTCGTAAGCCTTCGGATCTACGCTGCCATCTATTTGCGGCCGCTGGGAGGAGTTCGCGTCGTTTTGGTGCGTCGGGATATGCAAATGTGTTTTTACGGGGATTCACGAACATACGAGCGGGCATCGCAATCGTTTTCGTCTATTTTTTTATACGTAATGTTAGAGCAGCTTTTTTCTGCTCTAACTTTACGTAGCCCATGTTAAGTATGGCCGTCGTTCCCGCTTCGAATTTATTTAAATTTTTATTTTGTTTAAGTAACTCGTCGGGACGTGGATCGGCCGTAAAGTACGCTACATAAACAACGAATGACGTCACGACGTGATTTCGCGCAATGCACGGCGGGAAATTTGCGAACGGAGCATGCGCAGATCGATCGCCGCGGGAACGCGCCTAATTTAAATGTTTCACGCCCCCTACTCGCGCAGATGGATTGCGACGGGAGAAATACACTACGCCGCCGTCGTTTACCGTAGAAAATCTACCTGAATTCCACGTAGAGCAAGGTAAAAAACGGCGGCGTAGTGTATTTCTGATACGCTACGCTAAGCAAAATGTCTGTGAATCTGCCCCAATGGATCTGCTGAACACTTCTCTTATCTATCTGCAGAGATAAGAGAGCTGAAATTCACACCACACTAGTGTGAACCCAGCCTAAGAGTTAAAGAGGAAGTAAACCGTTTTTGTTTTTCCTGCACAAAAAAAAAAAAACCCTGCAAGAGAAAGGCATAATGAACTAGTAAGTATAGCATACTAGCTCATTATGTGGCACTTACCTGAGATTGAAGCCCCCAAAATGCTCCTCCTTCCCCTCCACTGCTATTTTGCCTACGAGTCTCTTTCGTATATCGCCAGAGTGTGACTGGCGGGAGCGGTGATGACGTCACTCCTGTGCATGCGCACAGTATCGGCATAATCCCGGTGCACCATCATACTCCGCTCCCCATCGCAGAATGCTGCGGAAGTGCTGTGGCGGCCAACTGCGCATGCGCGATGCGTTCCAAAGGCATCAGGCTCTTTCCTTAACATCCCTGTGGATTGGAGGCCAAGCGAGCGGAGCCCCTAAGTCCACGTCGCCCTGAATGACGGCTTCGCTGCTGTGTACTGTCTTAAATCCATTGGAACGCATCACAATTTTGTTTGGAATGCATCGCGCATGCGCAGTTGGCCGCTACTGCACTTCCGGAGCATTGTGTGATGGGGAGCTGAATATGACGCGCCACCGACACTATCCCATTCAAGACCCGGCCCGCTCAGTGCGCCTGCGCCATCAGTGCAGTCGTTTCTGCACCTTAAAGGGGTTGTAAAAGGTTTGTCTTTTATTTTCTAAATTGGTTCCTTTAAGCTTGTGCATTGTTGGTTCACTTACCTTTTCCTTCCATTTCTGTTCTAAATGTTTTTTTTCTTTGTTTGAATTTCTCACTTCCTGTTCTCCTCAGTATGCTTTCCACCATCATCCGAGCGGTGGAAAGTGATTTAGAACAGCTTAGTGAGGAGGAACAGGAAATGAGAAATTCAGACAAAGAAAACAAAGTAAAAATGAAAGGAAAAGGTAAGTAAACCAACAATGCACTAGCTTAAAGTAACCTATTTAGAAAATAAAAAAACTAACCTTTACAACCCCTTTATTCTAGGCTTACCTGTAGGTGCAAGTTGTCAGAGTGGATTTACAACCACTTTAAATAACAGACAATAATATCCGGTAAAATAGCGCTCGGGGTAAATCAGTTTTTAGGTGCAATTCACAAAAATGTTTGCATTAATTGATCGGTAATTACTGCATTCTTTCATGCAGTAATTAATCACATTGAGCTGGTTGCTAAGGAGTGGGCCAGGAAGCCGGCCGTCGCATCCTTGACAACGGATGACTCATTATCTGTCAGCAGGTTGCACGCTGACAGCTGAATGTAAAAAAAAAAAATGCCGTCAATTAAAAATTCTGAAAAAAACCCAGCATGGGGTCCCCCAATGCATAAAACGCCCGGTATAGATTTTAGGGGAACCCCATGCCAAAAAATAAATAAATAGTGTGCCCCCCCAAATCCATACCAGACCTTTATCCGAGCATGGTCAGGAAAGAGGAGGGGGCGAGAGAGCGCCCCCCTTCTGAACCATACCAGGCCACATGCCCACAATGGGAGGTGTTGCTTTGGGGCAGTGCAGGGGGGGCTCTGCTCTTCACCGCTCTGTTATTCTCAGACACCGGCTGGAGGGGCGTGACACAGCCTGTGACTGGCAGAAATCCATCCTCACCATGTTATTGCCAAAAAATAGCAAAGATTTGATTTCAAATATATATTTGAATGACAATTTAAAATAGTTTATTAATATCAATTATTTATTTTTACTCTGTATTCCAAAGGCTGATTTCTTTTATTTTGAACATGTGACCAGCAGCAGAGGACTAGTAACTCCTCCTGTTTCCTCGCAGACTGAGGAAGATCTGTGCTGTGAAAGCTGTATATCGATTCGGAAAAAGTTACTTCAATGTTTTTTTTTTTTATTATTTAAATAATTACAGTGCCACCATCCATATACAGAAATAGAAGGGACAATGTCAGTTAAACAGTGTGTGTTTAGTGTCACTTTAATTACAAATGTAATACATTTAAGATTAGATGAAAGTTTAACATAGAAAAAGAGTGAGTAGTCCATCAAGTCTGCCTGCTTTTTTTTTTTCATTAAAGTGGATGTAAACCCAAACGTTTTTTTATTTTTTTTTTGATGTCACAATGTAGAGTATAAGATTTCCTATCATCTGTGCCTAGTCTTGCCACAGAGAGTTAATCCAGCTCTGAGCAATCCTCTTTTATTGTTCAGTGAAATACAACAGACTTCCAGATAAAAACCAAAGTCCTTGCTTCTGAAAAAAAGTGCACAATTCACATCCCCTCCCCTGTGTTTTGATTAAATGTTTAAATGTTTTCAAAATATGGGGTGAGCCACAGTTCAGTGCCATGAGAAAATGCAACAGCCATCAGAATATACATAGAGCTGGAGGGAAGAGGAGAGGGGGATGTGAATTGAGCACTTTTTACAGAAGCTGTTTATGTGCACAAGATATGTAAATAACCTGTCACTCAAGCAAGGACTTTGATTTTTATCTGGAAGTCTGTTTTATTTCCCCAAACAATAAAAAGAGGATTGTTCAGAGCTGGATTAACTCTGTGTGGCAAGACTGGGCACAGATGATAGGAAATCGTATTCTCTACATTGTGACATATAAAAAAAAAAAGAGTCCCGCGCGCGTGCCCTGTGGGCACGATCGCCGCCGGGCACAAGCGATCGCTCGATACAGAGCGAGGACCGAGAGCTATGTGTGTAAACACACAGCTCCCGGTCCTGTCAGTGGGGGAAACGCTGATCTTCTGTTTATACAATGTATGAACAGAAGATCAGTGATTTCCCCCCCCATACAGTTAGAACACACCCAGGAACACAATTAAAGCGGATCTCCACCCTAAAGTGAAGATCCGCTGATCGAAACCCTCTCCCCCTTCGGTGTCACATTTGATACCTTTCAGGGGGAGGGGGGTTCAGATACCTGTCTAAAGACAGGTATCTTCAACCACTTCTGGCCCGCAGTCTTGGGCAAAAGACGGGTTTTTCCCATTGTGTGCTGGGAACTCTCGGCTCCCAGCACACAGCGGGAGCCAATCGGCGTAGGGAACCCGGCAGTGAAGCCGGAGCGCTTCACTTCCTGGTTCCCTCACCGTGGATGGAGGGGGGAGCAGCAGAGAGACGAGCGAACGCTCATCCTCTGCTGCGGACGCCGCTGGACTCCAGGACAGGTAAGTGTCCTATTATTAAAAGTCAGCAGCTGCAGTATTTGTAGCTGCTGGCTTTTAAAAAAATGTTTTAATGGGCCATCCACTTTAACCCCTTCCCTGCCCCCTAGTGTGAACCCCTTCACTGCCAATGGCATTTTTATAGTAATCCAATGCATTTTTATAGCACTGATCGCTATAAAAATGCCAATGGCCCCAAAAATGTGTCAAAGTGTCCGAAGTGTCCGCCATAATGTCGCAGTACTGAAAAAAAATCGCTGATCACCGC
The DNA here is from genome assembly GCA_029574335.1 of Rana kukunoris. Classification (NCBI taxonomy): domain Eukaryota; kingdom Metazoa; phylum Chordata; class Amphibia; order Anura; family Ranidae; genus Rana; species Rana kukunoris. Next base: position 42,379,081 of record CM056051.1, read on the forward strand.
CATTACTTGTAAAAAAAAATTATTAATAAAAATGCCATAAAACTACCCCCTATTTTGTAAACGCTATAACTTTTGCACAAACCAATCAATAAACGCTAATTGAGATTTTTTCCCCGAAAAATATGTAGAAGAATATGTATCGGCCTAAACTGAGGGAAATTTTTTTTTTAATATATTTTGGGGGATATTTATTATAGCACAATGTAAAAAATATTGCAATTTTTTCAAAATTGTCGCTCTATTTTTGTTTATAGCGCAAAAAATAAAAACCGCAGAGGTGATCAAATACCAGGCAGAAAACAAAAGAAAAAAGAAAGGCCCACCAGCCTAGTGTATTACCTCTAGACAATTTATTAAATAGTAAAAATAATAAAAACTACTCACAAAGGACATGTCAGACAGGCTTGTCAACCAACAATGAGGTACAATCTCCTCGGACCGCACTCCACAATGGGGGGGCTTTGGAACTATGTTGCTGCTGGCTGACGCGTTTCGAGGCGTCTGGGGCCTCTTCATCAGAGCTCAGCAGTCAGCACCCTTGATGTATTTAAAGGTTCCAATCATGTCTCTCCTTCCCCTTCTTTCTTCCAGACTGTACATACTAAGTTCCTGAAGTTGCTCCAGATATCTTTTATGCCCCACATTTTCCACCATTTTTGTTACCTGTCTCTGGACTCGTTCTATCTTATCCAGTAGTGTATTTAGGTTTTGTGCTGCCCTGGGCCTGACTAAACTCGTGCACCCCTAATTGAAATATAACCCGCCCCTTCCTGTCAAGGCCACACCCCTTTCTGTTTAAGACTTATCCTGAAATTTTCGAGTGGGGACACTAGTTCTTAGAGCCTGGGGGAGGGGGGGGCAATGGATTCTCTTCAGGGGGCAAGTTCTGAGGAAAAAAGTGTGGGAACTCCCACCCAAGATCCACTCCCCCACCAAAAAAAAAATGATACGCTCATATGCATAATTACTAAACCGCATGTTTTTTTTTCCCGATCCACGGAAAACCGCATGTTTGTTTGTTTCTAAATTCCGTGATAACTCGTGGCAGACCTCCGCAATTTCTCCTAAGAACAATGACAAAAGCTCCCAGGAGACATTGCGGCATTGAGGAAGTGACGGAATACCCGCACACTACCGATGAATCCATATAAAGGAAGCGCCCAGTAACATAAAGGATTACTAAGGTTCGCCTGCCCCTTAGAGTGACATGAGCTGGGCATCGCCACTTAGTGAATGATTGGCTCTGGCGGCTCGGCTGCTCTCGGCTGCTCTATTCCTGCAAAGGGGACTGAGTTCCTGCTGTGAAAAAAGTGCAGGAACTCCGTTCCCACGTTTTCTCGCAGGACTTGAGCCCAGGGCTGAGGCAATTTCAAAGACAGTCAGTGCAGAATTAATAAAATAAATAAATCTGAATTACACCCCCCTGCTCCGTTGCTCCTACTAGCTTGGGGGGGGGGGGTTTCTATTATCTGTGCCCCTTTCTGATGATCATGTGCTGGTTCTTCAGTTTTGGGTGCATGCCCATTTGGCTCCACTTATGTTCTTCTGCCTTGGCTCAAGTCCCGGCCAGCTGCCTGCCTGCCCATCTCCTTGCCTTCCCTGGTGGAGGGATCTTCCTCCACACCCCATCCAGTAGTAGCCAGGGCCCGGAGAGTGAGACTTGACAGGCTGTGAGGAGGGCGGCGACGGGCAGAGAGTCGCTGATTGTTGCCATTACTAGTAAAAAAAAAAATATGTCCCCAGATTTAATTTTAAAAATCTGGTCAGCTTATGAGCGGCCGCCACTGCTGGTGGACATCCATTTGCTGGCACCCACTGACTTATCACAGCAGAAGTGGCACACCCCCTACCTGAAAGTGCAGAATCACGTATATACAGAATGTGATTCTGCACAGAACAGCCGCCCTGTATCAGTAAATCTGCTATAGGGTGGTCTGCAAGTGGTTAAAGAAAAAAACGTGTGTTAGTTAGATAGGACATTTTTTATGAACTGAGGAGAATAGAGGGACAAAGTGATTTTGTTCCTGAAGAGGTCCAGTCTCTCCCCATGGGGGGCATTTCAAGGCTAGGGGTATTATACTAGCAGTATAGATTTTATGAAACACTGAAGTTATTTTACCCATTCCACATTTACTCTTGGCTCCATACTTGCGGTAAACATCTATTTTATGCATTATATGTTATCTTGAGGTAGTTCTACTAACAGCATGAGGCTCTTTCCTTCATGGCTGAATAAACACGCTGTAAGGCCTCCTGCAGAAACCAGATATAAACTTATGAGGTTCATTACACCAAGGGGAATATTTATAACACAGTAAATCTGACATTCAGCACACATTCATCTTCAAGGTGCTGTTTGGTGAAAGTCACATTCACTGCTTCATAAATGGACCCCTAAATGTACTCAGAACCAAAAATTAGATTTTTATGCAATATCCTAATTTTACTTCAATGTACTGGCAAATAAAGTGTTACTAAACTCAGGAGCCTGAATTCCCTATATCTGGTCTCCCATAGTACACAGAACATGGAAATACAATTATTTTAGTAAATTTCAACTGTTAAATACATTTTCACAACAGTAGTATATGCACAGGGTGTGTCAGGTGTGCCTGGGCACACCCTAATGACCCTGTGCTGGGCAGATTCCTCCTGCTACTTGGCTGCAGAGAAAGAAACTGGGGAATCTATGTCCTCAGTCCCTTTCTCTGTCGCAAAGGTGAGACATTAGGGGTCTGTTTAGACCCCTGATATTTCACCTAGGCCCCCCATGGGGCTCCAAAATGTATATATTTTTTAAATTAAAATAATATTATAAGAAAAATTAATACATTGTAAAAAATAATACAATTGGAAAAAAGTAATAATAAAAAAATATAAAAAATAAACTGACACCTTTTGACATCGTCCACTTCTCTACCGACACTGTCCATTGCCCTATTCCTTGGGGGTGAACACACTAATGCAGTAGGCTGTGCACACCTATGAGTATATAGCAGTCTTGGGCAGGTGGTCTTATAGTGTGAAGGAAACCCACATGTGCGAGGAATGAGGTAAGTTAGTCCTTCTTAACCTCTTCCCATCCTACATATAATCAAATAACAGCCGCAAGGTGGCTCTGCAAACCTGGGCGGCTGTCATATGACGTCCTCAGCTTCCCGGCCGCTAGGGGGCGCACTCTCCCGTCACTCGGGAGCCGATGCATGTGCCTGGAGGGCGCGATGTCCGCCAGGCACCCGCGATTGCCAGTCACAGAGCAGGAAAGTGTAAACACACAGATCCACGTCCTGTCAGAGGGGAGGAGACAGATCATGTCTTCCTTGTTCATAGAAACACCGATCTGTCACCTCCCCCAGTCAGTCCCATCCCCCCACAGTTAGAATCACTCCCTAGGTAACACATTTAACCCCTTGATTGCCCCCTAGTGTTGACCCCTTCCTTGCCAATGACATTCATACAGTAATCAGTGCATATTTATAGCACTGTTTGCTGTATAATTGTCATCGGTCCCAAAATAGTGTCAATACTGTCCGATCTGTCAACCGCAATATCACAGTCCTGACAAAAATCGCAGAAAACCGCTATTACTAGTAAAAAAATAAAAAAAGTCATAAATCTATCCCCTATTTTGTAGGTGCTATAACTTTTGCGCAAACCAATCAATATGCACTTATTGCGTTTTTTTTTTTTTAACCAAAAATATGTAGAATACATGTGGACCTAAACTGAGGAAAACATTAAAAAAATGGGATGCTTATTATAGCAAAACGTTAAAAAAATTGTGTTTTTTCCAAAATTGTCTGTCTTTTTTTTGTTTAGAGCGCATCATTTTAAATTACATTTTAAAAAATATAAGCATAAGTCTATTTGTGGGGAAAAAAATGATAAAAATGTCATTTGGGTACAGTGTAGTAATACCGCGCAATTGTCATTCAAAATGTGACAGCGCTAAAAGCTGAAAAATGGCCTGGGCAGGAAGGGGGTGAAAGTGCTCTGTATTGAGGTGGTTAAAGTGGAACGTCCTGCTAGATCACTTCAGGCTGGCCCCCTTTTGCAGGTATATTTATGTAAAACATTAAAAATGAGTGCCTATACTGTGTAAAATCAAGTAATATACTGTGCTCTGCACATACTCAATTACTGTCTATTTTTAGGCACAGCATAATTAAACCCTCCTATCCTTTACAGCCAAGGAAGCTACTTCTGTTTGATCTGCAACTGCCATGACGAAAAAATGTGCATGACGAAAAAAAATTGTTTAGATTTGTTAACCACTTCAATACAGGGCATTTTCACCCCCTTACTGCCCAGGCCAATTTTCAGCTTTCAGCGCTATAACATTTCGAATTACATTTTTGTTGGTGGTATTTGATCACCTCTGCGTTTTTTATTTTTTTCGCTATAAACAAAAGAGTGACAAGTTTGAAAAAAACACAATATTTTTTACTTTTTGCTATAATAAATATCCCAATAAAGATAAAAAATAAATAAAAAAAATACTCAGTTTAGGCCGATATGTATTCTTCTACATATTTTTGGTAAAAAATCGCAATAAGCGTACATTGATTTGTTTGCGCAAAAGTTATCGCATCTACAAAATAGGGGATAGATTTATGTAGTTTTTATTATAATTTTTTTTTACTAGTAATGGTGGCGAGCTGCGATTTTTATTATAACTGTGACATTGTGGCGGACACATCGGATACTTTTGACACTATTTTGGGACCATTGACATTTATAAAGCAATTAGTGCTATAAAAATGCACTGATTACTGTATAAATGTGACTGGCAGGGAAGGTAATAACACTAGGGGGCGATCAAGGGGTTAAATGTGCTACCTAGGGAGTGATTATAACTGTGAAGAGAGGGGACTGATGAGGGGAGGTGACTGATCGGCATTCCTATATACAAGGAACACATGATCGGTCTCCTCTCCCTGACAGGATGTGGACCTGTGTGTTTACACACACAGATCTATGTTCCTGCTCTGTGAGTGAGTAAGTGAGTGAGAACTTGTATAGCGCTGCAAATGCAAACTAAATCGCCTCAAGACGCTTTGCACGCTGCGTTGTGATGAGCTATCGTTGGTGCCCGGTGGAACTTGGCGGCCGCAGGGCTCGTGCATCGGCTCCTGAGTGACGTGGTACGTGCTCGCACCGCCGGCAGGGAGCGCATGCCACCTAGCGGCCGGGAAGCCGAGAACGTCATGTGACGCCCACCTGGAGGGACAGAGTGTTCCTGTGGATGTCATATGATAATTGGCAGTAGGGAAATAGTTAAAGCGGAGTTCCACCCAAAAATTGAACTTCCGCTTAATCCACTCCACACCCCCTTACATGCCACATTTGGCATGTCATTTTTTTGGGGGGGGAGTGGGACTTCCGCCGAGGGGCTGGTTAGGCGATTAAGCTTAATCGCCTACAGCAGCCCCTCCCTGTAGGCGACCGCCTAGGGAACTGACAGGTCCTAGACGATCGCCTGTCCAATCAGCGGCGGGCCACGCCGCGCGCATGCGCAGTGCCGCTCACGCATGCGCAGTGGGTGCCCGGCCGTAAAGCCAAAGGCTGTCACGGCTGGGTGCCCACAGTTAGAATGAAGACGCCGGCCGGGGAGGGGGGGAGAGGAGCGGAGCCCCGGTCGGCGCGTCGCTGGAACATGTAGAAGGTAAGTGAGTGTTTATTAAAAGCCAGCAGCTACACTTTTTGGAGCTGCTGACTTTTAATAAACACAACATTTGGCTGGAACACCCCTTTAATCTAGTTATTTTGTTTCATTTGGTTGATTCGTTCAATTCGTATTTGGGATTCATATTCAAAATTAGTTTTGTCTTCTCTTAAATTTTCTTTAAAGCGGAGGTTCCGCGGGTTCTGCATTATTTTTTTAAATCTGCAATGCTTTGTAATATACAGTAGTCCTGGGCTTTTCCATCTTGCTTGTGGGCACTGTGAAGCCCACAAGCAAACACTTCCTGGATTTTCCTTAGGTAAAATGGCGAATTAGTATCCGCCCTCGTCACATGACGCGGTTTGCGAGTCATGTGACCTGCGTCACGTGACACGCCTAGCTATTTCGGATGGTCTCCTGTGAGTGTTGAAACGTCACCCCCCAGGAGACCATTACGCCTCGAGCCGTCAGGGAAAAGGAGCGACACGCCCACTCCCGCAGGGAAGAAGACCCGGAAGTGAGGCTGAATACAGGTAAGCGTACAGATCTGGAAAAAAATGACAACGCTTCAGGCATTTAATAGGCTGCAGAAATGATAGATAGAAAGTTCAGTTTAAGGGTGAACCTCCGCTTTAAATTTAAGTCCCTTTCACACTTGTAGGACTTCAAAGTCGTGCGACTGTACCGCGATTTTTCCGCGATCCGCGGCTGTGATTTTACCGCGATTTTGCCGCGATTCGCGACCACGATTTCAATGAATGCCTGTGTAAGTGGCATCAAAATCTGACCAAAGTAGTGCAGGGACTACTTTGAAGTCGCCACTACTTAAAGTCGTGCCAGTATGAATGGTGTTCATTGAAAATCATGGAGAATGACTTGTCATACGATTTTGCAGTACAAAATCGTGAGACAAGTCGTATAAATGTGAAAGGGGCCTTACCGATTTATTTTCGGTTTGAAACGTTCAAATCGATACATTTTGAATCGGTTGAAACAAAAATGTTAAAAAATCTTCACTAAAAATCTTCACCAAATGATTACAATGACTAAAATCCCCTTTGGTTTATCAAAAACAGCATTATTTCCAAATGGTACTCTAATACCTCGTACACACGATCAGAATTTCCGATGAAAAAAGTCAGACGGAATTTTTTCATTGGAAATTCCGATCGTGTGTGGGCCCCATCGGACTTTTTTTCCACCAGTGTTTAGAAATAGGAAATTCCTATCTTGTGTGTGGAGCGCCGACGGAGAAAAAAACTCAGAATCAAGTCGGCGCATGCTCGGAAGCATTGAACTTCATTTTTCTCGGCTTGTCGTAGTGTTTTATGTCACCGTGTTTTGGACATTCGGAATTCGGTCTGACAGTGTGCAAGACACGGAATTTCCGACTAAAAATTCCATCTGATTTTAGGCCATCGGAAATTCCGATCGTGTATACGCAGCATAATAACGCACACAGTCTTTGATTTCAGAAATATGTTTAGACCCCTTTCACACTGGAGGCGTTTTTCAGGTGCTTTAGTGCTAGAAATAGCGCCTGTGAAAAGCCTCATCTGCAAGTATCCCAGCCGAGTTCTTTCACACTGGGATGTCCAAAAAAGTCCTGCAAGCAGCTTCTTTGAGGCGCTTAACCCCTTCCTTACCGGGCCATAGGGGATTGACATCTGTAGCAACCGCTCGCCGATGAGAGTTGACATCACACAACGTCCTTTGTTCTCAGCGTTCTAGGGTGCGCGCGCACCCGCGGCACCACTCGCGATCCCGCGCGCGTGCCCGAAGGCTGCGATTGCCGCCGGGCACCCGCGATTACCGCTGATCACGGCAGGAGTGTGGATCTGTGTGTGTAAACGCACAGATCTACCTCCTGTCAGCGGTGAGGAGACTGATGTGTGTTCCCAGTACAGAGGAACACACATCGGTCTCCTCCCCCTGTGAGTCCCCTCCCCCTACAGTTAGAACATACTTTAGGGAACATTTTAACCCCTTCAGCGCCCCCTAGTGTTAACCCCTTCCCTGCCAGTCACATTTACACAGTAATCAGTGCAGTTTTATAGCACTAATCGCTGTGTAAATGTGAATGGTCCCCAAAACGTGTCAAAAGTGTTCGATGTGTTCGCCGCAATGTCACGGTCACAAAAAAAAAAACGCAGATCGCCATCATTACTAGTAAAAAATTAATTTAAAAAAATGCCATAAATCTATCACCTATTTTGTAGATGCTATAACTTTTGCGCAAACCAATCTATATACGATTATTGCGTTTTTTTTTACCAAAAATACGTAGAAGAATACATATCGGTCTAAAAAAAAAATGTGATATGTATTAAGTAAAAAAGTTAAAAATAATGTGTTTTTTTTTTTCAAATTGTCGCTCTTCTTTTGTTTATAGCGCAAAAAATAAAAACCGCAGAGATGATCAAATACCACTAAAAGAAAGCTCTATTTGTGTGGGGGAAAAAACATAACGATTTAATTTGGGTACAGTGTTGCATGACTGCGCAATTGTCTTTTTAAAGTGCAACAGCGCTGAAAACTAAAAATTGGTCTGGGCAGGAAGGGGGTGAAAATGGCCTGTATGGAAGGGGTTAAGGAACAGTGTATATACCTAAAGTACCACTTCCCATTGAAATCAATGGGCAGCGCCGCAGTAAGGGCTTGCAAATCGCCTCAGCAGCAGCGCTTTGTGGGCGCTTTTAACCCTTTATTCGGCTGCTAGCAGGGGTTAAATGCTAGCTCCCGAATAGCGCTGCAAAAATGATAGTAAAGCGTTGCTTTACCGCCTGCGCCCGAGCGCTGGCAGCGTGAAAGGGTTCAAATTCAAATGTAATTCGATGTGAAATTTGATTTAAACTTCAATTTGAATTTCAGATGAATTTTGTTTTGTTATTCGGAGCAATCAGTAAATGTTATTTATACTGTAATTTGGGTATTTGCATATATCCGAATACCAAAAAAATTGTTTGAATATTAAAGCCGAATTTCAGTCATTTTTCATCTTTCCATCTATTAAAGCCCTTGTTGTTTTCACTTTGGATGGTAAAACATTTTTTTTTCAGCCAGTAAATACCTTATACAGCCCACTTCCTGTTTCTTGTCTGGTCATTGGCCTAGGCTTATGAGATCCTGTACAGCTCTCTCTCACTCTCATGAGAGTTTGCCAGGAAGGGTGGTGGGGTGATTCATAAGGGTGCCAATGAGGGCTGCAGAGCTGGAGGTGTGCCTCTGTGTGTCTGTGTAAATCCAGGAAGTGAACAGGCAGCAGCTTCAACTGCCAACAGTTAAAATGGTTGCATCCAGACTCACAGAATCACAATATATATAAAATAATATGCAAAGTGGTTGGAGGGAAGCTTCAGAATGGCAAAGATGTTTTTATTATAAATTCTGTGAGCAGACTGCAATTCCTCTTTAATTCGGAACAAAATGAACCACACATGCCTACTGTCATGGTGCTGCACATGTGAACAATTATGACACTGGGGTTGATTTACTAAAGGTGAAGAGTGCAAAATCAGACTCGATTCTGCATAGAAACCAATCAGCTTCCAGGTTTTATTGGCAAAGCTTAGTTGAACAAGCTGAGGTTAGAAGCTGATTGGCTCCCATGCACAGCTGCACCAGATTCTGAGTGCCCCAGTTTTAGTAACCCATTGTCTCACCTGGCTCTGCACATGCTCAGTTGCTCTCTATTTTTAGGCACTGACGAGTTTGTAGAGGCCGATCTGCTGACAACCTGAAAGTAGAATTAAGCCCTCCTATCCTTTACAGCCAAGGAAGCTGCTTCTGTTTGATCTGCCACGGTGCTGCACATGTGATCAGTTATGACACCAGCCATTTGATGATTTAACAGTTTGGTTGAGGACACAAGCAAATGAAAAAGGTGTCAATCCTAGCATTCCAGGAATGTAAGGCCGCATACACACGATCAGACAGGTCCGATGAAACTGGTCGTCGGACCAAAGTTTTAAAACATTTTAAAACTTGCTTTAAAACCTGTCTGATGGAACCTGTCCGTCGGACAGGTTCGATCGTTAGTACACAAAAGCATCGGACCAAAAACCGTGCATGCTCAGAATCAAGTCGACGCATGCTTGGAAGCATTGAACTTCGTTTTTTCATCACGTCGTTGTGTTCTACGTCACCGCATTCTGGTCTGATCGGATTTTGGTCCGATGGTGTGTACGCACATCAGACCATCAGACAAGTTCAGAGTTGTCTGATGAAAACGGTCCGTTGGACAAGTTTCATCAGACCGGTCTGGTTGTGTGTACAGGGCCTAACGTTTTTTTTTTAAACCTTTTAATTCGATGGGTTTAGTTCCACTTTATGATTTACTGCTGTTCAGGGGCTCTGGGTTTCAGCAAAATGGCAGCCTCAAGCAAGAAGAAATGGGAGCAATGCTGGAGGCAATTCACATCATAAAATAATTTGGCAGCATAATTATTAATATGGAATGTATGTTCTTTGCTAAAGATTATTATTATTTTTTTTTTTTTATCAAGTTGTTATGGGTAACGTTCTGCTTTAAGAATATGTACATACTTGAATGTTTACAGTGTGGCCACACGGTCCCTTTCATTTTTCTTTTAAACAGACAGTTGCATGCGGGCGCGGCATTGGGCAAACAATTGAATTTGAGTGTAGATAATGCATAGTTACCAGGGGCGGCCCGTCCATTAAGGGCGCATGGGTGCCGCCCCCTCTCTTCAGCCACCCCCTATATGTATCATGGATAGATTTGTGCATTGCATGAATCTATCCATGGCCTCTGCCACCACCCTCTATTCAGGCGTCCAGCCCTTTTTTGGGCACCAGGCGCCTGAATTACAGCAGCAGGGGGTGTATTTTTAAAACACCTCATTAGAGCCATAGGCCAGAGGCTCTAATAGGCTTTAAAAAGGTGTACTCGGAGCACAAAGCATTGGGCTCGTAGTCCACCCAGGTGTGTTAGAAAAGCAAATGAATATTCACTTTTCTAACACTGAACCGCCTCTCTACCAATGAGGAAGTGCAGGTATGTTACCTGTCACCTGATTGACTCAAAGGGACAAACGCTGCTATTTGATGCCTATCAGGAGAAGGGGGGGAGATGGATGGAGGACACAGCTCGCGGTTCTCTGGCCCTCTGCAAGGTCCCACAGCTTGACCCCGTCACCCACTGCTTGACCCGCCACCAAGATAGGGTCAGTGCCGGTCAGACGGCAAGTGGGTGGGGAAGTCACAGTGGTGAATTTTGATGGGCACAGTGGCAGCATTTGATAGGGCACAGGGGCTGCAATTTATGGCACAGTAGCAGCATTTGATGGGGTACAGTGGCAGCATTTGATAGGGCACAGGGGCTGCAATTTAAGGCACAGCAGCAGCATTTGATGGGCACAAGGGCTGCAATTTATGGCACAGTGGCAGCATTTGATGGGCATACAGGGGCTGCAATTTATGGCACAGTGGCAGCATATGATGGGCACAGTGGTGGCATTTGATAGGGCACAGTGGCAGCATATGATGGCACAGTGGCATCATATGAGGGCACAGTGGCAGCATATGATGGGACACAATGGCTGCATATGATGGGCACAGTGGCGGCATTTGATGGGCACAGTGGCGGCATTTGATGGGCACAGTGGTGGCATTTGGGCACAGTGGTGGCATTTGGGCACAGTGGCGGCATTTGATGGGCACAGTGGCGGCATTTGATGGGCACAGTGGCAGCATTTGATAGGACACAGTGGCTGCATTTGATGGGACACAGTGGCTGCATTTGATGGGCACAGTGGCGGCATTTGATGGGACACAGTGGCGGCATTTGATGGGACACAGTGGCAGCATTTGATGGGACACAGTGGCAGCATTTGATGGGACACAGTGGCAGCATTTGATGGGACACAGTGGCAGCATTTGATGGGACACATTGGCAGCATTTGATGGGACACATTGGCAGCATTTGATGGGACACAGTGGCTGCATTTGATGGGACACAGTGGCTGCATTTGATGGGACACAGTGGCTGCATTTGATGGGACACAGTGGCTGCATTTGATGGGCACAGTGGCGGCATTTGATAGGCACAGTGGCAGCATTTGATAGGCACAGTGGTGGCATTTGATGGGCACAGTGGCATTTGATGGGCATGGTTTCTGCAATTGATGGCACAGTAGCTGTCTTTGATGGGCACAATGGCGGCATTTAATGGGCACAGTGGCGGCGTTTAATGGGCACAGTGGCAGCATTTGATGGGCACAGTGGCAGCATTTGATAGAGCGCAATGGCAGCATATGATGGCACAGTGGCAGCATTTGATGGAACACAGTGGCAGCATATGATGGGACACAGTGGCAGCATATGATGGGACACAGTGGCAGCATATGATGGGACACAGTGTCAGCATATGATGGGACACAGTGGCAGCATATGATGGGCATGGTTTCTGCAATTGATGGCACAGTGGCTGTCTTTGATGGGCACAGTGGTTGCATTTGATGGGCACAGTTTCTGCAATTGATGGCACAGTGGCTGCATTTGATGGGCACAGATTCTGCAATTGATGGCACAGTGGCTGCATTTGATGGGCACAGTTTCTGCAATTGATGGCAAAGTGGCTGCATTTGATGGGGTTTTTTTTCAGTATTTTTCAGTTTATGGTTACCTCCAAATATTTTCAGCACCACCTGCCACTGGTAGTTACTGTATATGGCTGCTTTTTTACATCACAAACCCATGCACACCTGCATTAAATAGTACACAAGGATTGTTTTACAGGAACATTAGGCTCCTTCCATTGAACAGACATTGAATCGATGACAGGTGAACCATTCTTCCATCTCGGGTGTCTTAGTCCCAGCTTTCCAGATATCACTTTCTTCAAGGTATTACAAAAAGAAACTTGAGTAGAAGCATCTTATCCCAGATGTCAGTTGTCAGAACTGTGTTATGGAGGAAAAGCAAATGTATGGAGAACATTTATGCAGAACAGCGACTCGTCTCTTGGTACAAGCAAAGCATCATTTATTTATTGAATATTTTTCGCTGATCAGGTGTAATAGCATGGCAGTGCTGAGCCATCTGTCAACTGAATTTCAAGTCATTCTTCTAGGTACATTTCCAGAACAACTATTAATACATAACAGTAAATTTGGTTTCTGTAGTTTATTTATTACAGGTACAGTGGAACCTTGGATTGCAAGTAACGCGGTAAATGAGCGTTTCACAATACAAGCAATATTTATTTTTAATCCTGACTCGGTTTGTGAGTGTTGTCTCAGAGGGGTTTGGGTTCCTGGAGGACTGGGCTTACTTCTCAGTCGATAACCAGTACCATAGAAGGGACGTACTGCACCTAAATGAGGAGGGTGCAGATCACCTGGGAATAAGGATGGCCAAAAAGTTAGAGGGGTTTTTAAACTAGGCGACGGGGTGGAGGGTCCAGATATAGAGATAGTCAGTGTGGAACATGTTCAAGAGGGTAGTATAAGAGGTAGGGTGTAACGCCTCTGCGGTTAAACTCGGGTTTTAGGCCTTATGTGTGGATTCCAGCTTAGAGGCTTCTCAGGTCAACCACCAACCTCTCTCAAGATGAACTGAGAGCTGGGGTTAAATCATCACAACCTCCGGTGGAACAAGATAGTAAAACTTAGCTTATTAAATCATAGGCTAGTATTCAAATAACAAAGTATAAGTCTTTTAAGAAGTATATGGCAGTCCTGCTTGGTAAGGTAATGAATTTAACATAAGCTGAGCTTGTATAAGTAGGGGTTAAAACCCAGTGTCAGTGGTATCTACAGACATGCATAGAATATGACAGGTCTCCAAGTGATGATTAGCAGCTACAGAGAGAATACACACAGTCCTTCTACATAGGGAATACTACTGTTAGTATGATTGATATTTCCTGGTAACAGAGTACTTGCGGTTTTGGCTGAGGCCAGGGGTTAATCCTGTCAGCTTGATCTCTCCTTATTCAGATGCAGGTTTCATGATGAAAATCCACTAGGAGGGGATCTGGAGGTCTTAGCTGGATTCAGACAGGGCAGGTAGTTCAGGCAAGTTGGGAGTCCTCTGGTCTGGAGAGACAGCAGGGCTGAGGCAGCTTGCAGGGATCCCAGGTGGCGGCAGGGGTTCAACGAGAATAACCGAACACCCTGCCGCCGAACCTAGGGGTTTAAATAGCCCGGGTGATTGTGAAGGAGATGGGCGCACGCACTGGGACGCACTTCCGCGTTCCAGCGTGGAGCGCAGACGTCCGCGCACCGGAAGTGACGCGGACAGGTCACAGAACGGAGCGCAGCTGTCAGCAAAAGATACAGCTGCGCTCGGATTGTGGATAGTAACGGCAGTAACGTTACATACCCCCCCCCTCAAGGGGGCACCAATAGTGCACCCTGTAGGAGCTGGTCGATCAGGATACCTATGATGGAATTGCCTAAGAAGTCGGGGAGCATGAATATGTGAAGAGTCTTCCCAGGAATCATCAAGATGTGTATATCCCTTCCACCGTATCAAGTATAGAAGGGAGGAACCCTGTTTTTTAGAATGAAGAATCTTTTCAATCTCATACTCGGTCTCACCAAGCACGTCGACAGGAGGAGGGGGTTGAGGATCTCTGTTAGGGTATGGATTAGGTGTGAAGGGTTTGATAAGTGATACATGGAAGGAGGGATGTATCTTCCATTCTGGAGGTAGAAGTAGTTTGACAGCATTGTTATTGATGATATGGTAAATTGGGAAAGGTCCAGTGTATTGACGCCCGAGTTTCTTTGACGGTATTTTAAGGCGTAAATTCCGAGTGGAAAGCCAGACTAAATCACCAACCTTGTATGTAGGGGGTAGTCTTCTATGAGCATCATAGTATTTTTTTTGTCTTTGTTGAGCCGCTTCAAGATTGGAGCGAAGAGTACTGAGAGTCTTCTTCAGGGTCAGAAGATAATGTTGCGCAGCTGGAACATTATTAATAAGGGAAGAAGATGGTAAACTGCTGGGATGGAAACCGTAATTTGCGTAAAATGGTGAGAAAAGAGAGGAAGAGCTTGTGGCATTGTTATACGCAAATTCCGCAAGTGGCAGTAGATGGAACCAGTCGTCCTGCAGATGAGTGCAATAGCATCGTAGGTACTGTTCCAGTGTCTGGTTGACACGCTCAGTTTGCCCGTTTGTCTGAGGATGGTAGGCAGTTGACATTCGATGATCTATTTGTAAGGTGTGACAGAGGGCTCTCCAGAATTTGGAAATGAACTGGGAGCCACGGTCTGAGATGATTTGGGAAGGTAATCCATGAAGCTTAAGAATGTGGGAGATGAAAGCTTTCGCTGTCTCTAAAGATGTTGGTAATTTCTTTAGGGGAATAAAGTGAGCCATCTTCGTTAATAAGTCAACTGTGACCATGATGGTATTAGCTCCTTGTGACTTCGGAAGATCGACTATGAAATCCAAGGATATGACATCCCATGGTCTGTCGGGTATTGGGATAGAAGTTAGAAGACCGTAGGGAGGTTTCCTTGAGTGTTTATTGGTGGCACAAATCACACATGAACTGACATAATTTTGAACAGTTTTGGATAAGTGGGGCCACCAGTAATCTCTTTTGACAAGGTGAATGGTTTTGCTAACACCAGGATGACCCGCCAGTGGAGAATCGTGGAGTTGTTTAAGGAGTTTGAGTTGTAAATCAGGTGGAATGTAAATCTTGTTGTTGAAGGTGTATAGTCCATTAGGTTGTCTTATGAGACCTTTTGGTAATTGAGAAGGATCCTTGGAGAGACTTTGAGTAAGCAACTGTTTAAAAGTGGTAGATGCCCCAATGAATCGGTTGGGAGAAATAATGGAAAGTGGGGGAATCTCAGTTGTTTGGTCTTCGTACATCCGTGAAAGAGAGTCAGCCTTAACATTTTGTGTACCTGGTCGATAGGAAATGACGAAATTAAATCTGTCAAAAAATAGGCTCCATCTAACTTGGCGAGAGGACAGGGTCTTACAGGCCTTGAGATGCTGTAAATTGCGATGGTCTGTGAGAATTGTGATCGGGTATGTGGAACCCTATAATAGATGTCTCCAGTTAGCTAAAGCAACTTTTATAGCGAGGAGTTCCTTTTCCCCAACAGGGTAGTTCTTCTCGGCTGGTGTTAAGGTCCTGGAGTAAAAGGCAACTGGATGTGAAGGATCGGATAAGGTTGGTCTTTGGGAAAGTACAGCTCCCAAGGCGAAATGTGAGGCATCAACCTCTAATGTGAAATGGTAAAGAGGGTTAGGGATTTGAAGTATTGGAGCAGAGGTGTACTTAAGCTTGAGTGTGTCAAAGGATCTCTGTGCCTCTTCAGACCAAGAAAAAGGTGTCTTTGTGCTGGTTAGAGCAGTTAGTGGTTTTACAATAGTTGAGAAATCTTTAATAAATTTTCTGTAATAGTTAGAAAATCCTAGGAATCGCTGAAGAGCCTTCCTCGAATGAGGAACCGGCCAGGATAGGATGGACTCGACTTTGGAGGTGTCCATCTGGATACCTTTAGGAGTAATAAGATATCCGAGGAAGGAGATACTAGATTGGGAGAAAACACATTTTTCAAGTTTTGCGAATAAGGAGTGGGTTCTGAGTCTGGCCAAGACCCTACGCACATGCTTGATGTGTTCCTCGGGAGTGTCAGAAAAAACTAAGATGTCATCCAGGTAAATAACAACACAGATGTCGAGCAAGTCGCGAAAAATATCGTTGATGAACCACTGAAATGTGGCGGGTGCATTGCACAAGCCAAATGGCATTACCAAATATTCATAGAGACCGTACCGAGTTTTAAAAGCAGTCTTCCATTCATCACCCGGACGGATCCTGATCAAATTGTAGGCACCCCTGAGGTCTAGTTTTGTGAAAATTTTGGCGGATTGGAGACGCTCGATAAGTTCTGGGATTAATGGTAGGGGATATCTATTCTTTATAGTGATGCTATTAAGAGATCGGTAGTCAATAATTGGTCTGAGGGAATTGTCCTTATTTTTAACGAAGAACATTGCTGCGCTTGCTGGAGAGGTGGAAGGTCTGATGAAACCTTTCTTGAGGTTCTCGTCGAGGTATTCTTTGAGGTGTACGAGTTCTGGTTGTGACAATGGGTAGATTCGTGCTGTAGGGATTTGACTATCTGGAATGAGATCAATAGGACAATCGTAAATGCGGTGTGGGGGGGAGTTGTTCAGCATTGGCCTTACAGAAGACATCCGCGAAATCTTGTAAATAAGCTGGGAGAATAGCCTGATGAATTTCCGTAGATGAGATCGAATAAATTGGATAGCAAGTTTCCTTACAGTAATTGGACTGTAGGGTTAAGGAACTGGTTGACCACTGGAAGGTAGGTTGGTGAAGGCGTAGCCATGGTAGGCCGAGAACTATTGGGAATACAGGTGACGTAATAACGTCGAAGACTAGAGTCTCAGTATGGCCAGTTGCACAGGTCACCAGGAGGGGGATAGTTTGGAGTAAAACGGGGCCAGAGGAGGAGCTAGAACCATCAATAAAAGTGAGAGACACAGGGAATTGCTTACACACATAAGGAATTTTATTAGATTCTAAAACCTTTGAATCTATAAAATTACCACAGGCACCGCTGTCAACCATTGCGTTAATGTTAGTCCTTTTTTGATCCCACTGTAGGGTAAGGGGAAAGAAAATGTATTGGTTAGAGGTTGTTCTACTAGAAATGAGCTTGCTAATGTGAAGAAAATTACCTTCTGAGTTCCTCTTAAGAAGGGGACAGTTGGACACAAGATGGTCTGGGGCTGAGCAGTATAGGCAGAGGTTTTGAGCCCTGCGGCGTTGCTTCTCAACGGAGGACAAAGGTCCTTTAATGGCACCAAGTTCCATAGGCACACCCTTGGGGGGTGATCCGGACCTCTTGAAAGGTGTTGGGAGGTATGTATTAGCTCGTTCGGCCTTTCTCTCTCGGAGGCGTCGATCAATTGAAATGGAGAGATGCATAAGATCTTCTAAAGTTGCTGGGATTTCAACACGGGCAATCTCATCCTTCATCGCATCCGTTAAGCCTAAGCTAAACGGATTCCGGAGAGCAATGTCTGACCACTGGGTCTCCCTGCACCAACATTTGAATTCAGATATATAGTCCTCAACTGGTCTTTTCCCTTGTTTGAGATTTCTGATCGAGTTTTCTGCAGTGAGTTGCTTATTAGGGTCATCATATAATAGCGACATCTCATTCAGGAATGTGTCGAATGCACCCAGGAGGTCCCCATGCTCTTCTAAGTAGGCGTCAGCCCAAATTCTGGGTTCTCCTTTAAGGTAGGAGATTAAGGTCAGAATACGGACTCTATCGGAGAAGTAGGTGCGGGGGCGTAACTCAAACATTAGACTGCACGAGCTGATGAACTGGCGAAAGAGCTTTCTATCTCCAGAGAAGGTTTCTGGGGGGCAGACCTTAGGCTCTCAACCCTTTGAGAAAGTCCAACTAAGTGATTGGCAAGATCTGCTGGATCCATTTAAAAAAAAAAAAAAAAAAAAAAACGTCTTTGGGTTCGGTTATTATGTAACGCCTCTGCGGTTAAACTCGGGTTTTAGGCCTTATGTGTGGATTCCAGCTTAGAGGCTTCTCAGGTCAACCACCAACCTCTCTCAAGATGAACTGAGAGCTGGGGTTAAATCATCACAACCTCCGGTGGAACAAGATAGTAAAACTTAGCTTATTAAATCATAGGCTAGTATTCAAATAACAAAGTATAAGTCTTTTAAGAAGTATATGGCAGTCCTGCTTGGTAAGGTAATGAATTTAACATAAGCTGAGCTTGTATAAGTAGGGGTTAAAACCCAGTGTCAGTGGTATCTACAGACATGCATAGAATATGACAGGTCTCCAAGTGATGATTAGCAGCTACAGAGAGAATACACACAGTCCTTCTACATAGGGAATACTACTGTTAGTATGATTGATATTTCCTGGTAACAGGGTACTTGCGGTTTTGGCTGAGGCCAGGGGTTAATCCTGTCAGCTTGATCTCTCCTTATTCAGATGCAGGTTCCATGATGAAAATCCACTAGGAGGGGATCTGGAGGTCTTAGCTGGATTCAGACAGGGCAGGTAGTTCAGGCAAGTTGGGAGTCCTCTGGTCTGGAGAGACAGCAGGGCTGAGGCAGCTTGCAGGGATCCCAGGTGGCGGCAGGGGTTCAACGAGAATAACCGAACACCCTGCCGCCGAACCTAGGGGTTTAAATAGCCCGGGTGATTGTGAAGGAGATGGGCGCGCGCACTGGGACGCACTTCCGCGTTCCAGCGTGGAGCGCAGACGTCCGCGCACCGGAAGTGACGCGGACAGGTCACAGAACGGAGCGCAGCTGTCAGCAAAAGATACAGCTGCGCTCGGATTGCGGATAGTAACGGCAGTAACGTTACATAGGGTAACCAAAGCACATAAACCCAAGGCAGGTAGAGTAGCAGGTCCTAGTTGCAATCTCGGAACACCCAAGAGGATAGTATGTGACCAGTCAGAATATATTAATGCAGTTAAGTGTTTGTTCACCAATGCCAGAAGTCTGCCAAGCAAAACAGGTGAGTTGGCAGCTCTGGTGCATGAGGAGAGCTATGATGTAATCGGTATTGCTGAAACTTGGCTTCAATCCTCACATGACTGGGCTATTAATATTCCTGGCTATGCTCTCTTTCGGAAAGATAGGGTAAAAAGGAAAGGTGGCGGGGTCTGTCTCTATGTGAGAAGTGACCTCAAAGCAAGCGTGAAAGAGGACCTGGTTAATGGAGAGTGTGATGAAGCTGAAGCATTATGGATGGAACTGCATACAGATGTGCATAGTTCAAAGTTAATCATTGGAGTTTGTTATAGACCAACCAATGTTACCAAGGAGGCGGAGACTCAGCTCCTTGCACAGATGGAAAGGGTTGCAAGGGCTGGGACGGTGATAATAATGGGGGATTTTAACTACCCAGAAATTGACTGGAGTAATGGCACTGCTGGGACAGTTAAAGGGTAAAAATGTAAAAACCTATTGCAGGACAATTTTATTGAGGCCCCAACTAGGAATGATGCTCTGTTGGACCTGGTAATCTCAAACCATGCAGAGCTTAATACTAATGCTCAGATAAAGGAACACCTTGGTAGCAGTGATCATAACATGATTTCATTTGATGTTAGCTGTAAGCAAGAAATACATACATAATCTAAAAAATATATAATATATCAAAAGAAGTCTCTTAATATGTTGGAAATCCTTGGTGATGGTTTGTCTTTGCAGTATCTTCTATGTTCTTTCCTATGTTATCTCCCTTAGAAGTTCTACTCACCAGAACCAGTGATATTGATCGCCTTTAGAACTCCTTAGTTGGATCCTGGGTTGTATAAGGTCTCCTCCCAAGGTTAGCAATCCTCCTTCCTCTGAATCTCAGCTCAAGGTTCAGCGATCCTCCAATCAGTTAATTAAATCAATGTGCAGATTAGGAGTGTTAACAGTGGTCATGTAATAAAAGAGAAGGGAGAGTACATAGTGTGATACTGTCTTTATTTATAAATAGCAGCCCCACACCTAGAATTATGCTTACAAGATAGTGAAATAAAAACAGCACATCAGATGTTAAAACCATGCAGCTCACTCTGGTCCTGGTGCTTGTCAGCCCAGCTCCAGCTGGTGAGTCCCGGGTGCAGATACTGTGTGTAATTTAATCTCAGTATAAATACAGCTGTTCTGTGAAGCCCTCAGAGGTTTGTTAGAGAACCTTAGTGAACAAACAGCATCATGAAGGCCAAGAAACACACCAGACAGGTCAGTGATAAAGTTGTGGAGAAGTATAAAGCAGGATTAGGTTATAAAACAATATCCCAATCTTTGAACATCTCATGGAGTTCTGTTCAATCCCTCACCTGAAAATGGAAAGAGTATGGCACAACTGCAAACCTACCAAGACATGGCCGCCCACCTAAACTGACAGACCGGGCAAGGAAAGCATTAATCAAAAGAGACAGCCAAGAGGCCCATGGTAACTCTGGAGGAGCTGCAGAGATCCACAGCTCAGGTGGGAGAATCTGTCCACAGGACAACTATTAGTCGTGCTCTCCACAAATCTGGCATTTATGGAAGAGGGGCAAGAAGAAAGCCATTGTTGAAAGAAAACCATAAGAAGTCCCGTTTGCAGTTTGTGAGAAGCCATGTGGGGGACACAGCAAACATGTGGAAGAAGGTGCTCTGGTCAGATAAGACCAAAATTTTACTTTTTAGCCTTAAAGCAAAATGGTATGTGTGGCAGAAAACTAACACTACACATCACCCTAAACACACCATCCCGTGAAACATGGTGGTGGCAGAATCATGTTGTGGGGATGCTTTTCTTCAGCAGGGACAGGGAAAATGGTCACAGTTGATGGGTAGATGGATGGAGCCAAATACAAGGCAATCAAGGCAAGGAAGAAAACCTGTTATGCCGCGTACACGCGATCGGATTTTCCATCGGAAAAACCGTGGATGGTTTTTCAGATGGAATTCCGCTCAAGCTTGGCTTGCATACACACTTTCACAAAAAGTTCTCGGAACTTTCGTCCGTCAAGAACGCGGTGACATACAACACTACGATGAGCTGAGAAAATTAAGTTCAATGCTTCGGAGCAAGCATCGAATTGTTTCCGAGCATGCGTTGGAATTTTGGGCGTCAGACTTGCTACAGACAAAGGGGAATTTTTTCCATCAGAAAATTTGAGAACCAGATCTCAATCTTTTGTTGGCGGAAATTCCGAAAGCAAAAAGTCAGATGGAGCATACACACTGTCAGAATTTCCGTTCAAAAGCTCACATCGGACTTTTGCTGTCGGAATTTCCGATCATGTGTATGGGGCATTAGAGTCTGCAAAAGACTTAAGACTGGGGCGGAGGTTCACCTTCCAGTAGGACAATGACCCTAAACATCCAGCCTGATCTACAATAGAATGGTTTAGATCAAAGCATATTCATGTATTAGAATGGCCCAGTCAAAGTCCAGACTTAAATCCAATTGAGAATCTGTGGCAGGACTTGAATAACGGTTCACAGACTCTCTCCATCCAATCCGACAGAGTTTGAGCTATTTTACAAAGAAGAATGGGCAAAAATGTCACTCTCTAGATGTGCAAAGCTGGTAGAGACATCCCCAAAAAGACTTGCAGCTGTAATTGCAGCGAAAGGAGGTACTTCAAAGTATTGACTCGGGGGCTGAATACAAATTTACCCACACTTTTCACATATTTAATCGTATAATACCATTTATAATTTTTCTTCCACTTCACAATTATGTGCCACTTTGTGTTGGTCTATCACATAAAATCCCAATAGAATACATTTATGTTTTTTGGTTGTAACATGACAACATGTGGAAAATTTCAAGGGGTGTGAATACTTTTTCAAGGCACTGTATATCACATTTTTAATAGGAATGAGCTGAACACCCCCGCGTTCGGGTCGCACCAGAACCGTCGAACGGACCGAACGTTCGCGAGAACATTTAGAAACCTATTGAAGTCTATGGGACTCGAACCTTCTAATTCAAAAGTGCTAATTTTAAAGCCCAATATTCAAGTTATTGTTGGAAAACGTCTTTGTGAACCCGGGTCTTGCCCCAGGGGACATGTATCAATGGAAAAAAGTTTTAAAAACGGTCGTTTTTTCAGGAGAAGGACTCCTGAAAAAACTACAGTTTTTAAAACTTTTTTTCTATAGATACATATTTCCTCGGGCAAAACCCGGGTTCTCAAAGACGTTTTCACAGGCAAAGTATAGACACCCAGCAGGTACAATATTTAAAGGAATTTTTATTTTTTTATTTTTTTCTTTAAGCATCATTAAAATCACTGCTCCAGGAGCAGTGATTTTAATGATGTTTAAATAAAAAAATAAAAAAAATGAAAAATTCCTTTAAATATTGTACCTGCTGGGTGTCTATACCTGTGATAACGTCTTTAAATAGCACAATCACCTGCCTGCCAGTAAATTAGGAAGTAAATCTAGCTAATCTATACAGTGTATAAATATATCTACAACTCCTGGGATGTATATATATCCTCTACACACTGTAAATGTAACTAAACTGACTAGCCTGCTTGCTCTATCTATCTAGTAATAATAGTAATAAAGACTCTCTCTCTCATCTCTTTAACAATGCCGCAACACACTACACGAGGCTGCCTTGCAGGCACCCCCTGAGCCATAATTAGCCAAAGCCACCCTGGCTTTGGCCAATTATGGCTCTGTGTTTTTTGCGTGCTGTGATTGGCCAAGCATGCGGGTCATAGTGCATGCTTGGCCAATCATCAGCGCGCATTGTCACAGTGAATTATGGGCCATGACGCAGCAATCGAATTTGGCGCGAACGACCCGTGTTGTTCGAATTTCGAAGAACGTACAAACAGACGATGTTCCAGTCGAACATACGTTCGAAACGAACGCGGAGCTCATCCCTAATGTTTAATACTGCTTGAAGTGTCAGTTTGCATATGTAATGAGATCTCAACTCTATTTATTGTTCTTTAGTGCTTTAGTGGTATTTTCTATGGTGGTACTGGACACAAAGGTACAGTAGCAGATGATTGCAATCTGTCCACAAAATATTATGTCACATTTGGTGATACGTGCCTAAAAGCAACAGAGATCCCTACAAAAAAAATATAGAAACTGGGTCCATATTTTATATAATGTATTTTTTATTTAGTAAAGTAAAACACTGTATAATTTCATCAATTATTCATAGCTCAAATATTCTGTCTGGCAGCACTATGCACATACCATGAGGTATGGGAACTGCCACTGTCAGCACAGTAAAGGGGAAAATAGTGATCTAACCCAAACCTAAAAAAAATTGAAAATCAGCACAAGACTTGGCTGCCTTAATGAAAACTCATTTATCAAGTCCAGATCTCTTCTGCCAGCAGTCAAGATAGCCAGATGGTAAGTTGAGGACTTTTAAGGTAATGCTTCTCAAAACCATACTAAATAAATACATACTTTAATTAATACACAACACATTTTCAGCAGGAAATTCATTTTTATGGTACATATTTGAAATGCACACTTCCAATTTAATTTACAATAATTATTAAGAGATATTAACCAACAAACATTATATAAAAAAAAAAAAATCACAAAGCTATTGTTTACAGTTTAGGTCTAAAATCGTTATCAGTATCACTGTAATCAAGGCACCAGGCTTTAAGGAATGTCTTTTCGCTATTTCGGCAAACATTGGGGTGGATATAAAGCAAACAGGCTGTTCATTTTGCAAGAGAATTTTCACTTTGCAAGGGATTTTTGGTGAAGCTCCACTGACTCATCCAATCATGTGCATAAATCAGTTTTTTCTCCGTGCACACATTAAAATAACGTTAAAAAAAAAAGGGGTAGCTGTGCAGTGAGTCTTTCAACGTTTTTGCAACAGCATTTATTAGCTTTTTTTTTTTCAATGAATCAAAAACGGTAATCAACGTTGAGCGTTTAAAGTTTTTTAAGTGTTGTCTGTGCTCTGAAAAACATCTTCTGAATGCGATTTTAGGGCGTTCAGATAACAGCCCACAAACTCCACTGCTGATAAACGTCCAAAAAACATGGACACATAGGATAACATAGAGGGGAGTTTATGGGCTGTCAAAAAACGCCCAAACTACCAAAAAACTGCATTTATGAGCTTCAGTGTGCATGGAGTCTTAAACAGGGGTCAAGTCCTGGGGAAAAAAGTGTGGGAACTCCACATACGCTCATATGCATAATTACTAAACCACATGTATTTTTTTATCAAGTTATCGCAGGATTTAGAAAGAAGCAAGTTCTTTCTAAATCCTGCGATAACTTGCGGCAGACCTCCGCAATGTCTCCTGGGAACAATGACAAAAGCTCCCAGGAGACATTGCGGCATCGAGGAAGTGACAGAATACCCGCACACTACCTGATAAATCCATATACAGGAAGCGGCCAGTAACATAAAGGATTACTAAGGTTTGCCTGCCCCTGACAGTGACTCGAGCTGGGCATCGCTGCTTAGGGAAGGATCGGCTCGGGCGGCTCGGCTGCTCTAGTCCTGCAAAGGGAACTGTGTTCCTGCTGTGAAAAAAGTGCAGGAATTCCGTTCCCACGCGTTCCCACAGGACTTGAGCCCTGGCCTTAAGCCTCGTATACACCATCGGACTTCCATCTGGGAAATCCGTGGATTTTTGTCCAAAGGGCCTTGGCCGTGAACTTGTTCGGCATACAGAAGGCAGAACATTTTTAACCAACATACACCAAACCACATGTTTTTTCAGCTCTTTACCGTCACCCTTTGGGCAACATCTGCTATTGCTGCCTGATGTTTAGCATGGATTCGGAGCATGCGTGTTTGTACTTTGAATTTTAGCCCGAAGGATTTTGTACACACGATTGGATAATCCGACAAAACATATTTGTTGAGAGCATGCACAGCGAACATGTGTTGTCGGAAATTCCGACAACAATTGTCCGATGGAGCGTACAGACGGTCAAGTTATCTGACGAAACATGTATTGGGTATTCGTTGCAAAGTGATTTTTCACCACATTCACCAAGCTAAAGGAAAACTTGTTTGCAAAGTGCAAAAATCCCTTGCAAAATGTACAGCCTATTTACATTTAGTAAATCAACCCCTTTGTGTCATATAAATGTAATAATTAGTAAAAATGTGCAGGAAGTATTCATTCATTCCTTTAAATCAATCACCTCTTTAGACACATTTTGTCAAAATGAAATAATGCTTAAAAAATAAAAATAAATTGAAAGCAGCATGGTAGTTATGTGATTTATTTTTCTTGCCACCAAGAACACCGTGTTTAATAAAGCTCAACTCCAGGCAGAAAAAAAAAAAGATCCAGGGGAGAAGAAAAACTGTTTTCCCTACCTGATCCTCTGCTTCCCCAGCAGATAGCACCCCCCCCCCCCCCCCATGGTCCAGTAAGGCACTGCCCTTGGCATCCTCCTGTCCAGAGCATGGGTTAGGATCCTACAGTGCAAACCCCTAGACATAAATGAGAAATTAACAGCTGCAGTGTGCGCATAGCCTCACTGCCAGGGATTATTTTTTATTTGCCTGTAGTAGGGTTTTAGTTTTCTCCTTATTTCTGTCTAGTTGTTCTAGGTGTTCCATTTTTCTCTCACACATGTCCTTGTGTAATTGTCTTCCAATTCCAACCCTTTTATCCCTGTGTTAGTGACTCGGGTAGGGATATTCATTTGTAAATTTCTGCTGGGACAGGGACTAATGGTGCAAGGTTCCAAAATCACTTTGCGCTGAGATGCATTGATGCATTGATGTGAATGGACAGTATTGATAACAATGTGGTTTCCCTTGTCATGGGATTCTAGGCGACTCAACGTGAAATCACACTAGCATAAACCAGGCCTCAGTGAAATACAAGTGAGAAAAACAAATAAATAAAAAAATGGTAGCGCAGTGGTATTATCACACCACTGCCCGTTCACTCCCTAGGAGCTAATAACGTTTTTCAGGATGGGGTAATGGAATGGGATTGGGGTGCCTCCTTGCCTCCAGCTCTTTCTGAAAGCAGCAGAAGGCCAGTGTAGGGGGTTTAAGAGTCTAGTATATGCTCTCTGTATATGCAAAAGAGCTTGCATCTAGTCCCCTTTCTTATTTCATATAGTGTGGTCATGCAATATCCATATCTGGGTATATCCATGCATATCCATAAAGGCTTCTTGAGTACATAAATGATTACTTGGATACATTCCTATTTGCCATTAATGAATATCCCAAAGATTATTGGAAGGATGAAAATCATCTATACTAATGTAGTATAGCGGTATAGCAACCATAACAATCTGGTCTTAAAGGCATCAAAACAGTTATCCGATGATTGTTGTATGATACAAGCAATTTCAAAAACATTGATCCGAGTGCTGCGTCTCTATTTGAGAATCTAGAACTGCTTCGGTTGAGACTTGACAGTAGTTTACCATCGCAAATACACAACATGAATAGCGAAAAGCAAAGTGATTTCAGCTCAACAGATGTACTGATGTTGTCATCTCGAAACATTGAGATGAAATTGGCTTCTAATGACACCATGAAGCATGCTTAGGAAAATGTGCTTAAAAAAAGTTTTAACGTAAAAAAAGAAAAAAAACCTTCTCACGTTGCTTAACCACTTAAGACCCGGACCAATATGCTGCCAAATGACCAAAGGGGTTTTTGCGATTCGCACTGCGTCGCTTTAACAGACAATTGCGCGGTCGTGCGACGTGGCTCCCAAACAAAATTTGCGTCCTTTTCTTCCCACAAATAGAGCTTTCGTTTGGTGGTATTTAATCGCCTCTGCGATTTTTATTTTTTGCGCTATATACAAAAATAGAGCGACATTTTTGAAAAAAAATCAATATTTTTTACTTTTTGTTACACGAAAAATCAATAAACTAAATTTTAGTCAAACATTTAGGCCAAAATTTATTTAGCCACATGTCTTTAGTAAAAAAAAATCGCAATAAAAAAAATTTGCTACCTAGCGGGAACAGCGACACTAATACAGCGATCAGAAAAATGATCGCTTAGTGACGCTGGCAATAGGGAGTGAAAGGGTTAACTAGGGCAGTGATCAAGGGGTTAAAACTTTATTAGGGGGGGTACAGGGCTACCCTGAACCTAACACTAACTGACTTTTACACTGCCTGTCACACTGACACTAAATACAGTAATCATACATGTATGATTACTGCATTCAGTGACACTGTGACAGGGGGAGGGGGGGGGGTGATCGGGGGGGTTAAATGTGCCTGTGTGTAGTGGCACACAGGCAGTGGCACAGTGGCAGTGCCTGTCGGTGCCATTCTGCCGACGTAAATGTACATGCGGCGGTCCTTAAGTGGTTAAAGGAGTTGTAAAGAAAACATTTTTTTTTGCTGAAATGACTGTTTACAGGGTATAGAGACATAATAGTTAACTGATTCCTTTTAAAAGCGATTAAATAGATAAAAATCAATCATATAATGTACCTGCAGTTTCTAGTTTCTTTTGCATGTTGTTTCCTGCTTCTGTGATGTACATTATCATTTATTTAGCACAACTACATTCTTTTTCTCCTGTATTTCTGTGTGTATACTACTTTTTAGTTGCAGCTCACTTGTGTTTTTTAGTTTAGCGCGGTAACTTTTTTGTCTTTATTTCTGTTTGAAAACAGCACTGCATTAAGGTAAAGAAGGTAGTAAGATAAAAAACAAGCCCAATGACTTTAACCCTATTAACCAATTGGTAAATGGCATCCCACAATGGGTTAAAGGGTCTAACAGCACGTGGTAGCAACAAACCCAAAAAAATAATAGGCAATAGTGAGGATACAAGGGCAACGAATGGGCAGCTGTGACAATACACAGGCAACAAATAAAAATGGACAGCTGTGACAATTTATGGGCAACAAACAAAAAATGGGCACTGTGACAATATGGGCAACAAACAAAAATGGGCAGCTGTGAGACAACATATGGGCAACATACAAAAATGGGCAGCTGTGACAATCTATGGGCAGCAAACAAAAATGGGCAGCTGTGACAATATACGGGCAACCAACAAAAATGGGCAGCTGTGACAATACACAGGCAACAAACAAAAGTAAGCAGCTGTGACAATATACAGACAACAAACAAAAATGGGCAGCTGTGACAATCTATGGGCAACAAACAAAAATGGGCAGCTGTGACAATATACGGGCAACAAACAAAAATGGGCAGCTGTGACAATCTATGGGCAACAAACAAAAATGGGCAGCTGTGACAATATATGGGCAACAAACAAAAATGGGGACTGTGACAATATACGGGCAACAAACAAAAATGGGCAGCTGTGACAATCTATGGGCAACAAACAAAAATGGGCAGCTGTGACAATACACAGGCAACAAACAAAAATGGGCAGCTGTGACAAGATATGGGCAACAAACAAAATGGGCAGCTGTGAAAATATACGGGCAAAAAAATAAAATGGGCAGCTGTGACAATATATGGGCAACCAACAAAAATGGGCAGCTGTGATAATATACGGGCAACAAACAAAAATGGTCAGCTGTGACAATACACAGGCAACAAACAAAAATGGGCAGCTGTGACAATATACGGGCAACCAACAAAAATGGGCAGCTGTGACAATATAAAGCCAACAAACAAAAATGGGCAGCTGTGACAATATAAAGCCAACAAACAAAAATGGACAGCTGTGTCAATATACGGGCAACAAACAAAAACTTGCAGTAGTGAGAATATACGGGCAATAAATGGGCAACTATGACAACAGACAGGCAACAAATAATGAAATAGCTACAATACATTAGCAACAAATAGGCAATTGTTACAATATGTGGACAACAAATAGGCAATGATTATAACACTTGTGAAACAAGCCGACATCCGAAAACAATATGTGGGCAAAGCAAAGAGCAGTTCTAAAAATACAAGGGCAACATATGAACAGTTGTTACAATAAGATGGTAACCCATAGGCGGTTATTAAAGAAGGCATGTAATAAAATGGCAATCATGACAATATATGGACAAGAAATGTTCAATGGTGACAATATGCAGGGAGAAAACTGGCAATTGGTACAATAAGTGGGCAACAAAAGGGCAATTGAGATAAACAGGAAATCATAAAAAGGGATGAAAAGGCAATCATGAAATTATACAAGGAAGGAAAGAACAATTGTGACAATACATTGGTAACAAATGAGCAGTCATTACAATGGACAGGCAAAAAAATATTAATCATGACAATATTCCAACAACATACAGGCAATGGTTACAATGCGCACAAAACAGGCAAGAGCTCGAAATAGGCAGTTGTTACGGGCAGCAAATGGCAATCATGACAATATTTGGCCAACAAATGGGCAATCAGTATAATATGTGGTAAACAAAATAGCAATCATTCCAGCTCTTTGTCAAGAAATGAACCATCATGACAACATACTGGCAAGAAACTGACAGTTGTGACGATAAGTAATAAATGGACAATCATGGCAATGCTCAACCAAGAAAAAAGCCAGTGTGACAATACACATCATTACATTATGCAGGCAATAAAATGGCAATCATACATTATATTACTTTCAACAAAGTATCCAATGTCAGGTTTCCAGGTAATCAGGGGAAAATTCTGCTTTGGGATTGATGGAGGAGCGTTTGTAACCTTTAGGAGCCTTTCAAACTCATTGCACTTATAGGGACCACTACAGAACACTTTAAAGCCGTATTAAAGAGGTTGTAAACCCTGCTTAGTTATTTTTACCTACAGGTAAGCCTAGAATAATAAGACTTACCTGTAGGTAAAATAAATATCTCCTAAACCTGCCCTGTTTAGGAGACATTCACCCTTCATGCAGCCAGTGACATCACTGGCGCATGAGCTCTGAAGGTCCGGCATACCTTGCTTGAACTTCAGAGTGTCGTGCCGAGAACTCCTAATGCATGGGTGGGAGTGAGGTCATCACGGCTCTGATAATTCATATAGCCGGACTGTGCAAACTGGAAAAAAGACCGGGGAACATGTAAGCACTCTAAGCAGTGACATTAGGGGGGCTTTGTTTCAAGGTGAGTATTTCATAATCTGCTAGTAGGTAATACATACTAGCAGATTATGCCATTGCCTTGCAGGTTTTTCCCCCACAACCACTTTAAAAGGGTTGTAAATAGCTTCCTTTACCTTTGTGCAGTCCTCCTTTACTTACCTCATCCTTCCATTTTGCTTTTAAATGTCCTTATTTCTTCTGAGAAATCCTCACTTCCTGTTCCTGCAATAGATACAGTGGAAGAGGAGCTGATGCATGTGACCGGTACCCATGATGTCTGCCGGCCACCAGCAATCACTCCACAGAGAGCCAGAATAGGGATCTGTCAATGTAAACAAACAGATCTGTTCCTAGTGATCAGGAACAGCAATCTCTTTTTTCCTCCAGTTAGTACAGTACACCCCCCCCCCACAGTTAGAAACACCTCACAGGGAACACATTTAACCCTTTGATCACCACTAGTTTTAACCCCTTCCCTGCCAGTGACATTAACACAGTAATCAGTGCATTTTTATAGCACTGATCATTGTATAAATGACAATGGTTCCAAAACAGTGTCAAAGTGTCCGATCTGTCCACTGCAATGTCGCAGTCCCGCTAAAAAAATAGCTGATCACCGCCATTACTAGTAAAAATAAAAATGATATAAATTTGTCCCCTACTTTGTAGATGCTATAACTTTTGTGCATTTACCAACAATATGTAGAATAATGCATATTGGCATAAACTGATGAAGAAAATGATTTTTTGGGGGATATTTATTATAGCAAAAAGTAAAAAATATTGCTATTTTTCAGAATTATCGCTCTTTTTTTGGTTCATAGCGCAAAAAATAAAAACCACAGAAGTGATCAAATACCACCAAAAGAAAGCTCTATTTGTGGGGAAATTGTCATTTAAAGCGACGCAGCGCTGTATAGCAAAAAAATGGCCTGATCATTAAGGGGGTAAATCCTTCCGGTCCTTAAGTGGTTGTGAACCCTTTGCTACCACTTTTTCCTACAGGTAAGCCTATAATAAGTCTTACCTGTAGGTACCGTGAATATCTAGGAGTATCTCTAGGAGAAATTCACTATATCCACATGTGCTGACATCATCGGCACATGCACACTGAAGAAACTGCTCACTTGTGCCATTTCCTCAGTAGCTGTGTCGTGACCGGTGGCACCCACGGGAGTGACGTCATTGAGGCCCCGGCCAATCACAGTGCCGCAGCCGCAAACCCGGAAGTAACTCCAGTGGAAGATGTCCGCATTGTACTCAGAGGGCCGACGCCAATCCAAAGCATCGTTCTAAGGGCAGTGATGGCAAACCTTGGCACCCCCAGACTACACTGCAGAGTGCATGAGCATCATGGGAAATGTAGTTAAAAAACTTCTGGGGGGCCAAGGTTCCCCATCACTGTTCTAAGGTAAGTATTATATAATGAGCAATGCATAATATAATGCAATGCTTACTATCTCGTTATGCCTTTGTGTTATTTTTTTGTTGCAAGGTTTACAACCTCTTTAAAGGGGTGTTCCAGCCAATATGTATGTTTATTAAAAGTCAGCAGCTACAAAAAGTGTAGCTGCTGGCTTTTAATAACAAACAGCCCGCCGCTGATTGGACAGGCGATCGCATGGGACCTGTCATGTGTCCCATGCGATCGACTACAGGGAGGGGCTGCTGTAGGCGATTAAGCTTAATCGCCTAACCAGCCCCTCGGCGGAAGCAGGAAGTGGGACAGGAAGTCCCACTCCTCCTGAAGCCCCCATTCCCCCCCCCAAAAAATGACATGCCAAATGTGGCATGTAGGGGGGAGGGGAGTGGAACAAGCGGAAGTTCCAATTTTGGGTGGAACTCCGCTTTAAGTGATTAATACCGCTTTAATTTTACCTTCCCCATTGACTTCAATGCAGATTTCAAAACGTTATTGAACTGTCTAGATTTTTCCCAGATTTCGGCAAAGTGAAAACGTTCAGTTTTGCTCATCCCTAAATATGAAACATAATTGCCGTACTAATATATCACCTCCAATCCTGGCATTTACCTTCAGACGCCAGGAAAAGCAACGTTTGATGTCATAATACATGGTATGTATGTGTAAGGCAGGTAGGGAGTTAACACAACCTCTATTAGTATTCATATCTTGAAAGCTGGTCTTCTGCATATCTCCTGGAACAGCGAGAATGAATGATTACTTCCCTCTTACCAAGTCACGATTGTTGTGTTGTCAAAGCGTATAAATATTACTATTGTCTCGGCGCTTCAGTCTTAATATTTATCAGCTCTCTATTGTTCTTCCACCTCCGCAGCATCTTCACACTCTGCCATCTAAAGGCTTGTGCCCGCCCTGTCTGCCATCCGCCGCCATTCCATCCGCTACACCTTTGTTCCACGGCTCAACGCCTTTATTTGGGTTTCTATGGAAAATTGGAAGGACGAGGTGTTTGACAATCCAAGTATGACTTAGCATGCTGCAGAAAGCTTTCTTATTGAGTCTGTAGTAATAGAGGAAATCTACAATCATCAGAGAAAGAATCACAAGTCCGTAGAAGCCGATGCCAAGCAGAGGAAGCGGGCTCCTTATAAAAATACACCAAAGAAAAAAAAAAGAATTACTCTCACATTTCCAACGACACACAAAGACACAACATGTAAACTGATGTTGGCATCGGGGCTAATACTGCCTCTAATAAAGAGATCTGCTTTTCAGTCCTGCTGACATCTGTTCTGGGGTCATCTGAGGATGGAATTATGACTATTATAATAATAATAATTACTCTTCTTTTGCAAGATTTATTTTATAATAATAAGGTCCTGTTTATACCTGTTTGTTATGGTAATCAGGGCAGGGACAAGGGGGTGGGCAGAAGGAACGGCTGCCCTGGGCACAGCCTGTATTGTAGGGATGCAGTATGGAAGCAGCAAGAAGAGGGGAGAGTCAGAAGGAGGTGCAGGTTGTACTCTCTCTCCCCTTCCTCCTCACAAACTCTCACATAATAGACATGTGCAGTTCATTTCATTTTCAGCCCTAAATTCGGTACTATTGTAATCTGAGGATTTGGATGTATTAGGCCGCGTACACACGACCAAATAAATCTGTTCAAATCGGTCTGACAGACCGATTTGATCAGATTTGTCTGCTGGGTTGTTTTGGTTTGATCGCTGTACACACGATCAAACCAAAATCCCCGCCGGCAGACAGCGCGGTGACGTGGCGATGACGTTGACGCCGCCACGTCACCGCACCAGGAAGTAAAACACTTCCGCGCATGCGTCTAAAACAATTCGACGCGTGTGCGAGCAGATATGTCTGCTGGTTAGTGTACTAACCAGCAGACATATCGGACAGACGGATTCCCAGCGGACAGATTTTAAAGCATGCTTTAAAATCTGTCTGCTGGAAAATTCTGTCTGTCCGCCCGTACACACGATCAAATCTGTCTGCTGAGACGGTCTGTCAGACCGTTTCCAGCAGATAGATTTGATCGTGTGTACGCGGCCTTAGAATTTCCAAATTACAATAGTACTGAATTTAAACAAATTTGAATAGTTTTCAAATCAATTTTGAAAAATTTTATTTTCTGTTATATTCTTTACTATTCTATCTTTTTTTTATATTTATTTATTTTCTATTCTATTTTATTCTCTTTGGAAATTCGAAAACTATTTGAATTCGAAAACTTTTAGAATTCGAAAACTTTTAGAATTTAAATTCGAAAACTATTTGGATTCGAAAACTATTTGAATTCGAAAACCATTTGGATTCGAAAACTATTTGAATTCGAAAACTATTTGAATTTAAAAAACAATTTGAATTTGAAAACTTTTCTAATCCGATTTGAAAACAGTTTGAATTGATTCAAATTTGAATTTCATCCAAATAATTTTTTTTGTTATTTCGAATTCAAATAGTTTTCGAATTCAAATTCTAAAAGTTTTCGAATTCTAAAAGTTTTTGAATTCAAATCGTTTTCCAATTTCCAAAGAGAATAAAATAGAAAAATAAAATAAAAAAAAGATAGCATAGAAAAGAATATAACAGAAAATTGATTTGAAAACTTGTCTTTCATCTAAAAAGTTTTCATTATTTTAGATTTGTTTAAATTCAGTACTATTGTAATTTCAATGAAATTTGGATGGGTTTTTTATTTTTGAAAACATTTCCAAATTGTAAACTATTCAAAAACTTTTCAAATTTGTTTTCATTATTTTAGATGTTTTTAAATTCAGTACTATTGTAATTTGGAAATTCTAATACATCCGAATTTCCAAATTACAATTAGTACAGAATAGTACAGAATTTAGGATTGAAAATATATTTCTTGGTAGTTTAACAGAAAATGCAAGGAACAACATATAAAATTACAGTCTGGTGACAATCGCGAGTAAACATATGTGAGAGATTGAAACTAAAAAGCGAAGAAGAAGGGGGAGCAGTATTGGGCATGAATTAAAAGAGAAAAAAGGGATAGAAAGAAACTGGAAAAAAATTAAATAAGAGTGAGAAAGTCATAGAAGAGCTTAAGGGCTGCTGAGGAGACAGTCAAAGAAAGGAGTTACTAGGGGACAGTGTGTGTGTGTGTGTGTGTGTGTGTGGGGGGGGGGGGGGGGGGCGGTGGGGGCGTGGGCACAATAGTACCAAATTTAAACAAATTTTGGTACTATTGTAATTCAGAAATTCTAATACATTAGAAATTTTCAAATTACAATAGTACACAATTTAAGCAAATCCAAAATAACGAAAAAAAAATATTTGGATGAAATTCGAATCGATTCAAACTATTTTCAAATCGTATTCTAAAGTTTTCTTATTCAAACTGTTTTCGAATTCAAATCGTTTTCGAATGTAAATTTTAAAAGTTTTCGAATTCTAAGCGTTTTTGAATTCAAATCGTTTTCCAATTTCCAAAGAGAATAAAATAGAATAGAAAATAAAGGAATATAATAAAAAAAGATAGAAAAGAAAAGAATATAACAGAAAATAAAATAACATCATAGAGTAAAACAGAACACAATAGAAAATAAAAGAATAGAATAGAAACTAATAGACCAATGAAAAAATAATAGAATAAAATTGAACATAATCGTCTTCTGAAATTCAAGTTTTAATTAGAATACATAAAAAAAAGAACAGAATGGGAAAAAAATAATAGAATAGACTATAAACGAATAGAAAAGAATAGAATTAAAAAAACAAATAGAATATAAAGAATATAACCATTTCCCAAAATTTGAATAGAATGAATTTAAATTTGAGTAGAATAGAAAATAATAGATTAGAATAGAATAGAAAATAACAGAATACTATAGAAAAAAAACAGGATAAAATAGAATAGAAAGAATATAACAATTTCCCAACCAATACAATCAATTCGAATTTGAAAAGAATAGATTGGAATTAGAAGATTATTATATTCTTTCTATTCTATTCTTTTCTTTTTTTCTATACTATTCTGTTATTTTCTATTCTATTTAAATTCAAATTGATTCTATTTGAATTTTGGGAAAAGGTTATATTTTTTCTCATTCTATTCCCTTCTTTTATTTTCTATGATATTTTTTTCAGTTTTTTTCTATTCTCTTTGGAAATTGGAAAACTATTTGAATTTGAAAATTTGGATAGTTTAGAATACGAATAAACAAAACTGAATTCTGAAAACAAATTTATCTAAATTATTTTATGTAAATTATGAATCGATTCGAAACAAATATTTTTTTGTTCTGCACATGTCTAGCACATAATAAAGGGGGAGGGGAACAATTTGGCATTTTTGCCCTGGGCACTGATGATCTTATCCTGTCACTGATGGTAACCTGTGGTTAAATGCACAGATTTCTGCAAAGCACCTCTCTCTATGTGGTGTAATATCATTCATTGTGAATGGCATTCCAACATACTGTACTGGAAAGGGCAATGCGCCTCAGTACCTCAAGTACTGCATGTTGTGGTGCACTGCGGTGCAAAAAAAAAAAAGATGTTTATGGGCCAGATTCTCATAGAATTCCGGCGGCGTAGCGTAAGCCAGTTACACTACGCCGCCGCTGCTTGCTGGAGCAAGTGCTTGATTCTCTATGCACTTGCTCCCGAGGTTTCGCTTACGTCGCGTAAATCGCGCAGCGTAAACCCGCGCAATTCAAATGGGGCGGCTTGTATTTAAATTAAGCGCGCCCCCGCGTCGAACGAACTGCGCATGCGCCGGCCGGGGGAAAAGCCCAGTGCGCATGCTCCAAAGGACGTCACATTTTCTCAATGTAAACGACGTAATCGCAGCGTACGCCAGCCCCATTGAGAATCGACGTACGCAAACGACGTAAACGACGCACAACACGACGCGGTCCCGAGGCCATACTTAACATGGCATCCGACGGGACACGACGGCATCCGACGGGACCTCGTAAGGTTACTCCACATAGAAGCTGGGGTAACCTTACGCGGACGAAAACGACGTAGGCGACGACGGGGCGGCGTAAAAGCGATAGAGAATCGGCGTACTACTTCATTTGCATATGCAAATGAAAAAACAACGTAAAGGCCACCTAGTGGCCGGAGTTGTCATTACATCTACGATCCGAAAGTGTAATTGTATTACGCTTGTCGGATGTAGAAGCGTATCTATGCAAAAGTGATGCTCAGCATCACACGCATAGATACGAGCCAAAAAAAAAGGCGATACGACGGGGTATCTGAGATACTCCGTCGTAACGCCTCTGAGAATCTGGCCCTATGTGTTTTTTTTTGGTCAATTGTGGTATGTTGGCAACCCATATAAAATTGAAGGCTGTCTTAACTGCTTGCCGACCGCCGCACGCAGATATACGTCTGCAGCATGGCACAGACAGGCAAAAGGATGTATATATACATTCCCTTTAAGTAGCGGCATTGTGGGCGCGCGTGCCCACCCACTGCAAGCTCTGCGACCCCGACCACAGGTCCCGCAGACTCGATGTCCGTGGGCATACCCGCGATTGTCTCACGGTGAGGAAGAAGGGGGAAATGCTGATGTAAACAAGCATTTCCCCAGTCTTCCTAGTGACAGGACACTGATCACAGTTTCCTGTAATCGGGAGTGGTGATCAGCCGACGTAAGTCAAAGTAGGTGGAAGTGTGCTGGAAGTGGGCGTGATACAAGCGTGACCCCATGCAAATGATGGCCTGAGCTTCAAACAAGTACTAAAAATGAACGGCGCATGCGTCGTACCTTGGACACATTCCAGTGCTCACAGTCACGTCAAAATAACTGCCTAAGATACGTCGAATTACTGCCTTTGACGTGAACGTAACCTACGCCCAGCCCTATTCTCGTACTAGGTAAACAACGTAAACGACTTAAATTTAGACAGCGTTTGTTCCCTGGTGCATACTTTTGCATGAGTTGCGCCTCCTATATGGGGAATAACTTTACGCCGGACGTAACCCTTATGCAAATCGCTTAAAACATGCGCCGGCGCAAGTACGTTCGTGAATCCCTCATTTGCATATTTGCATCGAAAATCAATGGGAGTCCCAAATGCGTCCAGTGTAAATATGCGCCTACTATACGCCGGCGTAGGCAAGCTACTTTGGTCGGATGAAGTCATTTTTTTGGCGTATCTTGGTTCTATGGGTACGGCGCATAGATACGACGGCGCATATTTACACTTACGCGGCGCATCTCGAGATACGTCAGAGTAAGTGCTTTGTGAATACGCTAAAGAATATGTATCAGCCTAAACTGAGGGAATTTTTTTTTTTTTATATATCTTTTTGGGGGATATTTATTATAGCAAAATGTAAAAAATATTGAATTTCACAATTAACGCTCTATTTTTGTTTATAGCGCAAAAAATTCAAACTGCAGAGGTGATCAAATACCCCCAAAAGAAAGCTCTATTTGTGGGAAAAAAAGGACGCCAATTTTGTTTGGGAGCCACGTTGCACGACAGCGTAATTGTCAATTAAAGCGACGCAGTACCGAATCGCAAAAAGTGGCCTGGTCTTTGGACAGCAAAATGGTTCGGGGCTTAAGTGGTTAAACCTACTAAACCATACTGTGCAACATAACATGTATTACATCTCTTTTTTAAATGTATTTTTTATTTTTAGGATTACAACCCTACAACATATTGCATCAAAAACTACCAGTGCAAAGCTCCCGATACTAAAAGCCAATATGTAAATATTATAGACTTACTTATAAATGTAGGTAGCAATTTTTTCAGACAGATTCACTTTCATTAGAGTTTCGAACTCATCCTGTTTGCAGCAATATTTCAGAGAGTTGTTTCCTGTATAGCAGCAATACATATGCTCGTGAGTGTCACTTAAACGTGGGCAGTGAAATCCCGTATGGTACACATCTCCTTGCCCCGGGTATCCTTCACACGTCCGCACATTGAGAGAGGAAGCTTCAAAACAGATAAACAACTAACATAACTAAGGAGTAAAAGTTTTTTACTTATCATCTAAAACAGGGGTCTCCAAACTGTGGCCCTCTGCTTGCCTTTATCCGGCCCTTGGGGCACTATTCTTCCTACTGATACCAATGATGGGATACTATTCCTCTTATGGATACCAACGATGGGACACTACTCCTCCCCCAATGCTGAATATTGGTCACTATTCCTCCTATTGAAGCCAGGACATTTTCTGATCCCACTGACCACAGTCCGGCCCCCTGAGGTCTGAACAACAGAAACGTGGCCCTTTGTTTAGGAAGTTTGGAGACCCCTGATCTAAAAGTTATATATACAATCCTCTATGGTTGCACCATATGACCCATCTTCCTTTTGACCTCCTGGCCTTAATTACTAGGGTTGTCCCGATACCACTTTTTTAGGACCGAGTACAAGTACCGATACTTTTTTTCATGTACTCCCCGATACCGAATACCGATACTTTTTTAAAATGTCATGTGACAGTTTTCAAACCACAATACAGACTAAGGATATTTTCTTTAGAATTATGAAGAACTCTAACTCAAGACATTATAAAAGAATAAAAATGAGTAAAAATCTTTTATTTGCTTGTCACGCAGTAGTAAAAAACTCAAAGAATTTTCACAGAACATGTTGATAAATACAAAAAAAGTATTCGGCCAGGCATCGGGAGCATTTGCACGAGTACAAGTACTCCCGCAAATACTCGGTATCGGTCCCGATACCGATACTAGTATCGGTATCGGGACAACCCTATTAATTTCAGCTTGTATTTTGATCAGTGCATCATTACATACAGGTACCTTATATACTTGAGTATAAGCCAACTTTTTCAGCCCTTTTTTTAGGGCTGAAAATACCCCCTAATCTTATATTCAAAGTCAGTGTATCTGAATTCTTGACAGGCATCTATTTTTTTTCAAAGTCGCAGCTTCCTCCAGGCGTTCCGTTCAGTGATAGGCATTTGACACTGTTTTCCACCTATCACGGAGGTCCTCTTATCCTCGGACAGTTTCCCAGCAGACACTGTGTTCAGTGTTCCGCCAATCACAGACGTTCTCTTGTCCGAGGATGAAAGAATGTCCATGATTAGCGGAACACTGAACACAGTGTCTGCTGGGAAACTGAGTCCGAGGATGAGTGGACCTCCGTGATAGGCGAAACACTGTGTCAAATGCCTATCACGGAACAGAACAGCCAGGAGGAAGCCGTGTTTTAAAAAAAATGGACATCTGTCAAGAATTTAGGTACTCGGGCACAGTGACACTGCAATGTGTACAGTGAGGTATGGCACAATGAGACTGCAATGGGCACAGTGAGGTATGGCACAGTGAGACTGCAATGGGCACAGTGAGGTGTGCAAATGGGTATTGTTGACCCTATTTTCTGCTTACAGTAGCATTCTCATCCTAGGCTTATACTTGAGTCAATACGTTTTCACAGTTTTTTGTGGTAAAATGAGGTCCTCGGCTTATACTCGGGTCGGCTTATACACGGCTTATATATACGGTAATCCTTGCTCATATTTCGGTTTGTCATTGCGGTCCCAGCCAACTTGGGATAAAACATTGAATTTGCATTCTGTTTCAAATTTGTGTATTGTTGTATCGTTTTGTAATTTTTTTGTATTGTTTTTTTCTCTATTTCCAGTAGATAGTGCCTGATAAATTGATTCTCCTGAGGAAGCTACTAATCGTGGCGAAACATGTAGAGAAATTTTCAACTTGCACATCATTGAAACTGTATTGTATAATTGTATGGATTATATATACTCTGTCATTTTAACTTTTATAAATAAATATTTTCACAAAACTTTGTTGTAATTCTGCACCTCAAAAATCCCAAACCCTTGTCTTTTCCAAAACTAACATAACTAATTGACAAGACTAACATTGTATTAATATATAACAAAGCGAAAAACAATGGTACACTCAAACCATGCACATCTTTATTTGGCAACCATTGTTTGGGTAATTTTTTTTGGATACCGTATATACTCGAATATAAGCCAAGTTTTTCAGCCCTTTATTTAGGGCTGAAAATACCCCCCTCGTGTTATACTTAAGTCAGTGTACCTGAAGGGCTGCGAGCGTCTATTGTTTAAAGGCGTGGCTTCCCCTTGCTCCCTTCTGTGATGGGCATTTCCCAGCAGACACTGTGTTCAGTGTTCCGCCTATCACGGATGTCCTCTCATCCTCGGACAAGAGAACGTCCATGATAGGCTGAACACTGAACACAGTGTCTGCTGGGAAACCGAGTCCGAGGATGAGAAGACATCCCTGATAGGCTGCTGGGAATCGCCTATCATGGAACGGGACCAGGAGGAGACAGCGACTTTTAAATAATGGACGCCCGCAGCCTGTAAAAATTTCAGGTACACTGACTCGGACACAGGGAGGCTGCAATGGGGACAGTGAGGTTGGGCACAGTGAGGTGGCAATGGGCACAGTGAGGTTGGGCACAGTGAGGTTGCAATGGGCACAGTGATGTTGGGCACAGTGAGGTTGCAATGGGCACTGTGAGGTTGGGCATCATGTGGTTGCAATGGGCACAGTGAGGTTGGGCACAGTGAGGCTGCAATGGGCACGGTGAGGCCTGCAAATGGGCACAGTGAGGCCCATTTTCCGCTTACAGTGGCTCCTGCATTCTCACCCTGGGCTTATGCTCGAGTCAATACGTTTTCCCATTTTTTTGGGGGTAAAATTAGGTACCTCGGCTTATACTCGGGTCGGCTTATTCTCGAGTATATACGGTAATCACTTTTTATTGAATGTTTTGAATAATTCAGTAATAAAGTATATTACAAAAAAAAAGAAAAGCGCTTGTGTCAATTATTCCAACACACAATCATGAATGTAAGTACAAAGCATATTGATGCGTTCAACACTGAAGAGTTATCAATAACCCTGGATAGAATGATACATAATAAGATGGAGAATAATGGAGAAAAGAAGGTATTTATCTCTCAGGATTGTACAATATCAACAGTGCTAGGATTTAGTCTTCATTTCCATGGACGTTTTTACAGCTTAAAAACACCTGTCCACGTTTTTCTTTTTGTGGTAGCGTTTTTGAGCGTTCTTGAGCGTTTTTTAACGTCTGGCGTTTTTACAACTCTAACGCTGGAGCTTCAGAACGAACTGGTCCTGTTTTTTTTTTTGCAGCTTAAAAACGTCTCAGCCATCTACAGCTCAAAAACGTCATGGTGGGCATGAGGCCATAGGCTAACATGGAGAGACGTTTTTAAGCTGCAAAAAACGCTCAGAGAAGTGGCTGTAAAAACGTCCATGGAAATGAAGCCTTAAAATCGACATCCATAGAGAGGAAAAACAAAAACAGTAAAAACAGTAACAATATACAAGTATCAGAATGTTTAACAGGGGTCAAGTTGCTAAAGTTCAGTACATTCCGTATTTTCCGGCGTATAAGATGACTTTTTACCCAGAAATTACACGGCCAAAAATCGGGGGTCGTCTTATACGCTGGTATATGGATGTCAGGCTTGTCAGCATTAATGTCCCCTAAACCAATCACAGCGAGCGATATATTCTATTAATGAATACAAATCCTGCGTTAATTGGCTTTATTCAGAGAGGCGCGGGCTGACGATGTTGCAATCTCTGCCAATCCTGGCAAGCGATGTATTCTATTAATGAATACAAAGCTTGCTTGGATTGGCAGAGGTTGTAATATCATCAGCCCGCGCCTCTCTGAATCTCAAAGCCAATCTGAGCAGGCTTTGTATTCATTAATAGAATACATCGCTTTCCATGATTGGCTCAGCGCTGTATACTGTAATACTGTATACCGCACAGAAATATGTTACCGAAAGCGGCTACCCCTTGGCTCCTCTGCCTTCCAAGGCCACCTCGCCATCCTCCACTGGACCCTGGTCCAAAGCACTGGACCCTCCATCTGGCACCTGACCCTCCATCTGGCACCAGACCCTCCATCTGGCACCAGACCCTCCATCTGGCACCTGACCCTCTATCTGGCATCTGATCCTGCATCTGGCACCAGACCCTCCATCAGGCACCAGACCCTCCATCAGGCACCTGACCCTCCATCTGGCACCGTACCCTCCATCTGGCACCGAACCCTCCATCTGGCACCAGACTTTGCACCTGGCACCAGACTTTGCACCTGGCACCAGACTTTGCACCTGGCACCAGACTTTGCACCTGGCACTGGACCCTCCATCCGGCACCAGACCCTCCATCTGGCACCTGACCCTCCATCTGGCACCTGAACCTCCATCTGGCACCAGACCCTCCATCTGGCACCTGACCCTCCATTTGGCACCTGACCCTCCATCCGGCACTGGACCCTCCATCCGGCACCAGACCCACCATCTGGCACCGGACCCTCCATCTGGCACCGGACCCTCCATCTGGCACGGACCCTCCATCTGGCACCGGACCCTCCATCTGGTACCAGACCCTCCATCTGACACCAGACCCTTCATCAGGCACCAGACCCTTCATCAGGCACCTGACTTTCCATCAGGCACCTGACTTTCCATCAGGCACCTGACCTTTCAACCTGGCACCGGACTTTCCACCTGGCACCGGACCCTCCATCTGGCACCGGACCCTCCATCTGGCATCGGACCCTCCATCTGGCATCGGACCCTCCATCTGGCACCGGACCCTCCATCTGGCACCGGACCCTCCATCTG
Organism: Rana kukunoris; assembly: GCA_029574335.1. Classification (NCBI taxonomy): domain Eukaryota; kingdom Metazoa; phylum Chordata; class Amphibia; order Anura; family Ranidae; genus Rana; species Rana kukunoris. The sequence goes on from CM056051.1 coordinate 42,422,345, forward strand.
GACCAGACCCTCCATCTGGCACCAGACCCTCCATCTGGCATCTGACCCTCCATCTGGCATCTGACCCTCCATCTGAAGCACCTGAAGGGGGGTCATCTTATAAAGCAAGGATATCTCAAATCCCACATTTTTGCTGCAAAATTAGTGGGTCGTCTTATATGCCCGCAAACACGATATGTAATGAAAAGAGGGGCTGTGGTGTGCTGGAGAATCTATTGATACTGGCTGCTGGGGGATATATTGTTGCTGGAGGGGATCTATTTTTACGAAGGAAGGGGGTTTATTGTTGATGGGGAGTTCTTCTGTTGCTTGTGGTGGATCTATTGTTGCTGGGGGGTCAGTCGTTGCTAGGAGGTATGTACTGTTGAGGGATGGGTCTTTGTTGCTGGCTGCTGTAGGGTCTATTGATGATGGCTAGTGGGGAATCAATTGTTGCTGGATGGGATCTATTTTTGCAGGGGGTTCTATTGTTGCTCAGAGGTGGGTAGGGGGCAGAGTATAGTGTGGCTTGGAAGGGAGAAGTTCCTGCACCTATTAAAAAGCCCTACATATAGCTATATCTATATAGATATATATATGTTATATTACACCGTATAATACATGTCATACAGATCAGCTATTCGCATAATATATAGATGTAAAGAAGTGACCTGTTAGGCCACGTACACACGATCAGACCGGTCCGATGAAACTGGTCTGCAGACTAGTTTCATCTGACCAATTCGATGGTGTGTACGGCCCATCAGACAGTTGTCCGTCGGACCAAAGTTTTTAAAATTGCTTTAAAAGCTGTCCAACGAACACCAGTCCGTCGGACAGATTTGATGGTAAGTACGCCAAAGCATCGGACCAAAAACCTGTGCATGCTCAAAATCAAGTCAACGCATGCTTGGAAGCATTGAACTTCCTTTTTTCAGCACGTCGTTGTGTTTTACGTCACCGCGTTCTGGTCTGATCATCGGATTTTTGGTCCGATGGTGTGTACACACATCAGTTTAGCCTGGTCCGATGAAAACGGTCCGTCGTTACGTGGCCTTACTATATCTATTTTGGCCTTTTGTGATGTAAAGTTATTAATCAGTGATCCCTAAGCAGTAGTGTGGCCAGCATTGCCAGTCATCCATTAACAATAAGAAAAATGAATAACTGGAGAAAGAAAAATACCATAAAGGCCTTTTATTAATTGAAGGAGTAATAAACATGCGGGTCGCATGAGTAATCTACAAAATGCTGAAAGCATCCGGCTTGTGAACACTAAAACGCTCTGACATTTGAACAAATAACACACTGAAAGCTGCAAAAGCTCCAGTTGTTAGTGGCTCATGCTGATCTGGATTTATTGTCCATTATGACAAGGCTAGGACAAAGTGGATGGAATTAGCCATTTTAAAGTAAGCCCTCATTATATACTTAGGGGCTGCTCAATCAGACCCTTTTTTTTAAACACCACGGGCAGAACTCAGTACAGCCAAATATCAAGCAGAAATTCAGAACCTGCGCTTAATTATCCAGAGAAGCAAAAGTACATGATGACTACAGGTCTATACTTGGGCTGATGTACTCAACCGCCGCTTGCCCACTGCTCAGTACAGCATTTTTCTTCTTCACTGATCTAAAATGCAGCCCCCTGTACACACAAGAGCGTAAACAAGCGCTACAAAAAAAAGTTAAATAAAATAAAATCGGTGTTTCCGGTCAGCATTTTTTTGCGCTGATATGTGCACATATGCGCAAATACGCTCAAACACACATATTTTTTATTTCATTAGCGGACTGCCGACGACGCTATACGTTGGCAGAATGGCACGTTTCTAGGAGCCAGCTAAAAAAGTTAGAAGCCAGAAACGCACCCCGTCCTGCCGAGCTTGCGCGCAGAAGCGAACGCATACACGAGTAGCACCCGCATATGAAAGCGGTGTTCAAACCACACATGTGAGGTATTGCCGCAATTGGTAGAGCAAGAGAAATAATTCTAGCCCTAGACCGCCTCTGTAACTCAAAACATGCAACCTGTAGAATTTTTTATAGTCGCCTATGGAGATTTTAAAGGGTAAAAATTTGTCGCCATTCCACGAGCCGACGCAATTTTGAAGCGTGACATGTTGGGTATCAATTTACTAGGTGTAACATTGTCTTTCACTATATAAAAAAAAATATAATATTGGGCCAATATTACTGTTGTCTTATTTTTTTATTTAAAAAAAGTGTATTTTACCCCAAAAAAGTGCGCTTGTAAGACCGCTGCGCGAATACTGTGTGACAGAAAGTATTGCAACGACGGCCATTTCATTCTCTAGGGTATTGGAATAAAAATAGCATTATTATTATTAGCATTATTAGTTGTCTTGTCATCATATCGGTCACCACAAGATGGCACCAGATCACAGAAGGAAGCATAGGCCTGCAGAAGGCTGCAAAGCCGCGGCCTCAATAACCAATCGGCGCGGCGGGGGAGGTGGGGGTGCATGGAGGCACTGGATGGGGTATTTTGTGTCTCTGTGCGCCCCACCTCCCTCGCCGCGTGATCGAGTCAGGCTGTGACGGCCGGTAATTGAGGCTGCGGCTTTGCGGCCTTCTGCAGGCCTATGCTTCCTTCCCCAGTCGCCAGGTTGCTAATTCTAGTCGCAATTGCGACCTGGCACCTAGATTTTGTCAAACTCTGCACGCGCCCGTCGCCTACCCCGTGACCGTGCCCGCGGGACCTGCGGACACGATGTACACCGGTGTCTCACGATCATGTCAAAGAGCTGCAGAACAGGGGGATGCCTGTGTAAACAAGGCATTTCCCTGTTCTGCCTAGTGACAGGACAGTGATCTACTGCTCCCTATGATTGGAAGAAGTGATCACTGTAATGTCACTTGTAGCCCAGCCCTCCCACAGGTTGAATCACTCCCTAGGACACACTGAACCACTTCATCGCTCCCTAGTGTTTAACCCCTTCCCTGCCAGAGTCATTTACACAATAATCAGTGCATTTTGATAGCACTGATCGCTGTATAAATGATAATGGTCTCAAAATAGTGTCAAAAGTGTCCGATGTGTCCACCATAATGTCGCAGCCATTACTAATGAAAAATCTTAATAAAAATGCCATAAAACTATCCCCAATTTTGTAGGAGCTATAACTGTTGCGTGAATCAATGAATATACGCTTATTGCGTTTTTTTTAACCAAACATATGTAGAAGAATATGTATCGGCCTAAAGTGAGAAAGAAATTCGTTTTTTTTATATATTTTTTGGGGGATATTTATTATAGCAAAAAGAAAAAAAATATTGCCTTTTTTTCAAAATTGTCGCTCTTTTTTTGTTTATAGCGCAAAAAATAAAAAAAACGCAGAGATGATCAAATACCACCAAAATAAAGCTCTGTTTGTGGGAAAAAAAGGACGTAAATTTTGTTTAGGAGCCACGTCGCACGACCGCACAATTGTCAGTTAATTCGATGCAGTGCCAAATCGCAAAAAGTGCTCTGATCAGGAAGGGGGTAAATTCTTCCGGGGCTGAAGTTGTTATACAAGATTTATATAGTGCCAACAGTTTGTTCAGCGCTTTACAACATGAGGGTAGACAGTACAGTTACAATACAATTTAATACAGGAGGAATCAGTGCCCTGCTTACAGTCTGAACATAAATATTACAGTAATGCTTCAGATTGCGAGTAACGCGATTAACAAGCGTTTCGCAATACGGGAGGTGGTACTTCTGAAAAAAAAAATGTATTGCCATACATTTTTTGGTGAGCATTTCACACAGATGTATTTGATGTTTATGTTTTTAACATATTTGTTGGATTTGACTATTTAACTAAAATCTCTCCTACAATTTAGAAGCTCCTGAGGAAGCGATCCTACATATCGCGAAACATGTAGAGCTTGATTTTATTCTTTCTGGGGATCCCGTGGAATGTATACCAAGGAGATTTTCTACTTAGCATGGGCATCTATTTTATAGACACCATCGCAGCAAGTTGGTTACAAATGCTGAATCTGTCTCCTTGGGACCAGTTTATTGTATTGTGTATGTTCTACCTCTTTGTAGTCTATTTTTAGATACATTTGTTTTTTTAAATTTCACAATTCTTAAATATAAAAAATATTGTTATATTTTATATATGTGCACACAAAGTACATTTTTTCCATAATTCGTTCTCAATCTACGTTTCCCAATACCAGCTATTTTTTTTTAAATCCAGACTCTGTTTGCGGAGTGCAGTACTGCATTTTTCCACCGTTCCTGAGTGTTTTCAAGCCTCTCTGAGTTTTTCCGAGTGCATCCGAGCGGTTTCTGAGAGTCTCCGGCGCCCCCCCCACCTCTGGCCACATGCGGTACTGCATACAATAGAATAGAAATTATCTGAGTTTCCATTGACTTCTATGGGGAAACTCGCTTTGATTCACTAGTGCTTGGATTCCAAGTTCTTCTGGAACTAATTATGCTCGTAATCCAAGGTACCACTGTAATTAATTTTGTCTAGGAATGTATTGTAAGTGCGAATTGTTCATATATGCGCAAAACAAACACCTGCAATTACGTTTAGAAATGCTGATGCTCAAACATCAGTACCGTATGCAAGAGGCCAGAGAATTTCTCTCCATATTTGGATCTGGCCTTGGAGTCATTTACTCCCCACAAGTGAGTAAATGATTAACAAATATGGATCAATAAAAGCTAATTTGGCTCATATTCAACTATATATACAGTAGGTTTTTGTAATCAAACTTGTACTAGAGTAGAGGATGCCAACCAGTGGTCTGTGGACTATTGATGGTCCACAAGAAAATGTTGGTGGTCCCCGAGGACATTGAGGTGGATATATACCACCCATTGTTGGTTCCAGTGTTGTTCTCAATGCACACTGACTGTCAATATTGTCGGCGCGCAGTGATACTCAGGCCTCCTCTGGAGTTTTGGGTCTTGACAATTCTAAGTTACAGGATTGCCAGCAATAATCACTTGCCGATCATATAGCAAGGTGGGCACTGTGCACAGGATTACATATATATATATATATATATATATATACAGGCATACCCCACTTTTAAGTACACAATGGCACCAGAGCATGTATGTAAAACGAAAATGTACTTAAAGTAAAACAATACCCTTTTTCACTTCTAGGCTGTAGTGGGGGGTCAGGGGCTGTAGTGCGGGTGTCAGAAACTCTAATTTAGGTCCCTGGGGCTGTAGTGGGGGTGTCAGGGGCACACTGGAACATGGTGGGCTATGCGCTCGGAGCTTCAGCTCCTACTGTGGCTGCAAAATGTCTGTACAGTACTTGTAAGGCACTTTATATACACTCGCAGGTATGTCCTTACTCGCGAGTGTATGTAAAGTGAGTGTACATAAGGCGGGGTATGCCTGTATATATATACACACACATGGCTTTGCACCTCTGAGTAGCGAGAGTGAATAATCACAGTGGGAGCCAATGAGTGGGCAACGCGGACTCGAAGTCCACCAGCACTCACTGATCGTTGGGTACAGAGGCAAAACCGCAGTCTGCCTACGTAAACAAGGCAGATTGCCATTCTATCAGGAGGGAAGGCGTGGATCCTGTTTTCCTGCATGTCTTCCCTTAGAAAAAGCTCCTTCCACAGTGTAAAAAAAAACACAGGCTAGGCACACGGCTAACCCTTTGATCGCCCCTGATGTTAACCCCTTCCCAGACAGTATCATTAATACAGTGACAGTGCATATTTTTAGCACTGATCCCTGTGTCACTGGTTCCCAAAAAAGTGTTAATTAGTGTCTGATTGTCCGCCGCAATATATCACCATCTCGCTGATCGCTGTCACTAGTAAAATAAATAAATAAATAAAAATGTCATTAAAATATCCCATAGCTTGTAGACGATATAACTTTTGCACAAACCAATCAATATACCCGTATTGGTGTTTTTTTTTTTTACCAAAAAATATGTAGCAGAATACATAATGGCCTAAATTGATAAAAAAAAAAAATATATATATATATATATATATATATATATATATATATATATATATACTGTATATTATTATTGGATATGTTTTATAGCAGAAAGTAAAAAATATTTTTTTTGCAAAATTGTCATTCTATTTTTGTTTAAAGGGCACAGTAATGCAAGGCTTTCTCCCTGGTGTGGAGTGTCATGCTCGCCCCCTCCCTTGGACTACAAGAGAGTCAGGACGCTCTCTACGTTGCAGATAGAGAAAGGAGCTGTGTGTTAGTGGGCGTCCTGACTCTCCTGTAGTCCAAGGAAGGGGGCGAGCATGACACTACACACCAGGGAGAAAGCCTTGCATTACTGTGTGGATTTACAGACAGAAGAACAGGAAGTGAGGATTTCTCAGAAGAAATAGACATTTAAAAGCAAAATGGAAGGATGAGGTAAGTGAAAGAGGACTGCACTGAGGTAAAGGAAGCTATTTAGGGAAAAAAATTGTACCTTTACAACCCCTTTAAAGCACAAAAAATAAAAATTGCAGAGGTGATCAAATACCACCAAGAAAAAGCTCTATTTATGGGGGAGAAAAAAAGGACAAAAATGTTATTTGCGCACAGCGTCGCATGACCACACATTGTCAGTTAAAGTAACAAAATGCTGTATCGCAAACAATGGCCTGGTCATTAAGGAGGGTAAATCTTCCGGAACTGAAGTGGTTACGTTGGAAAGGAATTTTACCCTTTTGTAAGTAAATTTGATCCTTATTATTAGGACATTTTATCTAGGTCAGTGTCATACCTTTGACAAAAAAATTTTTTTTTATTGATTATATTGAAAGCTTCTAATAATGAATTTGATGTACTTCTTTTCTGTCAAATAAAGTTGCATGTGTTAAAATTACTTGGGCCGTGGACGGTTGGCATATCTTAGAACATTTCTCAGCTAAGAGCACCCGGTACTGTATGCATGCCTGAACTAAGGGCAGATGAATACCAGGAAGTAAATGCTACACAAATCATCTGTTTATCAAAGTGATTTTGTAACAAAATAAAACATGGAGTCATGGATGTGTAGACGGGTTTTCTTTGAATAATAATTGCACTAATGAAATAATTTGTGTTTTCAGTTTGTGTTGCTCAGATATAGTTTAATTCAGTGTGGCGGCTGATGCTCAATTTTCTTGGGAGCAGGCGCCCCATTGCTCGACTGATCGCCTGTTTTCCTGCCAGGCCCCCCGCCAGCCCCTGCACTTACCCCATTCAGGTGGCGGCTCCCCCCCCCCGCGTCTCATCCCAAGTCCCGGCAGTCGCTTCTCCTCCAGGCCAATCAGTTAGGACACGCGACTACGACCATTCAGATTTTTAGACTCCCGGCCAATCGGTACTCAGGACCCGCTTCCTTATTGGCCAAGAGGAGGAACAGGAAGACATTAGGGAATATTAATTTGCACAACTGGGTGGGCTCGGGGTGCAGTAATCTGTGCCTCGAGCCCACCCTTTTTGAAGCCAATTACAACCTGGACTCTAATCGTCATCATGTGCTTCTAAAAAAACAATTAAAAAAAAATTGGAATCCTTGTGTCTGGCGCCCTGCATGTAGATTAGGGGCCGGACACATGAATTAGGGGGGGTGTTGCGCCCCTGCACCCCTAATGGACAGGCCACCACTGGTTTAATTCCACTTTAAAGTGAAAGTAAAGTTCCACTATTCCATACTGTGAGCAGGCAGGCTTTTTATTGCAGAAAAGACAGGAAATAAAATACACTTACCTGCCGCCCACAGTGATCAAGAGAATGTAAACTGAGCTGTGCATGTGCAGCTCAGCTTACAGTGGCTAGCCTGATCCCTGTGTGCCAGAATTACTAGCTACTGAGCATGTGCAGGAGTGATGTCATCCCACACTGGCCAATGAAGATGGCAGAAAACCAGCACACAGAAAAAAATACCATTGCTGATGAGGGACGGGACCATTGGAGAAACAGTGAATATCATTCCCTTTAGACCCGCTTTAAAGTGGTGGTAAAGCCCACTTTGTTATTTTTTACCTATAGGTAAGCCTATGATAAGGCCTATAATAAGGCTTACCTGTAGGTAAAATGAATATCTCCTAAACGTGCCCCATTTATGATATATTCACCCTGCATGCAGCTGCTGACGTCCCCAGTGCATGTGTTCTGAAGGTCTGGCATACCGCCGGAAGCTCAGAGCTTCTTGCTAGAACTGAGGGCTCCGGCGCATTTTCGTAGCTCCAGCCACTCACAGCGCCGAAGCCCACAAACCCAGAAGAAAGGCCGTGGGAAGATGTCAACCCTCTCAGGTTGACTGCCACTGGAAGGGCTTTGTTTCCAACTTTTTGAGATGTGAATGTAGGATACTTATCAACAAAAGTATGCAGGCATAGAACACGCCCCTTGCCACGCCCCTTAAAAGGAGAATTATACCAAAACAAGATTGGTTACATCCACAAGTGCTTTTTTTCCCATTCTGTTCCTTTATATTGACTTTTGCAATGTACAAATGCAGCAAATTAGAAATCGGATGAAAGTTTGAGCACTGGGAAACACTTTTTGATTGATACAAAGTGCATTTTATATACAACTACAGTGGAGATGGAAAGTTTGGGCACCCCAGGTAAAAAATTGTATTAATGTGCATAACGAAGCCAAGGAGAGATGGAAAAATCTCCAAAAGGCATCAAATGACAGATTAGACATTCTTATAATATGTCAAAAAAAGTTAGATTTTATTTCCATCATTTACACTTTCAAAATTACAGAAAACAAAAAAATGGCGTCTGCAAAAGTTTGGGCACCCTGCAGAGTTGATATCTTTTACTGAGCCCTTTGGCAAGTATCACAGCTTGTAAACGCTTTTTGTAGCCAGCCATGAGTCTTTCAATTCTTGTTTGAGGTATCTTTGCCCATTCTTCCTTAAAAAAGTCTTCCAGTTCTTTGAGACCTCTGGGCTGTCTGTCACGCACTGCTCTTTCAAGGTCTATCCATAGATTTTCAATTATGTTGAGGTCAGGAGATTGTGAAGGCCATGGCAAAACCTTCAGTTTACGCCTCTTGATGTAATCCCCCGTGGATTTTAAGGTGTGTTTAGGATCATTATCCATTTGTAGAAGCCATCCTCTCTTTAACTACAGCTTTTTCACAGATGGCATCAAGTTACCATCCAAAATTTGCCCAAATGTTATTGAATCCATTTTTCCTTCTACTCGTGAAATGTTCCCTGTGCCACTGGCTGCAATACAGCCCCAAAGCATGATTGATCCACCCCCATGCCTAACAGTTGGACAGAGGTTATTTTCATTAAATTCTGTGCCCTTTCTTCTCCAAATGTACTGTAAGCGCACCGCTTACATGTACCTTTGCTCATTCCGGCCAAAAAGTTATATTTTAACCTTATAGGTGCATCGAACTTGTTTCCAAAATGCATCAGGCTATATGTTCATTTGCAAAGTTCAAACGCTGATTTTTGTGGTGAGGACGTAGAAGAGGTTTTCTTCTGATGACTCTTCCATGAAGACCATATTTGTACATGTATCTCTTTATAGTAGAATAGTGTACCACAACTCCAGTGTCCGCCAGATCTTTCTGGAGGGATCGTGCAGTAAAACGTAGGTTTTGAATTGCTTTTCTCACAATCCTGCTGTTCTGTCTGATATTTTTCTTGGTCTTCCAGATCTTGCTTTAACTTCCACTGTTCCTGATGACTGCCATTTCTTAATTACATTCCGAACAGAGGATATTGACATCTGAAAACGCTTTGCTATCTTCTTATAGCCTTCTCCCGCTTTGTGAGCGTCAACTATTTTCAGTTTCAATTTTCTAGACAACTGCTTAGAAGGAACCCATGGTGCTGATTGTTGGGGCAAGGTCAGATTAGTCTGGGCATTTAAAACCTTTGAGATTGACATCACCTGGTCTTCCCAGACGATGACTGAGAACAATCCATGACACTGGCAGGTCTCAGCTTTGCAAAGGGGGCAGTGCATGCTATAAATTCTGCAGGGTGCCCAAACTTTTGCAGACGCCATTTTTTTTGTTTTCTGTCATTTTGAAAGTGTAAATGATGGAAATAAAATCTAACTTTTTTTTGACATATTATAAGAATGTCTAATCTGTAATTTGATGCCTTTTGGAGATTTTTCCATCTTTCCTTGGCTTCGTTATGCACATTAAAACAATACGGCACCCAGCTCTGTAGCTAACAACAAAAAAATATGTTAAGGTAAATATACACAGAGATACCCTGTTACTAGGAATCACAGGTAAAGAAATCAAATAACACTTTAGTAATAAAAGTCAGAAGAGCAGAACGTGCATTTGCCGGTTACAGCACACGAGGAGGATACCTTTCCAGAGATAATTGAGGAGCAGCACAGTCCAGCGAAGCAGGTTTGCTGAATTCAGCTGCTTCATCTTCTCAGGGGTTGCGGCGTTCTGTGGACATTGTTTGCCGGAGAGGTGGGTTGGGAAGAAAGATACAAAGAAACCGCGAGCGCCATTATCTTTTGCATCCATTACCTGTGACAATAAACAGAGAACAAATTCCATTAAGGCTTGCCACATGAGCAAATACATTTTATTGTTCCATTCCAATTAGTTCCTCTTATAAAAGCAATAGTCTGCTCCCAACTCTTCTGGGTGCCTATTATTCCAGCCGCGTCGGTTACCTGGCAGTTCTGCCTTCGGAGATTACAGTACATTTCATTCTGACACATGAGTGATCGACCACTGGGCACAATGAGCCGTACTCTGCAAATCACACACTACAAGTGACATTTATATATATATATATATATATATATATATATATATATATATATATATATATATATATATATATATATATATATTCACACACACGTATACATGTAATTATATCGAGCTCTAAGGATTTAATGCACATTGTGCTTAATACAGGTAATTAAAGGTCTGTCTACCACCATTTTTTTTATTATTTTATTTAATAAATGGCAGTTGCTTCATAAGGGTCCTCAGATCTGCCCCTCCCCCCCAACCACATAGACACACAAACATTCACGGTTTGAGTGCTGATCGCACAGACTGGTTAACAAGTCGCTCAAAGTGGAGTTCCACCGTTTTTTTTTTAGCAAAAAATCTGAAAAAAATAAAAATAAAATAAAAATGTATACTCACCAGAAAGGGCCGTTGCTATGCGGAAGTAGCGCATGCGCAGTAGGAAATGGGCAGTGAAGCCATAAGGCCTGCCTGTTTCCCTTAGTCAGGATGAAGGCGTCAGGATAGAGCGATCGCCGTCAGGGGCCCATCATGGCGGGCGCCTAGCACAGGTAAGTGTCCTTGTTAAAAGTCAGCAGCTACACTGTTAGTAGCTGCTGACTTTTTAAAAAAAATTCCGGGTGGAATCTCAGCTTTAAGTGGCCCTCGGCCTTCAAAAGTTTGGGCACCCCTGGTGTACACAGTGCCATGAGTAGAATGCATGGGCATGTTGCTTTTTTTACCCTTACCTTCCCTGATGCATGCCCGAGATCACACCTGAGCCAGCAGCATCCTCCGCCCCACACATTAGGAGAACCGTGCATAGCTCGTCCTAGCCCCATCCCCTGCCCAGCAGGAGGGACATATGGAAATACAAGATCTATTTACATAGTGCCCCGGCTAAGGCAGACTTTCCTGGGTCACACCCCCTATATGGGAGGGGTTAGCAAAGGAGCGCGTGAAACGTTCCGTATACTGAGCTTCTGCAGTGTGAAGCTTCTCAGCCACAGCCAGAGTGAATTATGTAAAAAAGAGAAGTCAACTGCGCTAAGGTAATAAACAATAGTGAAAAAGCAACCAAGTGCTTAAATAATGGAGAGCTACTGAAAACTCAAAGGAAGCTGCACCTGACTGTACTAACGAACACAGTATAAACAAATGATAAAAAAACAGGATGCGCTACAAACATGAACAAAACAAAATAAATGTCCACAGGTGATAGTCATAAGACTAATGTCCATCTGATCCAATCAAAAGCAAATGAATTTCACAGTTTTAAATTAATTAAAAATGTCAACACCAGTGCAGAAAAATGTGAATAATATTGATAATCAGGGTGACACTCTATTCAGAAGTGCTGATAGAAGATCCTCCACCTTGCAGAAAATAATAGCCGCTTACCAGAACTCTGGTGGCCCCTTATTTAAAAGAGAACCCCAGATAGCGTGTGATTATCCACTAGGAGGAAGATGTAGAGCCAGGTCACTTATTGATCCCCATCGGCAGCAAACAGGATTGAGCCCTCGGAATGGATTGCCAGGGAAAAACAAAAAGGCCGCAATAGTGTAATACCGTCACTTTAAAATTTATTGAAAAGACAAAAACTCACTTACATGAAACAAAAATGGGAACAGGCGTGTCAGATTATGCTGGGACTCCGGCCGGAAATTATCCAACAACAAACATAACCCGTCCAAAGAGGTGAGAAAAGAGGTATACAGCGGGGGATGATCCGGTGTAATACAGTATCCCGCCCGACCGGTTTCGCGAGAGATCACTTAGTCATGGGGCACGGGTGACACACCAGATCATCCTCCTATAAAGGTAATCAGTGTAAAAAAAACGTGATGACGTTAGCACGAACGTCAATGGAGATGCGTGCGCGCGCACATACCGACAGACCACAGCACTAGCTCGTCTGAATCCCAATGCGCGGCGTCACGACACCTCATACATTGAGAGTGAATTATGTGTCCAGGGATCAGGGAAGCTGAATCCCGGGCACATAATTCAATTCAACACCTTCTTACGATTCCAGGGGGGGCAATTGAACCCCCTTGCCCTTTGGAGCGGACGTCCATGACCAGGGGTGTCCAAACTTTTTTTTAAAAGGGCCAGATTTGATGAAGTGAACATGCGTGAGGCAAAATTAAGAAAAAAAAAGAACCAAAGTTTGGTGTGAAACGCGTCATATTTTTACCCTGTCTGCTGTGGCATGCTTTTTTTTTTATTTTACAATAAAAGCAATTTATTTTTAGATTGCGGCTGTCTAAAACGTTTTTTCTTCATTTTGCATCATTCCATACATTGCCAGCACCCTTGGCTTTGGATCAGGTGAGGAGACTTTCTGATTAGTATCTTAGAGCGGTGATTCCTCTTGAACATGCGTGAGGGGTGACCATTTTGCCTGACATTGTGTGAACCATGTGTTATATTGAGCGACTAATACACAACACCCAACAAGAATTCTCTGTGAGTAAAGAGATGAGCTCCGGCGTGTTATTTGGATATACCGGATTTATCAGAGTATAACACGCACCTTCACTTTAAAAAATCGTACATTTTAAATAAAGAACTGCAAATCAGGATCACTGCCCATCAATACAGCCTCACAAGTGCCCCGAATGCAGCACCCCCCGTTGCCCTGAATGCAGCACCACCCGTTGCCCTGAATGCAGCACCCCCCGTTGCCCTGAATGCAGCACCCCCCGTTGCCCTGAATGCAGCACCCCCCGTTGCCCTGAATGCAGCACCACCCGTTGCCCTGAATGCAGCACCACCCGTTGCCCTAAATGCAGCACCCCCCGTTGCCCTGAATGCAACCTCACCATTGCAGCCTAATTCATTCATCTGCAGCATTGGAGGAGACAGGGAGGGGGCGGGACGAGCACCGACAGACATACAGGAGAATTCACTGTTTTATCGGTGGCCTCTTTAATCGAAAGTCCCGCCTCCTGTGATGGACAGAACAGTTGTCTAATAGCAGCGCAGAAGACGGGACTTCCTTTTACACAGGTCGCCGTGTAAACAGGAAGAACTCTTGTATGCACAGTGCTCATCCTGCCTCCTCCAAGGCAGCCAGCATGTATTTCTTTTGTGGCCCCCAGCGATCGGGGATTCGTTGGGGGCCACAAAAGACATACATGTCAAAATGACCAGGCCGGCCGTCTGAAACCGGAACGCGGGTTGAACTTTAGTCATGGAAAAATGGAAACAGAAACTGCGCTAAAAAATGAATAAACAAAAAACTGGAATATGTGAAACCAGCAATGTTCGGAAGCTGCAATTATTACGTATAACATAAATACAAAAAATTAGAAATAATGGAAGAATGAATAAATCGTGGTAACCTTTACACTAAAAATAGTGACATATAATGTACCACACCAATATTCAATTCATGAGAATTAACCCATGCTTTGGTAAAAAACATACAATGGTGACTCCACAAAAAATGTATAAAAGTGCAAATAATTTTGAATTATTTATCACCAATAATGAGAGTAAACCCATGCATATAAGAATATATGGGCCCAGATTCAGGTACATCTGCGCATTATTGGTCCGGCGTAGCGCACCGCCTTTACGTTAGACTGGCGCAATGTAGCCGAGCAATCACCCTATTCTCGTCGCTTTTACGCAGAAATTAGCGCCTGCGCAACGTTATTTTTGAGGCGCAAGGCGGAGTATTACAAATTGGGAAGGACGTGGGCGTGTTACATTGAAATGAGCCCTGACCTCATGCAAATGAAGGGCCGGCCGGCTCGCGCATGCGCGCTTGAAGCAGACCATGTCAGCACCTCTGTTCGCATGCTTCCAACTCGGGAACAGCGCAATCAGTGAAATTGGAAATGGACTAGGGCAACGTTATGAACTACACAGACAGCATAAATAGACAGACACAAACGCACTTCCTCTGCAAAAGTACATCCCTTTGTATCCCTCCCTATACAGCAAGGTGCTTTTGTTCTGTTGTTAGTTGCGTTGTGATTTAGGGACCACAGTGGTGTGCATGCATGCATTCTCATTGTGCCATGATTAATGTGTGTGTTTAACGTGCAAAGATGCATAATGTGAGCTGGCATGAGATGGGGTCATGAGATGGGGTCCCAGTGCATATGCAGAGTCACCTGTAAGGGAAAAGACAGGAGGATGTTAGTAGTGCATGTGCCCCTTGTGATGTGTGCATCATGGGGGGGGGGGGGACAGTCATGCCTGCCACCCATGTCACTCACCAACCAGCCAGCTGTCCCCATACATGTTCTGTTCGAAATCTGTGGGGATGGGGCTCTGATTGTATATGTAGCTGTCATGGGTGTCATGGGTAGGGTCATGTGTTGGGCTGGTGATGTCCTCCTGCAGGGTTGTGGTTAATTCCATGATGGCATGAGGGGTGAATCTGAAGATGCGAGACACCTCACAATCACTCATGCCATAGATGTCTATGCGTGTGTGATATATCCTCTCCCGTGAAGAGTGAAGATTGAGGGGCTTGTATCAGCTAAGAATATTGTATTAGATTAGATTAAATTGTAAAGTTTATATAAGCAAAAGAATTGTTTTAAAAAAAAAAAAAAATCCTGTGCCCTCCTCAGTGTCCTCCTCAGTGCCCTCCTCCTTCTTTGCTCATCTAAAGTCAGTAGTATAGCTATGAGCATGGATGCCACTGGCATGTTGGCATACAGTTTGTTGGGCAACACGTGTGACTGCTCAGCTTCTCACTAACAGTCTTGCTTTATCTGACATGTAGACAAATTGTCTAATTTTATACCAGCTTTTATATGGTCTAATTTTAGACAGGACATTTAGCTGTTGCGCACAGCGCGTAGCCTACGCTGCACCAACGTTCTTTTGTGGATCCCCGTAACCCCCTCATTAGCATATTTGAATAGCTAATCAATGGTGTGTGTAGCGCAGTTTTGCGCGGACGGATGCGCCTGTCTAACGAAATTACGCTGGACAAAAAAAAGTAGATTTCTTGCGTATCTCGTTTTGGGGATGCCGTGCATCGAAACGCATGCGCAAATTTAGACTTACGCCGCGCATCTCCTGTTACACCGGCGTAATCGCTCTGTGAATCTGGCCCATAGTCTACAAAAAAGTGAAAAAATAAAAAGTTAAATAAATTGATGAATATCAATAAATGGATTTTTTGTAATCCAAAATTAGTGTCCAAAGGTTTCTGGAAAAAAACTATCAAACATGGCAAATAACTCGATTAGAACTCCAGTGCAAATGACAAAGAAAAAAGTTCATATAAACGCGAAGTGCCGAATCCACTTGTGAGAATGAAAATGTGTTGAATCCACCAGTAAGAAATAAACTCTTACCGACAAGCAATGATCCCCCCATCACAGAGGATCAGAAAATATGTGAAAAACATTACAGCTGGGCCCCAGGAAAAGAGCAATTCATGGACTCCAGGCAATCGCCTCCCAATCAGTCCGATCCACAGAGGATATCTATGGAACATAAATATATACAACGCTCCATATTCAGTGCATTTTCATCGGTTTGGACCAATCGTGTGTACGTGGCCTAAGAGTTTATTTTTTACTGGTGGTGGATTCAACACATTCTCATTCTCACAAGTGGATTCGGCACTTCACGTTTACCCTTTTGTGCCTGATCTCCCGGACTTTGGGGACCCGGTACCGGAAGGATAGAGGTTCCGTGGACTGCAAACTTGGCACACATGTAGCCACTCTTTCTCACAAGTGTGCAAAGTTTTTTGTCCGGGGGACCTACGGCCAGGGAGCACCGATTTTTCAAAGTCGGGCACCCCTCCCATAGACTCCCATGTTAAACGTCAGTCTAGGCATGGCAGTGAGGCATAAACACAGTGAGGCATGGACATGGGCACAGTGAGGCATGCACATGGGCACAGTAAGGCACGGACATGGGCACAGTGAGGCACGGACACAGTGAGGCATGCACATGGGCACAGTGAGGCTTGGACATAGACACAGAGAGGCATGGACATGGACAGAGTGAGGCATGAACATGGACACAGTGAGGCATGGACATGGACACAGTGAGGCATGGACATGGACACAGTGAGGCATGGACACAATGAGGCATGCACATGGGCACAGTGAGGCATGGACACGGACACAGTGAGGCATGGACACAGTGAGGCACAGACACAGTGAGGCATGCACATAGGCACAGTAAGGCATGAACACAATGAGGCATCCACATGGCCACAGGGAGGCACGAACACAGTGAGGCACACACATGGTCACAGTGAGGCATGGACATGGACACTTTGAGTCATGGACACAATGAGGCATGCACATGGACACAGCGAGGCACGGACACAGTGAGTCATAGACATGGACACATTGAGGCATGGACATGGACACAGTGAGGCACAATGAGGCATTGACACAGTGAGGCATGGACATGGACACAGTGAGGCACAGTGAGGCATGGACATGGACACAGTGAGTCATGGACACAGTGAGGCATGCACATGGACACAGAGAGGCACGGACACAGTGAGTCATGGACACAGTGAGGCATGGACATGGCATGGACATGGACACAGTGAGTCATGGACATGGACACAGTGAGGCACGGACACAGTGAGGCATGCACATGGACACAGTGAGGCACGGACACGGACACAGTGAGGCACGGACACAGTGAGTCATGGACACAGTGAGTCATAGACATGGACACAGTGAGGCATGGACATGGACACATTGAGGCATGGACACATTGAGGCGTGGACAAAGTGAGGCATGGTCATGGACACAGTGAGGCACAATGAGGCATTGACACAGTGAGGCATGGACATGGACACAGTGAGTCATGGACACAGTGAGGCATGCACATGGACACAGAGAGGCACGGACACAGTAAGTCATGGACACAGTGAGGCTTGGACATGGACACAGTGAGTCATGGGCATGAACACAGTGAGGCATGGACACAGTGAGGCATGCACATGGACACAGTGAGGCATGGACACAGTGAGGCACGGACATGGACACAGTGAGTCATGGACACAGTGAAGCATGCACATGGACACAGTGAGGCATGCACATGGACACAGTGAGGCATGGACATGGACACAGTGAGGCATGGACATGGACACAGTGAGGCACGGACATGGACACTGTGAGGCATGCACATGGACACAGTGAGGCATGCACATGGACACAGTGAGGCATGGACATGGACACAGTGAGGCATGCACATGGACACAGTGAGGCATGGACACAGTGAGGCATGCACATGGACACAGTGAGGCACGGACACAGTGAGGCATGGAGACAGTAAGGCACAGTGAGGCATGAAGGTGGACACAGTGAGGCATGGACACAGTGAGACATGGACACAGTGAGGCATGCACATGGACACAGTGAGGCACGGACATGGACACAGTGAGGAATGCACATGGACACAGTGAGGCACGGACACAGTGAGGCATGCACATGGACACAGTGAGGCACGGAACACAGTGAGGCATGTACACAGTATGGCACAGTGAGGCATGAAGGTGGACACAGTGAGGCATGGACACAGTGAGGCATGTACACAGTAAGCACAGTGAGGCATGGACACAGTGAGGCATGCACATGGACACAGTGAGGCATGGACACAACGAGGCATGTACACAGTAAGGCCCCATACACACGAGCGAACATATCCGATGAAAACGGTCCGCCACGTCACCGCTACGTCACCGCACCAGAAAGTAAAACAATTCCGCGCATGCGCCGAATCCATTCAGCGGCGGCGCGGCGGCGGTGCGGGACGACATGTCTGCTGGTAAGTGTACTAACCAGCAGACATGTCGGGCGGACACATTCCCACCCGATAGATTTCAAAGCATGCTTTGAAATCTGTCGGGTGGACAAATCTGTTCGCTAGCACATACACACGATCGGAGATGTCTGCTGAAACGGTCCATCGGACCGTTTTCAGCGGACATATCCGCTCGTGTGTACGAGGCCTAAGGCATGCAGATAGACACCCTAGGCTTATACTCGAGTCAATACGTTTTCCCAGTATTTTGAGGTAAAATTAGGTGCCTCGGCTTATACTCCGGGTATACACGGTATGTGGACTCTTTTCTTTGCTCTGGTGTTCTATTCCAGTCACTCGCCATGTTTCTCAGGTTATTTCCAGGACACAACAATCTATATGCGGTTCAAAAAATCCATTTGTTGATATTCATCAATTTATTTTACTTTTTAGTTTTTTACTTTGAAATTTTTGTAGACTCACTATATATTCTTATTTCACAATCATTTTCATGCATGGGTTTACTCTCATTATTGATTATTGGTGATAAATAATTGTAAATGATTTGCACTTTTATTTATAATTTTTTTTGTGGAGTCACTATCGTATGTTTTTCACCAAGTTAAAGCATAGGTTAATTCTCAGGAATTGAATATTGGTGTGGTATATGTCACTATTTTTAGTGTTAAGGTTACCATGATTTATACGGACTTTGGACTTGCCTGTTCTAAACCGAAGCCGGCCATACATCATACAATCTTATTGTACAATTTTCCTTAGATTACCAAAAAATATATAATAGTGGGAAAAAACCTAAACAACACTTTTAATTCTGATCCAACCAGGCAGACCCTTGCACTACAAAGTCCTATTATAGAAAGAATAGTCATCCAATGGCATCCCAGGAGACGGGACTTCCAATACAGGCGCTGAGTAAACAGGAGATTCTCTTCATGTAATCTGACGGTGCTCGTCCTGCCCCCTCCCTGTCCCCTCCAAGGCAGCGCCGATAAATACGGTATATATCTTTTGTGACCCTGGGGGCCACAAACAATAAATATATCCAAATTCCCAGGGGGGCCGTATTATATCAACAAGGGGGCCGCATTTGGCCCACGGGCCGGACTTTGGACATGCCTGATGTAGATTGATGAAAAATCATATAATATGTGGTCAAATCTAACAGCACTTTCAATTGTAACCAATCTGCACTACACAGAGGAATGTAAATCTAGAGATTGTACATGAAAATTGTATAATATATGGCCAGCTGAAGGTTCTTAGCGTAGTTGTGTGCGTTTGTGGGGCAAACCATTCATTTCAGTGGGATTTCCTGTGTGCAGATGAATTCCCTGACCCTTTTGAGAAATAGGAATTGTGTGACATTTGCGCTTTACTGCATTGACAGATTTGTGGGATGCAATTCACAATATGGTCCCAATTCAGACCCGGGCATTTTTCTAGAAGTGCGCAAGATTGTGCCTTTTTGCATGTATTTGACAAAAAGCGCAAAGCGCAAAGTGGCACCGACGTGGAAAGGGGGTCATGGCACCGACGTGGAAAGGGGGTCGTGGCACCGACGTGGAAAGGGGGTCGTGGCACCACGTGACCCTGCTAAGGGGCGGTGCAATTCTGTGCATAGCAGGACATGTGGATAAAACATTGAGGCCCAATGCACACGGGGCATTAAAAAAATGAGCTGCAAAACAAGTATCCAATGGTGGCTGGTGCTGAAAATTGTTGGGGGGTGCAAACCAACTGAAAAAAAACAACCCATCAATTGCCACCACTGTGCCCATTAAAACGCCACCACCCTGTCCCCCCAAATGCCGCCAGTCTGTCCCCCCAAATGCCCCCAGCCTGTCCCCCAAAAAGCAGACCCTGATGTAAGTGGGAACTCTGATGTAAAGGGGAATGCAGTGGTCTCTGATAAAAGGTGATCTCTTACATTAGCGTTCCCCCTTAGATCATGATCTGTAGAGTTTCCCTTTACACTGCTCAGGACTACAATACAGAGATATTGTGGTGCACAGTTGCTCAGGACTACAATACAGAGATATTGTGGTGCACAGTTGTTTGGGACTCCAATACAGAGATATTGTGGTGCACAGTTGCTCAGGACTACAATACAGAGATATTGTGGTACACAGTTGCTCAGGACTACAATACAGAGATATTGTGGTGCACAGTTGCTCAGGACTACAATACAGAGATATTGTGGTGCACAGTTGCTCAGGACTACAATACAGAGATATTGTGGTGCACAGTTGCTCAGGACTACAATACAGAGATATTGTGGTACACAGTTGCTCAGGACTCCAATACAGAGATATTGTGGCGCACAGTTGCTCAGGACTCCAATACAGAGATATTGTGGTACACAGTTGCTTGGGACTCCAATACAGAGATATTGTGGTACACAGTTGCTCAGGACTCCAATACAGAGATATTGTGGCGCACAGTTGCTCGGCCCATGACATAAAACATTACAATGACCACATTTTATTCTGTAGGTCCTTCTGCTAAATATATATTTCTACATATAAATAAAAGTGTCAGAAATGTTATCGGTCATCAAAGAGTTAACATCAATATTTTCTGTACAGACAGAAATTCTCTCTCTCAAAAAAAAAAAAAAGTTGTTTACATTTCAGTTTGAATTTTGTCAGTTGGTGAGGAAATTCTGTTGCCATGGTGATTTTTGTATCAGCAGACCAAAACATTCTGTTGCCATGGTGAAGCTTCCAACTGTTAGTCTTATGACATCATCACAGAGGGGAATAAAAGGAGGAGCCCAGAGGGAAAGGTCATTCAGTAACTGACAGTGAAGAGCGAAGGACACACTTTGACTGTCTCTTCAATCTTACAGTTTAACATTGAAAATGATGAAATTATTTAAAAAAAACAGAGTTTATTGTGTGCAGATAATACAAGATCAGCCATTACAGGAGACAGCTGGGCTTCCAATGGAAGAATGCCAGCTAGCTGCCCTGCCCCAGGGTAACATCAAACCTAGAGGGTTTTTTGGGGCAGATAGGAAGCTTCATACCCAGGAGGAGGGATCATCGCAGGACAGGGGGGCGGGATCCATCAAACGCCTCTTACCCCCCCGTCCACATAGGGGCGAGATTGGGGCAGATAGGAAGCTTCATACCCAGGAGGAGGGATCATCGCAGGACAGAGTGGGATCCGTAAAACGCCTCTTACACCCCTGTCCACATAGTGGGGAGATTGGGGCACATAGGAAGATTTATGCAAAGAAAGCTCCGCCTCTGAACATCGCCCAGGAGGAGGGATCATCGCAGGACAGAGTGGGACCCGTCAAACGCCTCTTACCTCACCTTCCACATAGTGGCAAGAATGGGGCAGATAGAAAGGTTAATATAAAGAAAGCTCCGCCTCTGAACATCACCCAAGAGGAGGGATCATCAAAGGACAGAGCGAGAGAAGATGCTTTTGGTAAGTATTAGAATAGAGAAATATAATGCAAGCACTATAGAGGAATATAATGTACTGAATGCCCTCCCCTCCCCTCCCCCTACACAGGGCCGCCTTTAGGGGGTACATGCAGTACACCTGTATTTTTTTGCCAGCATCTAAAGCCCCCCCGCAACCTCTAAGGGGCCCGATGATCCCTAGGAGCCCGGATGGCATCCCCGTTTATTTTATTTTCATTTAAAGTGGTTGTAAACCACTTTTTTTAACTTTTACCTACAGGTAAGCCTATAATAAGGCTTACCTGTAGGTATAAAGAATATCTCATAAACCTGTACGGTTTAGGAGATATTTCCCTCGCAATGCGCCGCTGATTGCAGCGGCGCATGCGCAGGGGGGAATCCACGGCGAAAGGACCGGCATCCGCTGGACCTGGCCGGATTTAAATCTCCTGCGCGCATGCGCAGGAGTGACGTCATCGCCGCTCAAGCCAATCACAGCACTGGAGCGGCGATACCCGGAATACACGCCGAGTCAAGATGAGATCTCACTCGGCGTGGACCAGGTCCCTACACCTCGCTCCAAGGTAAGTATTTCATAATGAGCTAATATGCGGTGCATACTAGCTCATTATGACGTTTGCCTTGCAGGTCTAAAAGAACAACCGCTTTAATTTTCGCCAGCACCCAAAGCCCCCCCTCGACCTTTAAGGGGCCCGGTGGTCCCCAGTAGGGATGAGCCGAACACCCCCCCCCCCCTGTTCAGTTCGCACCAGGACCTGCGAACACACCAAACGTTTGTGTGAACTTTAGAACCCCGTTAAAGTCTATGGGACTCAAACGTTTGAAATCTAAAAGTGCTAATTTTAAAGGCTAATATGCAAGTTATTGTCCTAAAAAGTGTTTGGGGACGCGGGTCCTGCCCCAGGTGACATGACATCAATGCAAATATAGGACTTTTGTACTCACCGTAAAATCCATTTCTCTGAGTTCATGGACGGACACAGCAGCAATTCACCTTAGGGTATTATCCTCCCTTTGAGGAGATTGACTAGGCAGAAAAACAGCATATTAAAGCGGAGGTTCACCCTAAAAACATTTTTCTAACATTACATTGTGCTCACTTCCAACATTGACAGTATGCTGATTTTTGTTTTTTTCTGTACATACCGTCGTATAGCTATTTTTCCCCCCCGGCGTCCAGGTAGTGACTCCCGTGGGAGTGGGCGTTCCTATGCAGAGGCTAAGTGATTGACGTGATGACAAAAACGTCCCCCCGGCGCAAAAGGTGCGTCACCAGTTTCCAAAAGAAGCCGAACGGCTTCTTTCGAAAACTGGTGACGCGCTTTATGCACCGGGGGGAAGTTTTTGATGTCACGTCAATCACTTAGCCTCTGCATAGGAACGCCCACTCCCACGGGAGACACTACATGGAAGCGGGGGGGGGGGGGGATAGCTATAGGACGGTATGTACAGCAAAAAAAAAATCAGCTTACTGTCAATGTTGGAAGTGAGCACAATGTAATGTTAGAAAAATGTTTTTAGGGTGAACCTCCGCTTTAAGTGTTAAACACTCCACACAGCACAGTACCTCCCAGGGGGCAGTTCCCCCGGGTACATCCTCCATTCTCTGTTCTGCAGGCTGCCGATCAATGTCCTGGAGCGCCGGGCGATCAGGCTGTGCCTCTCCAAGTGGTCTCTGAGACTGCAGGATCTAGTTGGATAACACCACGGCTGTGGCATATGTCAATCATCAAGGGGGCACACGGAGCTCGGCTGCAGCGGCGGAAGTCGCTCACATCCTCCGGTGGGCCAAAAAGAATACCCTTCGGCGGGCGCCTTAGCGCCCTGGGAACGTTTACCTGCCGCACCAGGCGGATGAAAAAAACGCTTGGGGGCAGTAGATTGTGGGAGCAGAGTGCTCTTACCTCCCGTGGCATCTTTTATGATGTCATCTAGAGACTCCCCAAAAAGCCGGAGGAGAGGTCCATTTTTTCAGGAAAGCCTCCTCAAAAGCCTCCTCAAAAGGATAACGGACCGCAAAGCATTTCGGAACAGAAAAAACTTTTTGCGGCCGATCCCATTCCTTGTACAATTTTTTTTCCAGATAAGGAACACAGGGAAACACTTTTGCAGTGCGGGCCGGCTTACAGAACCCAAAAGGGACCGACAACCCTGATGTCTCTGCCTAATCCTCAATTTTTTGAGTATCCTGCACCGCAGTGATAAGAGCTCCCACTAGCGCTCTATCATGCGCTGACCATGATGCAGAGTCATCCTCACTGTCCGTGTGGACAGCAGTAGCAGGGCCCGATTCTGTGTCAGAGGCATCCCCAGAAGAAGGCGGGGGGAGAGGGCACTTTTTACCCTCCTTCTGGTCACGCACCGCTTCAATCCTGGCAACAAACGCCTCAAGGACTGCCGTCATAGCATCCACAGAGACCACAGGAACAGGGGGAATAAGGGTTAACTCCGGCATGTCTGGGGGAGAAGCATCCCTTGGACTGCAAGGCAAGATCCACAGGCCATCCTCCAGGGGACCAGGCTGTACTGCTGCTGACTGCCCCAGAGCGCTGTCTGTGCTGTGCCGTCCCTCCAAGAAGTGTGCTGGAGCCGTTTGCGCCGATTTTCTAGCCACTAGAGGCAAAAACCCCATCCAAAATGGCTGCCGACATGCAAAAACAGCATGCGGGCTACAAGAAAATGGCCACTGAACACTAATCACCGGCAAAATGGTGGCCGCGATAGTGCAGAAAAAATAAAAGTAAACACACCAGCAAACACCCGGGACCCCCGGGCAGGCCCCCCCCCCCGCACACACAGCAGTAATAAAATCAACACAGCACCCCCGATAACAGACATAGCCCCCAGCCACAATATGGAGCCCCCCAGGCGGACCTCCACCTGACGGGTCACCACCCAGAACGCGGAGAGGAAGGGAGAGAGGAAAGCAGGGCGTACCCCCGATCGATTTACCCAGGAATGCACCAGCCGCACCACCATGCCAAAGCAAGGGGACTGCTACTTACACATCCTGCGACCACCAGCTAGAGGCATCCCAGACAGAACCAACATCCGCGCAGATACGGCATGGCTGTCGGCCTGGCACACTGTGACATGGACATAGAGCCCGGTCATATGTGTGCCCTGGAGCGTATAGCTCACCGGCCACCCCTGGAGCAACAGGGCATGTCGTGGACGGCCCAGCGCGTAGCTAAAGACCGGCACGCGCTCGAAGGTCGAACATGGGGGGACTACAAGGATCGAGGATCCAGCCTGTCACCTAGTCGGCAGTTGATTGTAGATCTCAGGATCCAAAAAATGCAGGAAAGAAGAAAAGAAAAGCAAGAAATCGCAAAAAAACAAATCTCCAGAGCACATGGGCCCAGAAGAACCATGTCATCTCCTTGCTAGGCAGAAAAAAAGTGAGACAATAAAAGTGAAATGTTACTTTAAATTTCGTACCTAGGGGGGTGTATAGTAAGCATGTAAAATAGCGCATGTTTCCCGTACTTAGAACTGTCCCTGCACATTGGGCAGCACAGTGGTGCGGTGAGTAGCACTTTCGCCTGGCAGCAAAAGGGTCGCTGGTTCGAATCCCGACCAAGACACCATCTGCCTGGAGTTTGCATGTTCTCCCTGTGTCTGCGTGGGTTTCCTCCGGGTACTCCGGTTTCCTCCTACACTACAAAGACATGCGGCTAGGTAAATTGGATCTCGTCCAAATTGGCCCAGTATATATGTGTGTATGACTGTGTCAAGATCCTACGGATCCTCACCGCACCAGCCAAGCAGACACTGGCTGGAAAAAGCGCCCAGAGGCGATTCAGTTCGCATGCGTTGCGCTATACAAGTCAGTCATTCATTCATTCATTGCACAAAGTGTCATTTCTGAAGAAAAAAAGTAATTTAAAACAGACTCGTGGCTATAATGAATTGTCGGCTCCCGGCAATTCAGAGAGAATTCATTCATAAAAAAAAAGCGTGGGGTCCCACCAAATTCAATTATCAGGCCCTTCAGGTCTGGTATGGTTCAGGAGAGGGGGGCGCTCTCTCGTCCCCCCCCCCTCTTTTCTACAGCCGGCCAGTTTGCGTGCTCGGATAAGGGGTCTGGTGTAGATTTTTGGGGGGTCTGGAATGGATATTTGGGAGGAACCCCACGTCATTTTTTTTTAATTGACGGCGGGGTTACCCTTATTATCCATACCAGACCTGAATGAATTCTCTCTGAATTGCCGGGAGCCGACAATTCATTATAGCCGCGAGCCAGTTTTAAATTACTTTTTTTCTTTCAGAAATGACACTTTGTGCAGGGACAGTTCTAAGTACGGGAAACATGCGCTATTTTACAGGCATACTTTACACCCCCCAGGTATGAAATTTAAAGGAATATTTCACTTTTATTGTTTAACTTTAAGCATTATTAAATTTACTGCTCCCGAAAAAAAAGGCTTTTTTGCATTGACACATGTCCCCTGGGGCAGGACCCAGGTCCCCAAACACTTTTTAGGACAATAACTTGCATATTAGCCTTTAAAAATAGCACTTTAGATTTCTTCCATAGACTTTTAACAGGGTGTTCTGCGGCTTTTCGAATTTGCACACCAAATTGTTTGTTGTTCACCAAACAGGCGAACAGGCAATGTTCGAGTCTAGTCCCCGGATGGCATCCCCCCTTGTTTTTCCACACCCAATGCCCCCCCCGATTATCATGTACTGATCAATGCTGGTTCTCCATCAGGACTAGTCGATGGAAGGCGATCATTAGACCGGACTTTGTAGAACAGACAGGGATATGAATTGGGGCCTCATGATTCCTAACAGCAGCCCTTGTTGGCTTAAATCACAAGCACTACCAAGCAGGAAGCACAGCCTGCATATGTAATGTAGCAGATCGGCGCTTTATTACCAAGATCTCAGCGCAGTGAGGCCGCGTACACTCAACCGATTTTCTCTGCAGAATCCAGCAAGAACCTCGATGGGAGACTTTTTGACTGCCGAACTAGGAACTCGATGGGGAGAACTATGAGTTTTGCCCAACGATTTTCTCGGTCGTGTGTACGCGGCCTGAGAGATGCCATCAGGATTTCTACCTTTTGGTGGACAGAAGGTTGAAGTCTGGGTATTCGGGGTGAATAGCTGGTAGAGATTTCACAGGGACTCCAACTTACACTTATATTGGCGCATAAATCGGTGTCCTGAGAATGGAATCCCAGGGACGGGAACCCCCATATCCTCCATGTTTATATAGAATCCTTATAAAGAGAAACGCGTCACACAAGATAATTTCCATAACTCAGATGACATTCACTTACATGTGTTAAAGGAAACCCATTTAAACAGTCACAGATTCTGTATGATATCAATGAAGTGTAAATAGTAGGAATGGAAATAATTGTTTTTTTCTCTATTCACAGATGGATATAATGACCCAACCCCCAATGAAATGGGATCGATTCTACTGGTTGAATCCATCAGTGACAAAACCCAAGTGGTTCCAATAACCACAAAGGATGGGAAAGCATCACACGCCAAGACCACGGAGGAGACACGTGTCACACCGTTCACCAAGGATGAGCAAAGACAAGTGACTCCATTCACCCCTAGCAAGAAACCACAAGTGATAGTGATTCCATCCACCCAGGATGAGAATGCACGAGTGGTAGTGATTCCATCTTCCAGGAGCCAGCAAGTACAAAGGATCGTGATTCCATTATCCAAAGGGCAGGAAGTAGAAGTGTTTTTACCTTTATCCACCAAGGAACAGGGAAGATATATGTCAATAACCACCAAGGAGAAGGGAAGACATATGACAACATGCACCATGGAGCAGGGAACGCAGGTTACAAAACCCACAAAGAACATGGGAATACAAGTGAATATGCCTAAATCCACGATGAATCAGGAAATACAGGTGACCCCATTCACCAAGGAGAAGGGAACGCAGGCTACAAAACCCACAAACAACAGAAGAATACAGGTGAACATGCCTAAATCCACTATGGACCAAGGTATACAGGTGACCCCATTCACCAAGGAACAGGGAACGCAGGTTACAAGACCCACAAACGGGAGAATACAGGTGAATGTGCCTAAATCCACTATGGATCAGGAAAAACTGGTGAACCTAGTCAACAAGGAGCAGAGAATGCAGGTTACAAAACCCACAAACGAGAGAATACAGGTGAATGTGCCTAAATCCACTATGGACCAAGATATACAGGTCACCCCATTCACCAAGGAGCAGGAAATTCAGGTTACAAGACCCACAAATGTGAGAATACAGGTGAATGTGCCTAAATCCACTATGGATCAGGAAAAACTGGTGAACCTAGTCAACAAGGAGCAGAGAATGCAGGTTACAAAACCCACAAACACGAGAATACAGGTGAATGTGCCTAAATCCACTATGGACCAAGATATACAGGTCACCCCATTCACCAAGGAGCAGGAAATTCAGGTTACAAGACCCACACATGGGAGAATACAGGTGAATGTGCCTAAATCCACTATGGATCAGAAAAAATTGGTGAACCTAGTAAACAAGGAGCAGAGAATGCAGGTTACAAAACCCACAAACACGAGAATACAGGTGAATGTGCCTAAATCCACTATGGACCAAGATATACAAGTCACCCCATTCACCAAGGCGCAGGAAATTCAGGTTACCAGACCCACAAATGGGAGAATACAGGTGAATGTGCCTAAATCTACTATGGATCAAGAAAAACTGGTGAACCTGGTCAACAAGGAGCAGAGAATGCAGGTTACAAAATCCACAAACAGGAGAATACAGGTGAATGTGCCTAAATCCACCATGGATCAGGAAAAACAGGTGAACCTAGTCAACAAGGAGCAGAGAATGCAGGTTACAAGACCCACAAACAGGAGAATACAGGTGAATGTGCCTAAATCCACTATGGATCAAGAAAAACTGGTGAACCTGGTCAACAAGGAGCAGAAAATGCAGGTTACAAAATCCACAAACGGGAGAATACAGGTGAATGTGCCTAAATCCACCATGGATCAGGAAAAACAGGTGAACCTAGTCAAGAAGGAGCAGAGAATGCAGATTACAAAACCCACAAACGGGAGGATACAGGTGAATGTGCCTAAATCCACTATGGATCAGGAAAAACTGGTGAACCTAGTCAAGAAGGAGCAGAGAATGCAGATTACAAAACCCACAAACGGGAGGATACAGGTGAATGTGCCTAAATCCACTATGGATCAGGAAAAACTGGTGAACCTAGTCAACAAGGAACAGAGAATGCAGGTTACAAGACCCACAAATGTGAGAATACAGATGAATGTGCCTAAATCCACCATGGATCAGGAAAAACAGGTGAACCTAGTCAAGAAGGAGCAGAGAATGCAGATTACAAAACCCACAAACGGGAGGATACAGGTGAATGTGCCTAAATCCACTATGGATCAGGAAAAACTGGTGAACCTAGTCAACAAGGAGCAGAGAATGCAGGTTACAAGACCCACAAACGGGAGAATACAGATGAATGTGCCTAAATCTACTATGGATCAAGAAAAACTGGTGAACCTGGTCAACAAGGAGCAGAGAATGCAGGTTACAAAACCCACAAACGGGAGGATACAGGTGAATGTACCTAAATCCACTATGGATCAGGAAAAACAGAAAAACCTAGTCAACAAGGAGCAGAGAATGAAAGTTACAAAACCCACAAACGGGAGAATACAGGCGACTGTGCCTAATGTGAATGTTGCAGCTCCAAAGTCCAGCAACAGAGGCCATAGGGCACCTCCACTAGTTCCAATTAGTCGTGCCATGGTGGAACAGCCATGCATACTATCATTGGAAAGATTCAATTTCCATGGAATACTTGGAGAGGGGGCCTTTGGGAAGGTGGTGTTGGCCTCCCATGCTGCCATTCGACAGAAGCTGGCCGTGAAGATCATTAAAAAGCGAAAATTACTTCATGATGGTCCCAGCCAGGCCACCAAAGAGCGTCACGTACTGATAAACTACAAGAGAAATCCATATATCACCCATCTATTTGGAGCATTTCAGACAAAGGTAAGTCTTTCCATCTTCTATGTTTTCATCCCTTTTCTGTACTGTGCTCCACTACTGATCAGACCCCCTAAAATTTTGTAGTTAGTCAAATCACAACCCTGTTGGGAGTCAAAACTTATACAAGGTTAGACATCCCCCTTCCCCAGTGATGGGCTTCAGGTCTGTCAAATAGTCCTCTAGGCATTGAGTGCTGTATTGGAGGAAGTGAAAGGGAGATCCCACACCAGGTCTTCTGAGGGCTCTCTGTAGTCGGGGAAGCAGTATAGGTAAGAGCAGAACTTTAGAGTGCCTCCTACAAGGCTGGAGGCCAGTTAGGTAAACTGTACAGAGTAGAGGATTTCTTTACTGTAACCGTTTACTGAGAGGCTGCCATTTCTGACCTATTTTGGAAATTGCTATTTGCTTGGCTGTCTTTGGTCTCAAAACTTTGAGTCACTAAGCCAGAGCCAGTCTGCAGCTAGGAGGACAGGAGAAGTCAGGACTCCTGATCTATATGGGACTTCCATGTTGGTGACCAAAGTATTGAAGTCACTGGATCACCCTAACATCCAGACAAAACTAGTATTGTGATCAGGATAGTCCAGCCATGGCTGCCTACGCATTTTTTTTCACTGTTTGGTTTCCCCAAACTCTTAAAGGAACATCCCACATTGCAATGTCTGTCGGTATGTGTGTGTCTTCTTATATTCCCCCATAAAATGAAATCTAACTTGTCTCTAATGTAACCTTTATCTCTTCTTTTCACACAGAATCATCTCTTCTTTGCCATGGAATGCCTGGGCGGAGGGGAGCTTCGCAATCTACTATTGGCCTACAAATCATTTGACGAGAACATCATAAGGTAAGTCTAATGATGGGGCCATGATGGAGTCGGAGGTGGCTGGCCAATGAGAACAGGCAGTGACACAGCCAGGCCCCTCCCACTGAGCCCTGTCCATCCACACCCCTATGTACTATAGAGGGATGTCACTAAGCTTTACATTTCTTGGTCTGTGATGATTGTGAATGATAATTCATATTTTTCTTTCTCCTTTCAGAGGTCTCACTGCGGAGATTATTTGTGGACTGCAGTACCTGCATGCTGGAGGGGTCATCCATAGGTAAGTATTGGATTATCTGACTAACACTCACCCCTTAGGGGGCTTCTGGTATTTTATGATTAATCAGGAAGACGTTTCACCAGAGTTCCCAGTTGTGTTGCCTCCCGTATAGTCTCATTCCATCTGCTGCAGAAGTCTCCCTGCTCATGTCATATTCTGCTCAATGTAACTGTTCACTCTTTTTTTTCACAGAGACCTCAAACCGGAAAACATTCTTCTGGACGCCGCCGGTCACGTTCGGATTGCCGATTTTGGCTTGTCTGAGATAGGAGTCTCCGAGTTCAATAAGATCAGAGGATTTGCGGGGACATTATACTACATGGCCCCAGAGGTAAGACTAGTGATTTCCTGATATTAGACTGTAATGCTTATTATGGGATATAAAGAAGAGCTATGGGGGAGGGATGGGGCTTCCTCATTCATTGAATGGAGAATTCCATTGTGCCCTCATTAGGGGGAGTTACACTCTTTATTTGTACCAGTGACCATTGATAGAGAAAATGAAGGGAAATGCAAAATGTTAGAGCTGTCCTCACAACAGGTATAGAGGGAAAGTCTTCCAATGGTGGGTGAAAGACTAAGACATCATTCAGACCTGGGCGTACGCTGCAGCGGCGTATTGCGGCGACAAATCAATAGGCGTTTTGTCCCCGCGATTTGCGGCGACAAAACGCCTATTGATTTTTTGCAGAAGAGGTGAATTAACACTGTCGGCTATGCCCGTACGCCCAAAACGCCTGAAAAAAAGGGTCCGGGACTTGTTTGAGCTTCAGGCGTATGGGCGTTTGGGCGTTCGGCGTGGAGATGTGAACCATCTCCATAGCCGACAATGTTAATTCGCCCCTCCAGCATATCTAGGGCTGCTTCAGCGTCGGGCGTAGGGCGACAAAACGCCTAGGTTTGAATGGAGCCTAAGAGTAGAATTCCCCTCGCTGTGGGAGATTTCCTTTGACTTCCTCTTGTATCTCTGGAACAGGCGGTGTTAGGAACTTTCCCCCAATGGTACACAGACAGTAAAAATAAACTGGCAGGGGCAGACTGACAACTCATGGGGCCCCCCGGGCAATAGAAGATTATGGGGCCCCCAGGCTTACAGATGGTTCCCATGCCAGGAGGAAGTGCAGAGGCGGGGCAGCTAAAATCTTGGGATTTCCACATCAAAAGCATGTTGGTTTTGGACATATTAGGGACAGATGTAAAAAAAAAATGATTTTTACATACTGTCCCTGGTTTTACTGAGCCTGGCAACCCTGATGGTGCCTCCTAGTGGCATGGGGCCCTCGGGCAGTGCCCGAGTGCCTCAATGGTCAGTCCGCCACTGGGCAGGGGTATTAACCCTTCTGTACTCTGTCCTGCCTGAGGTGATTGTAGGTGATTGAGTACTGTCTGTGATACTTTGTTTTAATTTCCACCAACATCCCCATTTTCAGGGAAAGCTTTGGGGGGGGGGGGGGGCTTTTCTACCCCAAACCGTACTCTTGGGCCTTGATGAAGAGGCCACACCACAAACGCTTGTCCTGAAAATTTGGATGTTATTGCAAAAAAAAAAAAGTATCATGAATGTGAATGTACAATATATATGTGTAAAGCGTTGCATAGAAATTGATGGCGCCATATAAGAACCAGTAATAAATAAATGGAAAGTACTCAATTGTCTCTGTCCTCTGCCTGGCCTACAAACTCGCTCATCCTCCTTTCTCTCTCTTCTATTTCTACAGATCATTACCAGAGAACCGTACTACACCATGGCAGACTATTACTCCCTGGGAGCGATCGTATACGAGATGGCCATGGGCAAGCTTCTACATAAGGATTTACAACACAACCTCTTAGACCTTTGGAAAGAAATCGATCAACCCACAACGACTCCTCTCCAGGATCTCCTATATAGGGTGAGTATTACCTTCTCCTAACAGACAAAACCCTTTCTAGGTCATATACAATCAGGGGTCAAGTCCTGGGGAAAAAAGTGTGGGAACTCCCACCAAAGATCCACTCCCCCACCAAAAAAAAAAGATATGCTCATATGCATAATTACTAAACCGCAATCCCGCGATAACTTGCGGCAGACCTCCGAAATGTCTCCTGGGAACAATGACAAAAGCTCCCAGGAGACATTGCGGCATCGAGGAAGTGATGGAATACCCGCACACTACCGATGAATCCATATACAGGAAGCGGCCAGTAACAAAGGATTACTAAGGTTCGCCTGCCCCTGACAGTGACTCGAGCTGGGCATCGCCGCTCAGTGAAGGATTAGCTGGGGCGGCTCGCCTGCTCTAGTCCTGCAAAGGAAACTGAGTTCCTGCTGTGAAAAAAGTGCGGGAACTCCGTTCCCACGCGTTCCTGCAGGACTTGAGCCCTGTATACAATCCTTCTCAGGATTTTAGGAAAAACGATTGCACATTCATGTGGGTCATAGCAGTACTTTCAGCATGCTGACTGCTTAGTGCTTGAGTGCTTAACCCGTGGCCCTCAGAGCCCTCTGATGTGGCCCCTGGCCTCAAACCAGGGAAACGCATTGAGAGGGGGGGGGGGTTAAGGATCGCAATCTGGCCTCGGAGGGAGCAGGAGCCGCATAAGCCGATGATTCCTCTGCAGCGCCACCTCCTGTCCCAGGCAGAGTGATACCAAGTGCACCTCTCCTGGGAGTGGACCTTTCCAGCAGCCTGGAGAGCGATGGCAGAAGAAGCTGGAAGAGGAAAAGGGAGGTCATTGTATAAACACATACAATGGACATATTAGCACCTATAAAAGGGGTGACAACTATTAGGCTGCTATCACACTGACCCGCAGTGAAAGATCTTCTTCATAACAATTCATTGCCAAAAATCTTGTGTTTTATTTTTAGTGCAATACTCAGTTTTCCTTCCTCCCGATCCAATATTACACAATAGGGTGCCATGCTACGACCCGATCCAATATTACACAATAGGGTGCCATGCTACGACCCGATCCAAGCATGACATAGTAGGGGGAGTAAAAGTAAAATCACAGAAGTTGAAATATGTCACTGTCAGAATCCCATCATAAAACGGGGGTTATATTGTTCACATATCGCTATTACTCTCTTGTGGTTTCTTATCATATTTCTTTCTCCTTTACAGCTCTTACAGGTTGACCAGAAAGATCGATCAATCAAGGTACAGGGCATCAGATATCACCCGTTCTTCAGCACGATCAACTGGAAGGACACAGAGAAAGGAATTTCACCCTCACCGCTTCCAGCAAGGATGGTAAGTATACGAATAATGGAGGAGTCCATGTACAATAGAGGGGGGGGGGGGGTTCAGCTCCAGGCTCTTCTTTACCTCACATACATATAAAACTGATTTTATGTACAGAATCCTCACATTTCTCTGGGACTTTGCAGTTGCTGCACAATCACATGGTCTGAGACAATCACATGGTCTGGGAGTTCAGCCAGTTCAGCCGAGATTCCATCCATCTATGGGCAGGCTGGTTGTACTGAAGTTGTTCCATCGATCGGGTACAACCAGCCTGTCTGATATTCTACATGCGATCACTGCCAGTGGCTATTTCCACCAGCAGTGATCATTGTGTTCTTACAGTATTGACGCCCCCCACCAGCAGAAAACAATAGTGCAGTGGGGGGGATTTCTCTATCATCACTGAATGTGTTGATAGGGGGAATCCAATAAAATTGTATAATTTTTGGCTTGCTTTACAAGGACACTGAAAATCTAACTGGATTAAAGGAGGCCATACATGGTCAAATTTAGAACAATTTTTATTTTCAAATTCAGAAAGTTCGTTTTTTTTGTGATCCGATTATGCCACAATTCGAAATTCGGCCGACAAAACCTTCATGTTGCCCGGAATATTTGTTTCTCTCCGGGAATCTTCGTTTCTCTCTGGGAATATTCTTTTCTTGCACATGCGTATTTTTTTTCTATTACATTTCTCATACGATTCTCCCATCATTGATCCGAAAATCGTTCGATTTTCAAAAAATGTCCAACATGTCGGATTTCTCAAATTTGTTTGCCGCACAAAAATCGGCTGTTGCTGCAGCCCACTAATGGTGCGAAATTCGTACGAAAATTCTTTGATACGATTTTCAAAAGAAAATTCTTTCGAAATTCGAACCGTGTATGGCCTGCATAACAGGTATTATCCTGTACTTACTGTACTGCACTTATTCTGAAATGAAACAAAGAGAGTGAATGCAGCCCCCACATCTAAAGACCTCACAGGAATATGTGAAATTTCGGTCCTTGGGTGTGACAATGCAGTGTAAGGCTTCTTCTGACCACTAGAGGGAGATGTGGTTGAAGGAGCCTTCTTGGGGTAATTGGCTGCCATCGGGGGTTGGGTTCACCAAGCTTTGTTACCGTTTCCTGTATCAATCAGAAACATTGATGAATGTCTTTTTCCCTTTTTCAGCTTCCCAAGAAACCGGAACCTAGAAGAATGAAAATAGAGGAATGTTTGATCTGCAACGAAAATGAGATGAGGATAGAGAGGTGGGAGCAGAAGATCTTTGAAGGCTTTTCCTACATCAGCGAAAGTCTGAAGCCGTAGACAATAGTCTCATCTCCAGCACCATCAGAGGGCCATTAAAGCATATCCACCAGACAGGAGGGGGCGCACAAATCTAAATATAGACTGTTGTTGCAATGAAACAAAATGAAAAGAGAGGCGTCACCAAGTGGTGGAACTCAAGTCGCATCCCACAGCTGTGTGGCTTTTGGCAAAGGCTTTGGGATTCACAAGGATGACATCACCACGTTGGGGGGCGCGGTGACATCATCCCCAGGAATCCTCAAGCCTTTACTGAAGGCCACACAACCGCGGGATGTGACTGCTCTCCCTTCGGAGAGTTTCGGAGGTTTTAGCCAACGGCTCCAATATTTTCTAAGGATGACATCAGCATGCTGGGGGGGGGGGGGCATAGTGACATCATCCTTGGGAATCTCCGAGCCTTTCCTAAAAGCCACCACTTTGTGACAGCTCTCCTGCTCAAGCCCCACTACATCCGGAGGCCGCATTGCAGACACAGTCGCTTGCTGCCGCTCCCTGCCGCACAGACCAGCTGCCAGCCTGCAAGAGCAAACAACTCATCGGGGCCACAGCCTGACAGCTCTCCCGCCCAGCTCATCAGCATACCGGCCCTGCTCCATGGACTCAGCTGCTTGACTGACATTTTCTGACTGGGGGAGATTTTTACTGGGAGGCAGACCTATTTAGTTCTATTTAACCACACCCCTGAAGTCCCTCCCAGCAATGCAAATCAACTATTGGAGGGATGTAGTAGGGTGCAGTCTGTTCCCCAGTACAGAGGGGGTGCCCATTTGGGCCTCATAGCTAGGTTTAGGAAAATCCTAGCATCATGGGACAATTTACCACATTGTCTTTGTCTCATGGAAAAGGTGAACTAACACTTTAAGTAAAGAGCGCCATTCTTTACTCTACACCACAGACGGTTGATCCAGGGAGTAATCCGATTGCCTTCGGGGGTCAGGAAGGAATTTTTTCCCAGTTGGAGCAAATAACGCCATGCTGCACAAGGGTTTTTGCCTTTCTCTGGATCAACTGTGCATTCCATAACATACCATCACCTAAGATGCAAGTCCTGTACATACAGAAGAAACCACCAAGAATTTATGTCCTACACCTTTTCATAGAAACCGCCAAGCTTGGTGCCTGGTGTCATAAGACATTGTGAAAATCGCCAAGAATTTCTTCCCAGTAGATGCAGAGTTTTTATACTGTAACCGCTAACCTTTGCTCTATATGTATTGGGAAAATAAAAAGCTTCTTCCTGGAAAAGGGCGAAAAATGTAGATTAGGGACTGGCCAGAGAGGGTTAACAATTGGTCGCTGCAAAGAGTCTGAGGAACCCTCCCAGGGACCAGGTACGGCTGTACCAACACAGGTCACTACAGGTGATTGATTATGTTTGATTGATGTATTGTAAAGCGACATCAAGTAATTGTGTTGTGAAGTTTGGAGGCGGGTAGGCTTTTGAGGCATGAGTTGGACCGGCTTAGAGGAAGGTTGAAGACCTATATGTTTTTGAGGCGTGTGTTTGACTGGCTATGAGGGAGGTTGAAGGCCAGGATGTTTTTTCGAGGTGTGTTGGACCAGCTATGAGAGGAGTTTGGAGGCCGGTATGTTTTTGAGACGTGTATTGGACCGGCTATAATGGGAGGTTGAAACTCTTTTTTTGTCTTCAGAGGTGTGAGGAGTCCTCGCAGCTTTCTTTAGGCTTTCCCACCAGTGAGGTCCTTCATGAAAAAGTCCAAGGCCTCACTCACATGGGGTGTATGAATCTGTACCCTGTGTGGGGGCTGCGTTAACCCCTAAAAAGCACATCCATGTGGGTGCAATTGCACGGACGCACCCTAAGTGCGTTCGGGGCCGTGCAGCGGCACCCACACAGGTGTCACATTGGGTTTTTGAGGCGTGTTTTGGACCAGCAATTAGGGGAGGTTGGAGGTGGTATGTGTTTGAGGCCTGTGTTGGACTGGCTATATGAGGAGGTTGGAGGCCGATATGTTTTTAAGGAATGTGTTGGACCGGCTATATGAAGAGGTTGGAGGTTGGCATGTTTTTAAGGCGTGTATTGGACCGGCTATATGAGGAGGTTGGAGGCCGGTATGTTTTTAAGGCGTGTGTTGGACCGGCTGTATGAGGAAGTTGGAGGTCGGTATGTTTTTAAGGCGTGTGTTGGACTGGCTATAAAAGGGGAAGTTGAAGGCTGGTATGTTTTTGAGGTGTGTGTTGGACCGGCTATAAAAGGGGAAGTTGAAGGCCGGTATGTTTTTGAGGAGTGTGTTGGACCGGCTATGAGGGGACGTTGCATGCCGGTATATTTTCCGAGACGTGTGTTGGACTGGCTATGATGGGAGGTTGGAACTCTTATGTTTTCAGAGGTGGGAGGAGTCTTTTCAGCTTTCTTTAGGCTTTCTCTGCTGGAGAAATAAGAACTCTTGCCACCAGTGAGGTCCTTCATGGAGAAGTCCAAGGCCTCACTTACACGGGGTGTATGAATCTGTGCCCTGTGCAGGGGCTGCGCTTACCCCAAAAAGGACATCCATGTGGGTGCAGTTGCGCAGACGCACCCTGGGTGCGTTCGGGGCTGTGCACCGGCACCCACACAGATGTCACATTGGGTTTTTGAGGCGTGTATTGAACCAGCAATTAGGGAGGTTGGAGGCGGTAAGTGTTTGAGGCGTGTGTTGGACTGGCTATATAAGGAGGTTGGAGATCGGTATGTTTTTAGGGAGTGTATTGGACTGGCTATATGAGGAGGTTGGAGGTCGGTATGTTTTTAGGGCGTGTATTTGACTGGCTATATGAGGAGGTTGGAGGTCGGTATGTTTTTGAGGTGTGTGTTGGACCGGCTATAAGGGGAGGTTGGAGGCCGGTATTTTCAAGGCGTGTGTTGGACCGGCTATGAGGGGACGTTGGAGGCCGGTATATTTTTGAGGCGTGTGTTGGACCGGCTATGATGGGAGGTTGGAACGCTTTTTTGTCTTCAGAGGTGGGAGGACTCTTTCCAGCTTTCTTTAGGCTTTCTCTGCTGGAGAAATAAGAACTCTTGCCACCAGTGAGGTCCTTTATGGAGAAGTCCAAGGCCTCACTCACACGGGGTGTATGAATCTGTACCCTGTGCGGGGGCGGCACTTACCCCAAAAAGGACATCCATGTGGGTGCAGTTACGTGGACGCACCCTAAGTGCGTTCGGGGCCGTGCAGCGGCACCCACACAGATGTCACATTGGGTTTTTGAGGCGTGTTTTGGACCAGCAATTAGGGGAGGTTGGAGGTGGTATGTGTTTGAGGAGTGTGTTGGACTGGCTATATGAGGAGGTTGGAGGCCGACTTGTTTTTAAGGAATATGTTGGACCGGCTATATGAAGAGGTTGGAGTTTGGTATGTTTTTAAGGCGTGTATTGGACCGGCTATATGAGGAGGTTGGAGGCCGGTATGTTTTGAAGGCGTGTGCTGGACCGGCTGTATGAGGAAGTTGGAGGTCGGTATGTTTTTAAGTCGTGTGTTGGACCGGCTGTATGAGGAAGTTGGAGGTCGGTATGTTTTTAAGGCATGTGTTGGACTGGCTATAAAAGGGGAAGTTGAAGGCGGTATGTTTTTGAGGAGTGTGTTGGTCCGGCTATGAGGGGACGTTGCAGGCCGGTATATTTTCCGAGACGTGTGTTGGACCGGCTATGATGGGAGGTTGGAACTCTTTTATGTCTTCAGAGGTGGGAGGAGTCTTTTCAGCTTTCTTTAGGCTTTCTCTGCTGGAGAAATAAGAACTCTTGCCACCAGTGAGGTCCTTCATGGAGAAGTCCAAGGCCTCACTCACACGGGGTGTATGAATCTGTACCCTGTGCGGGGTCTGCACTTACCCCAAAAAGGACATCCATGTGGGTGCAGTTGCGCAGACGCACCCTGGGTGCGTTCGGGGCTGTGCACCGGCACCCACACAGATGTCACATTGGGTACAGCCGGTGCACCCCAGATGACAGCAATGGGACTGCCTACACAGGATGCTGAGAACACCTGTGCATCCTCATTCTAATTTGGGGACCACTGTACCCCTCTTTGTTATTTGGGTGTGCCTTATTATAGGAGTGTCATATATTGTAGGTTAGGATTAGTTTGGATTTCTTCTGGAGATGTGTTGAGTGGACATAACTGATGTATCCCGCTCAGCGGGGGTGGGCCTTAGTGAACAGGGCCTATATGGGCAGCACAGAGGCTTAGTGGTGAGCCTTGCAGCACTGGGGTCCTTGGTTCAAATCCTGACCAGGACACTATCTGCATGGGAGTTTGCATGTTCTCCCTGTGCTTGCGTGGGTTTCCTCCGGGTACTCCGGTTTCCTCCCACACTACATGCTACCTTTGCGTTGGTGGTGCACTGGTGAGCATAGCCGCTTTCTAAGCAGCTGACCCGGGTTCGATTCCCGGCCAACGCAATCTCCAATAATTGGAGTCCTCAGAGAGAAAAGCATTATACAAGGTCAATGCCGAGTATAGATTAGCGGTGGAATAAAGAATGAAATTAATGTGTGGAGTTTCTGAATCACCAACTATCAATGTAAATGTACAAACAAGACAATTGGCTGTTCCTAGAAGAAGACTCAACAAAAAGTCTGAGGAACCCTCCCAGGGACCAGGTACGGCTGTACCAACACAGGTCACTACACTAGTGGCGGCTGCCACTCCAGTAACCGGAGGGTCTTCCCATCACCCTGTCCCCCAAATGCCCCCAGTCTGTCCCCCAAATGCCACCACCCTGTCCCCCCAATTTCCCCCAGCCTGTCCCCCAAATGTCCCCAGTCTGTCCCCAAATGCTCCCAGTCTGTCCCCCAAATGCCACCACCCTGTCCCCCAAATGCCCCCAGTTTGTCCCCCCAAATGCCCCCAGTCTGTTCCCCCAAATGCCCCCAGCCTGTCCCCCCAAATAGCAGACCCTGATGTAAGTGGGAACTCTGATGTAAAGGGGAATGCAGTGGTCTCTGATAAAAGGTGATCTCTTACATCAGCATTCCCCCTTAGATCATGATCTGTAGAGTTTCCCTTTACACTGCTCAGGACTCCAATACAGAGATATTGTGGCGCACAGTTGTTTGGGACTCCAATACAGAGATATTGTGGCGCACAGTTGTTTGGGACTCCAATACAGAGATATTGTGGCGCACAGTTGCTCGGGGCTCCAAAACAGAGATATTGTGATGCTCAGGACTCCAATACAGAGATATTGTGGCACACAGTTGCTCGGGGTTCCAATACAGAGATATTGTGGCGCACAGTTGCTCGGGTCTCCAATACAGAGATATTGTGGTACACAGTTGCTCGGGGCTCCAATACAGAGATATTGTGATGCTCAGGACTCCAATACAGAGATATTGGTGCCGCACAGTTGCTTGGGACTCCAATACAGAGATATTGTGGCGCACAGTTGCTCGGGGCTCCAATACAGAGATATTTGTGATGCTCAGGACTCCAATACAGAGATATTGTGGTGCACAGTTGCTTGGGAGTCCAATACAGAGATATTGTGCCGCACAGTTGCTTGGGACTCCAATACAGAGATATTGTGGCGCACAATTGCTCGGGGCTCCAATACAGAGATATTGTGGCGTACAGTTGCTCGGGGTTCCAATACAGAGATATTGTGATGCTCAGGACTCCAATACAGAGATATTGTGGCGCACAATTGCTCGGGGCTCCAATACAGAGATATTGTGGCGTACAGTTGCTCGGGGTTCCAATACAGAGATATTGTGGCGCACAGTTGCTCGGGGCCCCAATACAGAGATATTGTGGTGCACAGTTGCTTGGGACTCCAATACAGAGATATTGTGGCGCACAGTTGCTTGCGACTCCAATACAGAGATATTGTGGCGCACAGTTGCTTGGGTCTCCAATACAGAGATATTGTGGTACACAGTTGCTCGGGGCTCCAATACAGAGATATTGTGATGCTCAGGACTCCAATACAGAGATATTGTGGCGCACAGTTGCTTGGGACTCCAATACAGAGATATTGTGGCGCACAATTGCTCGGGGCTCCAATACAGAGATATTGTGGCGCACAGTTGCTCGGGGTTCCAATACAGAGATATTGTGGCGCACAGTTGCTTGGGACTCCAATACAGAGATATTGTGGTACACAGTTGCTCGGGTCTCCAATACAGAGATATTGTGATGCTCAGGACTCCAATACAGAGATATTGTGGTGCACAGTTGCTCAGGACTCCAATACAGAGATATTGTGGTACACAGTTGCTTGGGACTCCAATACAGAGATATTGTGGCACACAGTTGCTCGGGTCTCCAATACAGAGATATTGTGATGCTCAGGACTCCAATACAGAGATATTGTTCCGCACAGTTGCTTGGGACTCCAATACAGAGATATTGTGGTGCACAGTTGCTGGGGACTCCAATACAGAGATATTGTGGCACACAATTGCTCGGGGCTCCAATACAGAGATATTGTGGTGCACAGTTGCTCGGGGTTCCAATACAGAGATATTGTGGCGCACAGTTGCTCGGGTCTCCAATACAGAGATATTGTGGTACACAGTTGCTCGGGCTCCAATACAGAGATATTGTGATGCTCAGGACTCCAATACAGAGATATTGTGCCGCACAGTTGCTTGGGACTCCAATACAGAGATATTGTGGCGCACAATTGCTCGGGGCTCCAATACAGAGATATTGTGGCGTACAGTTGCTCGGGGTTCCAAACACAGATATTGTGGTGCACAGTTGCTTGGGACTCCAATACAGAGATATTGTGGCGCACAGTTGCTTGGAACTCCAATACAGAGATGAAAATATAAAGAGTTGGTGATGGGGGAGGGGGGGAAAGGGAGAAAGTGGGGGGACCAGGATATAAAGATACACAGGGAATGCACTCACATAGGCCACATCCGTGCATGTAGTAGAAAAAAAGGGGGAAAACCAATAACTATGAAAAGGTATTGATGGTCGGACTTTGAGGCCAAGGAAGTCGTTTTGTTTAACCACTTGCTTACTGGGCACTTAAACACCCTTCCTGCCCAGAGCAATTTTCAGCTTTCAGCGCTCTCACACTTTGAATGATAATTACTCAGTCATGCAACACTACTGTATACCTAAATGATTTTTTTGTCCTTTTCATCCCACAAATAGAGCTTTCTTTTGGTGGTATTTGATCACCTCTGGGCTTTTTATTTTTTGCGCTATTAATAAAAAAAGACCGAAAATTTGAAAAAAAATGATTTTTTCTAGTTTCTGTGATAAAATTTTGCAAATTATTAATTTTTCTTCATAAATTTTGGCCACAATTTATACTGCTACATGTCTGTGATAAAAATAACCCCAAATTTTTCGAAATTATTTGGTCTGTGTGAAAGTTTTAGAGTCTACAAGCTATAGTGCAAATCATAATAAATTATCACATATGATCACACCGATGTACTGAAGACCTATCTCATTTCTTGAGACCCTAACAAGCCAGGAAAGTACAAATGCCCCCCAAATAACCCCTTTTTGGAAAGTAAAACATTCCAAGGTATTTATTAACCACTTAAGGACCGCCC